>VZQC01014390.1:892545-1042015 GCA_009823505.1 Rhizomys pruinosus | reverse complement strand
ATATATATATATATATATATATATATATATATATACACTCATGCACATATATATGCCACATACATATATATGCATATGTACACACATAGGTACTAAGTAATAATTTGTTTTCTATTTAGTCTGTTAATATTTGTGGGTTCCAAGTTTTGAAGAAAAAAAAAAAAGACCAATTCAGTTAGTTTCTCAGTCATCAATGGGTTCCTTTACACAGTAGAACAGATTTACTGGTAACATTGTGGGTCCACTGAGCCCCTCATTCACTTTTTGGTGGTTTTATTATTCAGACTTCCTAGGGCAAGATTGTTTTTTCAAGAACCAAGCTCCAAATCTCTACTACTTGTCTTTACTCTGTTTTATTGTGTGACCTTAACAGAGTTAAAAGATTCCTAAAGATGAGCCAGCTTAAAAAAAATAAATAAAAGAGAGAGAGTTAAAAGAATGAAAAACCTGTATCATGCACTGGCACAGGAAAGGAATATTTTAGACAGTATCATCAAGGGGTACTTTATACCCTCATTGGTTTTCCTGGCCCCTAGAAAGATTTCAAAGAAAGTAGTAAGATACTACTGTTTCTTGTTATAGCCATACAAGATTGGGAGGTGCCCACTATGTACTGGATGCTTAACATACTGTATCTCATCTAATCCCACAAATGAGAAATTGAAGCTCAGGGAAGCTAATATAAATGGTGGGCCAGCTGCCAAGCAACAGTCAGTCTTTAAAACCTAGATCTGCTGGGCGTGGTGGCGCATGCCTTTAATTCCAGCACTCGGGAGGCAGAGGCAGGTGGATCTCTGTGAGTTCAAGGCCAGCCTGGTCTACATGGTGAGCTCTAGGCCAGTTGGGACTAAAGGGAGACCTTGTCTCAAAAAGACAAAAAAACAAAAAACAAAAAAAAAACCCTAGATCTCTCTTTAAACTGGGCTCAATTCTACTGTGACTTGTGGCTTGCAGGATGAACACTCTGAAACTACTCTTTGGATATGTCCTATTAAACCTGGTTTTCAGTTGCAAGTTGAATAACAAAGTGGTTTTTTGTTTGTTTTACCCTCTGAACCACAGAATCTATGTAAAAATGGCTAAAAAGTAGAGAAAGGTATTAGAAGCAGTCTACCCTGTTAACTCACATATTTGAGAGCCGTCTTAATTATCCCCAGTGTATACGAAAGTTTTACTTAAAGACTTATTTAAAATGTAGCATAGAGTAATCCTATATTAATTTTTTCTCCCTTTTATTTTACTTCAGCATAGACTTCTTAGTTTTGTTATTGATCTTGTTGGGAATGGCAGCATTTGAAATCTCTACATAGAAGTGGGTTTTCTGTACATTGTGCTGTTTTAATAATCTAGTTCTATCTTTCTTCAGTGATTAATTTCAACCTCTTCCCTGTATGTTCTCTTGCTTAAATGTTTTTTGTTTGATTTCCTTTATTTTGAGATAGAATCTTGCTTTTATACACCAGCCAGATGTTAAACTGGCAATCCTCCTGCTTTGTCCTCTGAAATACTGAGATTATAGGTTTATGCCACTATGCCCAGCTTAACTAAGATTTTTGCTTAAGTACCTAACATTTAATAAAACACCTTATTATCTGTTGGAGATTTATTATTTATCCATGCGAAGGAAGGACACTTCTCTCAAGAATCATTCCTGCTGGGCTTGGTGGCACACACCTTTAATCCTAGCACTTGGGAGGCAGAGGCAGGCGGATGTCTGTGAGTTCAAAGCCAGCCTGGTCTACAGAGTGAGTTCCAGGACAGCCAGAGCTACAGGGAGACCCTATCTCAAAAAGACCCCCCCAAAAAGAATCATTCCTAGGACCTTCCCTGGGCTCTACTGATGATCTTTCTGTGTGTGTATGTGTATGTGTATGTGTGTGTGTGTGTGTGTGTGTGTGTGTGTGTTCACCCCAGTGCATGTGTAGAGGTCAAAAGACAAACTTGGATGCTATCCTTGCCTTCTATCTTGAAAGGAGGTCTCCTCTTCACCACTGCACAGCTGGCCTGGGGGCTTCTGGGCATTCTTTTGTCTCTGCCTCCCATCTGTACATGGGAGCATTGGGACCACAGGTGTGTGCCACTGTGTCTAGGTTTACATGGGTTCTAGGGATCTGAACTCATGTTTATATAGCAGTGGTTTACCCACTAAGCCATCAGTTTCAGTCTTTTAATTGTCTGATGGAATTGTTAATGAGCAGCAGAATAATGAAAGATCAGATGGGGCAGGAGTATTCATGGCCAACAGAAAAGGTAGAAGCCTCACTACTCTCAGAACTCTGGTAGGTAGTCTCAGTACATCTGACCCTCTTTTCTTTTGAGTCTAGATACTGCCTCAGTCATCCTCTAGACAGGTGTTAGCAATCAGTGAGGTTTGGCAAGGAAAATGAGCTTATTTGCCAACCTAGGCTTAGCTAATTCACTGAGTAGATAATTCTGTCAATTGAAAGATGGTTGTATTGTGTTCTTGCTTTTACCTCTAAGTCTGAGGTAATAGGGTAGATTGCTTCTGATATCCTGCTCTACTTGTTAGGTACTTTTTCTCCTTTGAGACAGGGTCTCATATATCCCAAGCTGATCTCAGATGTGCTTCGTAGCCCAGGATGACCTTGAACTTGTGATCCTTCTGCCTTTACCCCTCAGTTTCTGGGATTATAGGCATCTTTTACCATGCCTGGTTTATGTGATAGGGGAGATTGAACTTATTAGCATTGTAGGAGCTACGCTAGCACTCTATTGACCGAGCTACATCCCAAGCCGTGTTACATACATTTATTAAGTTCAACTAAAAACTAGTTACTCAACTTCTCAAAACAGAGAAAGAATTTCTTTGGATTGTAGTTCAAGGGTTTAATATCTTACATATATCAAGAGCACTTTAGTTGAGTATTTCACTTTCTTTTCATGTGGTGCTACATTTCTTTTCATCTGCTCCATTACAGTAAATTAGGAGTAGTAGCAGCAACAGAAACAGAATCACCTTATTTGAATTTGTAATCTACATTATTTAATTCTGGTAGGCAAGTGAGGTTTTGTTCTCATTTTGCAATAAATATTCAGAGAGATTGTGGCCCAGATGAAAGTTATTAATAATAATCTCTTCCAAACAAAAGATATTTAAGTATCTTTCTCTGTGGAGGGAAGAAAGTTGAACAAAAAATGTTCGAATGACCTGAATGAGGTGATTGAACTGCAGTTTTTCAGTGCAGATGAGTGGTGTTACATAATTTGTAAAATAAGGACACCCACAACCCAGTTTGAGGAAAAAAAAAATGTACGGGACTAAATGAACTAATGTATGCCAAAGTAGATTGAATTTTGGGGTGAAAAGGTAATAGATAATGCTAAGACATGGTTACAGATGGTAATAACACTATCAGATTGAGTTTTGCTTTCTTTTTATATGTATAAATGTGTGTGTGTGTGTATGTGGTATATGTCTGCATTCATGTGTTGTGTACATATGTGTAAAGATCAGAGGTAGATAGATGTTGGTTGTCATTACCCATCTTAGAGGTGGGTCTTTTCCTGAACTTGGAACCTACTGATTGGGCTAGAGAAGTTGGCCAACAAAAATCTGCCTGTCTCCTTCCACCCCTACCAGCACTGGGGTTACAGACACATGGCTTTTACATTGGTGCTGTGGATCCAAACTCAGGCCCTCATGTTTGTGAGACAGGTATTTTACTGACTAAGCCAGCTGCCTAATCCCTTGGGTTAAAAACAAATTATGTGTATAACTGTATTGCTTGCATGTTTGTAAGTGCACCCATGTTAAGCAATGACCAGGGAGGTCAGAAGAGAGTGTTGGATCCCCCAGAAATGGAGTTATGGATGGTTGTTAGCCACTGTGTGGGTGCTGGGATTTGAAAAAGGGTCCTCTGCAAGAGCAGCAAGTACTCTTAACTGCTGAGTCATCTCTCCATCCTTCCTACCCCTGGTTTTGTTTTTAACATGGGTTCTGGGCATGGAACTCAGGGACATTATGCTTGTGCAACAAGTACCAACTGAACTATCACCGGGCATTGTGACGCACAACTTTAATCCCAGCACTTGGGAGGCAGAGGCAGGTGGATCTGTGTGAGTTCAAGGCCAGTGTGGTCTGGTCTACATAGTGAGTTCCAGGACATTTGGGGCTACAGGGAGACCCTGTCTCAAAAACAAAACAAAACAAAACAAAAAAAACAAAAACAAAAAAGGAAATCAATTGAACTATCTCCTCAGCCCCAAGTTTTGCCTTCATATAGGTTCTATGTCAAATTAGATTGCCAAAGCACTTAATAAACTTTATTTAATAATTAACATATAACTCCATGAGAATATAAAAGTACCAGATATAATAGTTTACGTTTTGAATTCATCTTGAAGTTGGTGAATTCACTGTTCCCTGATTTGGTTAGCTTCTGCAAATCCATCTGTTTGCTCACCAGTGTTCTTACCATTTCTTTCTGTCTACCTCTTGTTCATAAAGAAAAGAAGTATGCTTTCTCTTGTTTTCTTACCTGTCCTACCAAGTTGAGTTCAAGTGCTTCCTCTCACACAAGTTTCTATCAGTCTATCTCTCCTTCCATGCATTCCTTTTCATTTAACATTGCATAGCTTAAAATTTAGCTAGTTTTTAACTGATGTATTTCACCTTGGTTTTATCAATTGGATTGCTATTGCTTATTCTAAGTTCTAGAGAGATCAGAGTAAGGAACACAGGGGTTAGGAATTTAGATCAGCTAGTAGAATACTTACCTACCATGAAGCCCTGAGTTGATCTCTAGCACATAAATTGGGCATCATGATTATACCTGTATTCCTAGGACTCAGGAGACAAAGGCAGGAGGATTAGGAGTTCAAGGTCATTCTCAGCTTCATAGTGATTTCTTGGGCTATATGAAATCTGATATAAAAAAAAAAAGGAACACAGAAAGACTTAAACTTGGTATCTAAGGCAAAAGGAAGAATGCAAAGACTTTAAGGCAAAAGGGAGATAGTTCAATTCTTAACATTCATTCAGATTTGATTCAGATTTGATACAGGATCTTAGGGTTAGCAGTATAGAGAAGTGAATTAACTGACCCCTTTAAGAATACCATAGAGTAAGAATATTCCTTCATGTTACTGACCTAAAGTTTAGTGTTAGACACTTAGTGCCTCTACCACCTTTTGAGGTCTTTACAAACTCTTCCTTTATGCAGTGTTACTATCTTTGGTTGTTTTGCTGTTGGTGAATATCAGTGTGTCCCTATGTGTGTATGTATTCATGTTGGTGTACACATATGAGTGTGGGTGCTTAACAGAGGTGAGATGTCAACCTCAGGTGTTGTTCCTCAGGATGGCATCCATCCATTTTTTTTTTCTTTTGTGTATGAATGTATGTACACAGAGGTATGCATGCACATGGAGGATAGATGTCAATGTCAGGTGCCTTCCTCAGTCACTATTTTTTTGAGATAGGGTCTCTTAACTTTACTTGGAGCTTGTTTCTTTGGCTGGCCAGCAAGGCCAGGAATTCTATCTTTAGCTCCCCAGCTCTGGGATCACAGGCATATTACTATAGCACCTAGATTAAAAAGAAAAAAAAAAATTGGGGGCTGGAGAGATGGCTCAGCCATTAAGAGTACCGACTGCTCTTGCAGAGGACCCGGGTTTGATTCCCAGCACCCACATGGCGGCTAAGAACTGTCTTTAACTCCAGTTCCAGGGGAATCCTACATACACCCTCTTCTGACCTCCGAGGCATTGCACGACACGGTTCCACCAACCTACATGCAGACAGTACACTCATACACATAAAAATAATAAATAAATTTAAAAAATTTAAAAAATAAAAAGAAAAAGAAAAAACATTTCATGTAGGTGCTCAGGATAGAAATCAGGTCCTCCTGTTTACAGTACAAACACTTTAGCAACTAAGCCAACACTCTGCGGCTTTCTTTTTTTTTTTTTTTGAGACAGGGTCTCTCATTGTAGTGGAGGTTAACAAGTAGACTAGGCTGGCTGGCCAGTGGGCCCCAGAGATTTGCTTCTTTCTGTCTCACCAGCATTGGGATTGCACATGTATGCCACCATGCCTAGACTTTTTACCTGGGTTCTTGGGATCTAACTCGGGCCCTCAAGCTTCTTCAGCAGACTACTGAGACATTTCCCCAGCTCTTGTGACTGTCTTTAAGCAGAGAAAATTTAATACATGTAGAATAAGAAATAGTTGAGGGGCTGGAGAGATGGCTCAGCGGTTAAAAACACCGACTGCTCTTGCAGAGGACCTGGGTTCGATTCCCAGCACCCACATGGTGGCTAAGAACCATCTTTAACTCCAGTTCCAGGGGAATCCAACATCCTCTTCTGACCTCTGCAACATTGCACGACATGGGTGCACCTACTTAAAACGCAGACAGTACACTCATACACATAAAATAATAAATAAAAAATAAAAAAAGAAATAGTTGAAATATGAAACTAGAATATAAATTTTATTAAGGCATAGAGCCTTAATACTTTAGTAATTTGGTTTTATTTGGGGGGAGAGGGAGAAAGTAGGGAAAGGATCTCACGTACCCTAGACTGGTCTTGAACTTGCTATGTAGTTGAAGTTGGTCTTGAACTACTGATCTTGTTCTACCTACCAAGTGATGGGATCACAGCCATCATACCTTAATTGATAATGGTTTGTAAACTCTTGTTGTTGAGAAGGGGTATCACAGTGAAAGCCACGGTTGCCCAAACTCATAACCCTGCCGTCTGTGCTTGCCAAGTATTGGGACAGCAGGTGTGTGCTACCACACTCAGCTGCTTTAGTGAACTCTTACAAAACAAAAAAAAGATGTGGCTTTCAGACATTAACTTTGGAACAAAATGTATGCTATGACTCATGTGTCATCATGTTTACATAGGAAACAATATTTTCTGTAGGGCCTCATAGCACTCAGGCAGTTAAAACTAGCTTTTTTTTTGTCTTTTTGAGACAGGGTCTCCCTATAGCCCCAGCTGGCCTAGAACTCACTCTGTAGACCAGGCTGGCCTTGAACTCACAGAGACCCACCTGCAGGCTTCCCTCATGCTAGGATTGAAGGCGTGTGTCATCATGCCCGGCTTAAAAAGATGGTTCTTATCTGCCATGTGGGTGCTGGGAATTGAACCTGGGTCCTCTGCAAGAGCAGTTGGTGCTCTTAACCGCTGAGCCATCTCTCCAGCCCCCAACATTAGCTTTTTGTTGTATAAATATGTCTGCTCCTTAACTAACAGTTTAAATAAAAAATGTGTTTTAATGGTTGCCAAATTTAAATTTGCCTAAAGATTAGGCTGGATGAAGCAAAAATTTTTCAAGGAATATTTAATAAACAATGTAGATATAAAAGGTAATGTTATTAAATAGTTGAAACTTTCTCAGCACATATAGATGTAAACTTTAGTATTAATGGTTTCTTTTTTTCTCTAGGTGCCTGCATTATTGCATACTGGCGATATGGGTCATGGCTTGGTGCAATCAGTTGTCCAATCTGTAGACAAACGGTAATGTTTTATATCCAAAAAATGTCATTTTGTAAATACTAGCAGCTTTTATATTTAAATTGTGAAATATTTTTTAACCAAACTGCATTTATCTAATATCTGTGACTTTACTAAATTCTTTTAAAATATATATTTAAATTTTTTGTTTATGTGTATGAGCGTATGCTGGCATAGATGTTAAGCACACCCACATTATGTTGTGCAGTAGCTGAGGAGGCTGGAAGAAGGTGTCTGATTTCCTGGAACTGGAGTTATGGACAGTTGTTTGTTTTTTTTTTAATTTTATTTATTTCTGTA
Source organism: Rhizomys pruinosus (assembly GCA_009823505.1). Classification (NCBI taxonomy): domain Eukaryota; kingdom Metazoa; phylum Chordata; class Mammalia; order Rodentia; family Spalacidae; genus Rhizomys; species Rhizomys pruinosus. The sequence goes on along the minus strand of VZQC01014390.1, from coordinate 1,034,221 downwards.
TGTGTATGAATGTACTGTCTGCATGCAAGTCTGTGCACCCGTGTCGTGCAATGCCGCGGAGGTCAGAAGAGGGTGTCGGATTCCCCTGGAACTGGAGTTCTCCTGGAATTGGAGTTTCAGACGGTTCTCTGCCGCCATGTGGGTGCTGGGGATCAAACTCAGGTCCTCTGTAAGAGCGGTCGGCGCTCTTAACCACTAGGCCATCTCTCCAACCCGTTATGGACAGTTTTTTAGCTAGCCATCATGTGGGTGCTGGGATTTACCTGGGTCATAGCCACTTCTCTTAACTGCTTAGCCATGTCACCAGTCCCCAAAATATATATTTTTAGAAACTCACCAAGGCACCACAGAAAAAAGAATTATATTTGAAATCTTATAGTTGTGGTAAGAAACAAGTAATAAAGGAGTTCTTCCTAATTTATCAGTCTTCGTTGTAGGACTAGTAAATGAATAAATGAACTAGATACATGGTAGCTAGTTCTCTCTTATGTAGTACATTACTCTTTTAGCAAAAAACTGTTCTTTTTTAAATATTAATTTGCCCTGGTCTACTTGAACTTCATCAATGACACCACATAGTAAACATTGTTATAGTATGCTTATGGCTTTCACCCTTTATTGTAGCTGTCATTTTCTAACATTCTTGTCCTCTTTTTTTGGTCCAGACAGGGAGAGCCAGATTTTCTTCTTTCTTCTTGTTTCTCTAGTTCCAAACTCTGTCCCACTCATTTTTTTTCTTTTTCTCACATGGTCAGAAGGAAAATTGATCTTTTTCACATTGTTTCTGTGGGTAATTTTAAGTGTCATAGGCATTCAGTTTGCGTTAACCTAATTTACCAGTAGTACTTCCCATGTTTTGCCATCTACTGAAAACACAGAGAACAGATAGCATATCTTAAACTGAAGAATTACTTTTTACCACCTGACTCCTCTTCTTGACTCTACCTATGGCTTCTCATATTGCATATGTGTACTGTAGTACCTGAAAACTAAACAGAGGCTTGTAAGGTAATGAAGCTGTCTTTGTATGGTAGCCCTTGGTTCTACAATTACAGCCATTCATCCATGGTGGCTAACAACTGTCCATAACTCCAGTTCTAGGAGATCAGGCATTAAGTTCTACCATACCTCTTGTTTCATTGGGCTCCTTTAGCAAATGGTCATGTAAATAACAATGTTCAAGCTGCTGTCTCTGACTGGAACATACTCATCACTTTTCTTTATACATCAGCACACCAAACATTCCTGCCCACATTTCAAGACTTTGCCTTGATTTCAAGCTTTCTGAACATCCCAGGCAAAAGTTTTATTCTCAGTCATTGTTATGACATGACCAACAATGCCATATAATAGGCTATGGAATAGGTCTACCTCCCCTCCTCTTGTAGAAATTGAGGTCATTCAGGAATAGGGTTGTATCTTATTTTTTTCTCCCCATGTATCAGAGCACTAACACACTGCCTACCTCACAGTACATTGATTGTCAATTGTCAATTGATACTTTCTGAAAAACTGCGATTTTTTTTTTCATAACAATTCAAGCTCCAAAAGCTTTAGATTAGCTTATGAAAAAGAATAGCTACAAGAAGAGCCATGGAGAGTGAATCTCTTTAAGATTCAATTTATCAAGCTGGGCATGGTGGTACATGCCTTTAATCCCAGCATAGGGAGGCAGAAGCAGGTGGATCTCTGTGAGTTCAAGGCCATCCTGATCTACATAGTGAGTTCCAGGACAGCTGTGGTTACAGGGAGACCTTGTCTCGAAAAGAGTAAAAAAAAAAAAAAAAAGATTCAATGTACCTGTCCTGACATACAAGGGCTAATGTTGCTGGAGACTTAGATTTATGACTTTATTTCGAAGCCTACATTCGTATTAACAGATTTGTGAAGGAATATATGAATGTATCTACTGTTCATACCACCTACTGTACTTAGTCATTCTTTCATGTAACTGTTTAGAAAACATGACGGGTGGGGAGCCCTGGTTTCCTTGACCTGAGGAAGAAAAAAGCATCTAGAATGCTTTAAAACTGAACCCATTCTTTTTCCTTCCCATTCTATCTCATTACAATATTCATTACTGATCATTATTTATAGATTGTTATATTTTCAGACATATTTATTTTTCATAGTTCTAGCACCTGAGATCATCCCCGTGTGGTCCCAAGAGAGTTGCATGCCAACCTTCTTTACCATGGCATAGAAGAACTAAAGTTAAACTTTCTTCTATAAATGTACCAGGAATTATCCCTGTTTATTACAATAGACATTGGTATTTCAGAGTTGGGCCTTACAATACCATAATTTCTATATTGAGAACATTCAAAGATATGTCATAAGTGAATAAAGAACCATTATTTTAATACCAAAGCAGAAATTCTTAACTTTTTTTTCTATGAAAGTGCTGGGATTAAAGGTATGTGACACTATACCCAGTATGGATAGGTATATGTTTTTGATGTCACTTTGTTAGTAAATGGTCTTTCCATCATCCTTACATATTCATATATGTTTGGGTTTTACCCCTGGTATGGACAGGAAAATATTAGAATGAGCATTTGGATGTGGTACCCATTTTCTCTTAGAGGAATTCAGAATAACATTTTGTATTGACTTTTATGTAAGACCTTTATTCAGAGGAATGAATGAAGTAAACATTCAGAAGCTTTTCTCATTCTCTTCAACAATACAAAGTGAAAACAAAAATAATGATGATGCACAAAAGGTGTAACAGCTTTTTCCTGTAACACATAGGTAACTCTACTCCTGACAGTATTTGGTGAAGATGATCAGTCTCAGGATGTTGTAAGATTACGTCAAGATGTTAATGATTATAACCGGAGATTCTCAGGGCAGCCAAGATCTGTAAGTAATGTTATAGCAAGTGCAAAGTCAGAGAGAGCCCTTATACTTCTTTTTTGAAAAGTGAGATTTCCCAACCAGTGTTCTTTGACTATCCCAAAGTCTCATTAGGGGAGCTAGAGAGATAGCTCAGCAGTTAAGAGTGCTGATTGGTCTTGCAGAGGACCTGGGTTTGGTTCCTAGCACCCACATGATGGCTAACAACCATCTGTAACTCCAGTTACAGGAGACCCTCCTCTGACTTCCACAGGCATTGCACTCATGGGTACACTTGTGTACATGCAGGCAATACACTAATATATGAAAAATAAAATAGTAAAAAAAAAAATTTTTTTAAGTCTTAGTATATGTGCTGGGTCAAGTCTAAATGCCAGTCACTGAGTTACAGCCTTTTCAAGGACCATAGTTTGTCTGTCTGTCTGTCTGTCTCCCCTTCCTTTCCTTCTTTCCTTCTTTTTTCCTTCTTTCTCTTTCTTTCCCTCCCTCCCACCTCTCTATCCTTCCTTCCTTTCTTCCTTCCTTCCTTCCTTCCTTCCTTCCTCCCTCCCTCCCTTCCTTCCTTCCTTCCTTCCTCTTTCTCTCTTTCTCCTTTCTCTCTCTCTCACACACACACACATACAATCAACATGATTTTTTTTAATTAGAAAAAAAAAGTGAATTGCTATGGGAACCACATGTCCATGTCTGTTCTGGAAAACCTGCTGTCCCACACTGCCAGGCTGAGCCACTTACACCAAGTGTTGTATCCTGTGCTTTCGTGTTTTGAGGAAGGACACTGGTGTGTTAAAAGAAAAAAATTGGAAACAAAAATTTTAACTCATGAATGTGAATTACATTGTCTTAGAAGAAAACAACTGAAAACTTCTAGAGATAGTTTTATACAATTGTGTTTTATTCTTTTATTTATTCTAGTCCCTGTTTAAAATGCTGCCTTATATAGCTCTTTATTTGTGGCCTATATGTCATCTTTTTTTTGGGGGGGTCTTTTCGAGATAGGGTCTCCCTGTAACCCCAGCTGACTTGAACTCATTCTGTAGACCAGGGGCCTTGAACTCACAAGATCCACCTGCCTCTGCCTCCTGAGTGCAGGAATTAAAGGCGTGTGCCACCAGGACTGGCCTATATGTTATCTTGACTCTTTAAAAAAACATCCTTTTTTTCAGTTTTGGGAATTGAGTGGAGTCTCACCTGTGCAGGTGGTCTAACAGTGAACTGTATCCCCAGCCCTTTTTAAACTTTTTTTTTTCTTTTTTTTGACTTCTTAAACCTTTCTAGGTTGCCCAGTCTGGTCTTGAATTAAGTCTGTAGTCCAGACTGGCTTTAAACTTGCAATCTTCCTGCCTTAGCCTCCCAAGTAGCTGTGCCTACAGTGCAAGGATTGGCTAAAAGCATTCTGTTTTTGTTTATTTGTTTGTTTCTTTCTTGGAGACATGGTTTCAGATAACCAGGTCTTAGGCTTAATCTATAGATCCTCCAGCCTCCACCTCATAAATGCTAGGATTATAGGCATGTACCACTATGTTTAACTTAAAATCCTACTTTAAAGCCAGGCGTGGTAGCACGCGCCTTTAATCCCAGCACTTGGGAGGTAGAGGTAGGCGGATCTCTGTGAGTTCAAGGCCAGCCTGATCTATAGAGCGAGCTCCAGGACAGCTGGGACTAAAGAGAGACCATGTCTCAAAAACACCAAAAATAAAAATGTGAAAAAAAAAAAACATTTAAAATTGTGTTGGTGGGGAGATCAGGGATTTCCCAAGACCACCTGAAGCACAGGGATGCTAAAAACTCTACCAGAAAACTCCTACAAACGATTAAGAGCTTCAGTAAAGTGGCAGGATACAAAATTAACCTAGAAAAATCAGTAGCCTTTCTTTACAACAACAACAACAAGCAGCTGAAGAAGGAATTCAAGGAGACCTTCCCACTCACAATAGCCTCAAAAACAATAAAATACCTAGGAATAAACCTAACCAAAGACACCAAAGATCTCTACAACAAAAATTTTAAACCCCCGAAGAAGGAAATTGAAGACATCAGAAGATGGAAAAACCTCCCATGCTCATGGATTGGGAAAATTAATATAGTAAAAATGTCCATTCTACTGAAACTCTTGTATAGATTTAATGTAATCCCAATTAAAATCCCCAAGAGTTTCTTCACAGGCTTGGAAAAAAAGTCCTCAATTTCATTTGGAAAAACAAAAGACCCTGAATAGCCAAAGCAACCCTGAGCGAAAAGAGCAATACAGGGGGGAATCGCTATACCAGACATCAAACTATACTACAGGGCTATAGTCATAAAAACAGCCTGGTACTGGCACAAAAACAGACCAGTTGACCAATGGAATAAAATTGAAGATCCAAACCTGAGCTCATACAATTTCAGCCACCTCATATTTGACAAGGGGTCCAAGAAGACACAATGGAGGAAAGACAGCATCTTCAGTAAGTGGTGTTGGCAAAACTGGATCACCACTTGTAGAAGAATGAAATTAAACCCCTACCTTTCACCCTGTACAAAAGTCAACTCCAGATGGATTAAAGACCTCAACGTGAGACCCCAAATTCTGAAGGCGATAGAAGAAAAAGTTGGCAGCAGACTACAAGACATAGGCATAGAAAAAGACTTCCTAAATCAGACAGCAGCTGCTCAAGAATTAAGGACAACAATTGACAAATGGGACCTCATTAAACTCAAATCAAAAGAAACAATAAAGGAAGTGAAGAAAAAACCCACAGAGTGGGAGGAAACCTTCACCACAGATACATCTGACAAAGCATTGATTTCCAGAATATATAAACTACTCAAAAAACAAAGGGAATGAAAACAAATGACCCACTCAATAGATGGAGCAAAGAGCTGAACAGAGACTTCACAAGTGAGGAATTAGAGATGGCTGAGAAACACCTTAAGAAGTGTTCAGCATCACTAATCATTAAGGAAATGCAAATTAAAACCACTTTAAGATGTCATCTCACTCTGATAAGATTGGCTAGGATCAAGAAAACAAATGATACCAAGTGCTGGAGAGGTTGTGGGGAAAGGGGAACACTAATCCACTGCTGGTAGGAATGTAAACGTGTACAGCCACTATGGAAAGCAGTTTGGAGAACCCTTGGAAGACTCAAAATGAGCTTGCCATTTGACCAGTCATACCACTCCTGGGTATATACCCACAAGATGCTTCTTACCGCAGAGATACATGCACAGCCATGTTTATTGCAGCGCTGTTCACAGTAGCAAAAAGCTGGAACCAACCCAAGTGGCCCTCAACTGAGGAGTGGATAGAGAAAATGTGGTACATCGACACAGTAGAGTTCTATGCAGCAGTAAAGAAAGATGACATAGGGGCTGGAGAGATGGCCTAGTGGTTAAGAGCACCAACTGCTCTTGCAGAGGACCAGGGTTCAATCCCCAGCACCTACATGGCAGCTGAAAACCGTCTTTAACTCCAGTTCCAGGGGAATCCGATGCCCTCTTCTGACCTCCGCGGCATTGCATGACACAGGTGCACCAACCTACATGCAGACAGTACATGCACATTAATTAATTAATTAATTAAAAAAAGAAAGATGACATCATGAACTTTGCAGGTAAATGGATGGAACAAGAAGATATTATGTTAAGTGAAGTAACAGTCCCAGAAAAACAAAGGACGAATGGTATCCCTCTTCTGTGGATGTAGTAACATGTATCTCTTGTGCAGGGCTCCTTGAGCTTTAGTCCAAGTAGTTGGGAGTGGTGCATATTGGAAAGAACAACAACGAAAAGTCTGCATCAAAGAACTGACTGAAACGATGAACTTCTGCTCAAACAGTCAACTTCTATATCGAGAATTTTGAGAAAGACTGAGAAAAAGATGAAAAACATGTTTGGCAGAATGCATGAGCTCTGGTGGGGGGGATAGGGAGGGGGACATGGGTCTAGATTTGATTTGTAACATAATCTTGTACATATATATATATATATATATATATATATATATATATAAATTGTGGTGGCGGGAGTGCCTCTAAAGGGGATCAGGTAAGATCTATTTTGTGTGTGTATGGGGGGGATTGGTATTTTTGAGACAGGATCTCCCTGTAGCCCCAGATGACCTAATCTATATCCCACGTTTTAACCATGTTGATACTTTAATTGCTTTCACTTGCAATTTTAGATGTCATTCTACTTTGTAAGAATCTAGTAACTAAACTTTTTAAATAAATGCACAATTATAAAATGATTCAATGTTTGAAACTCCTTAGTTCATCTTAGCTGAGTTTGCATATTATAAGAAGATTGCTGGGTGTGGTGGCACATGCCTTTAATCCTACCACTTGGGAGCCAGAGGCAGGTAGACTTCTTTGAGTTCAAGGCCAGCCTGGTCTACATAGTGAGCTCCAGGCCAGCTGGGACTAAAGGGAGACCCTGTCTCAAAAAAAAAAAAGTCCCAAAAAAACAAAAAAACTCCAGGGGCCAGAGAGATGGCTCAGCGGTTAAGAGAGACAACTGCTTTTGGAGAGAACCCGGGTTCGATTCCCAGCACCCACATGGCGGCTAAGAACTGTCTTGGGCCTGGTGTGGTGGCGCATGCCTTCAATCCTAGCACTTGGGAGGCAGAGCAGATCTCTGTGAGAGTTCAAGGCCAGCCTGGTCTACAGAGCTACAGAGTAAGTTCCAGGCCAGCAGGGGTTATAGGGAGACCTTGTCTCAAAGAAAAAAAAAAATTGTATTACTTTTTAATATGATATATTAGATGCTAAACCATCATTATTTGTTTTTCTTCCTCCAGATTATGGAAAGAATCATGGATCTGCCCACTTTACTGAGACATGCATTCAGGGAAGTGTTTTCAGTCGGGGGTCTTTTCTGGATGTTCCGAATTAGGATAATACTTTGTTTAATGGGAGCTTTTTTCTATTTAATATCACCTCTAGATTTTGTACCTGAAGCCTTGTTTGGAATTCTAGGCTTTCTAGATGACTTCTTTGTTATCTTTTTGTTGCTTATCTACATCTCCATTATGTATCGAGAGGTGATAACCCAAAGGTTAACCAGATGAAAACAAAAAAAAGAGTTTACTAAAATATCTGATTAATGTATAAAATCAAACAGAATAACCAATGGCAGTGTAAGTCATCCCAATATTATCTTATAAGCTTAAAACAGTTGGTTATCATTTGACAAATGCATAACAGTATAGAACTGGAATTTGTAAATCTTCAGGTCCTAATGTTAAGATCAGGTTTACAGTGATCTTCAGTTTTATCTCAATTTTGTGTTGTCTGTAAAGTATCTGGAAAAATAAGAAATCATTTGAAAAGGGATACTTTGTTATCGTCTGTCCCCCAAGTTATTTAGCTTAATTAGATACATAGTACAGTATTAAATGGACAGTTGATTTTTTTTTATCATCCTCAGTGGGTACCTATATAGTAATGTAGAACTGAAACATTAAATATTTTTTTTACAGTGTAATGTTCTGTGATACTGAGGAAAAGTCAGTACCTTTAGTGCTAGCTAAGTTTTGTGGTTTTGGAAAAGCTCTGCATTTTCATTTGGGTATAATTATGATCATCTAAAATGAAACAAACTTGAATTTTATAACTTGACTACATATTCAGATTATGGAGCACTTTGATCAATAAGAGAATTAACAAAATGAAAAATGTTTATCTTCTAGGAAGCACTTTTGATATGTTCAGTTATGATGTTTAACCAAGAGTTCCACCTTTTTATAGAAGCAGATATAAATGTAACATAGGGAATTGTGGTGGCTTTATACCTACAATCCTCAGAGCTCAAGTAGCTGAGGTAGGAAGACTGCCACAAGTTCAAGGTCAGCATGGGCTGCCTAACCAGTTTCAGGCCAGCCTAAGCTAGAGTGAAAACCCTGTCTCAAAACAACAAACCAAAACAGAGCCAGTAAGAGGGCTCAGTGGGTATAGATGCTTGCTGCCAAGCCTGACAACCTTAGTTTGATCCCCTTCTGTCCCCACATGGTAAAAGGAGAGAACAAACTTCCTAAAAATTGTCTCTGATCTCTACATGTTCACTGTGGCATGTGTATGTCACACACAAGCTGGGTAAATAAAAGGAAATTCAAAACCAAAACAAAAGTGGTTTGTAAAGGGAAAGTGTTTTGTTTAGAAACCTGAGTAATACAGCAGATAGTCTGATGCACTTTTGAGGAAACAATCTTCATGTTATTAGCATCAGGGTCTCTAGGAAGGCACTAAGAACACTATTTAGATTTGACAAATTACTGGTTAGCTCTAACAATAAAATGGAAACATTTAATTAGTTGTCAACTATCAGAAAATTCAAAATACTGTCTTAGGTGACAATATATGGCTAAGATTTATCATGTCCTTGGCAGAACAAATAAACATGTTTGAGGAGACTGGAGAGGGAGGTTCTAATTGTGCTGCTGTTTTCTGGTGGCATGTAATGTGTAGTTTTCTGTTGGAGAAGAACGAGTACCACAAATATTATGAGCTCTTCACTCTGGCATTGCTTACTAGTAATTAGCTGGACTGAAGAGTGTGAGATGATGTGCGAAGATCCTTTGTCATTTGATAATTGGCATTATTACCAGTCAGCCTTACTGTGTATAGATGGAAATTCTAAGATACATTAACCACCAAGTAATGAGATTCACAATGAAATGCCAATTTTTTGTTTTCTAATTTGGACATATGACAAACCTGTTATCATAAAACAATGGTTAGATAATAACATGACTAATGTTATTTCTCACTTAAATTTTTCCTTTTGTCCTTAGGAAAATTTTGTAAGAAAGGTAGAGTATCATTACCTTCCTTTTCATAGATGAAATCTCCATCCTATGGATGAAGGGGTTTTTTTAATTTGTATTTTTATTTCCTAACAAATAATTGAACTAGTGATGTTTAGGTAGACATGAAAGCTAGTCTGAGGAGAACAGGAGAGGAACTGGAATCCTTTGGAAGTTTTTCAGAATACATATTTTCTTCACTGGAAGAGCTTGAGTTCTTTGAAGTGGGAAGTCCTAGAAAGATGATTCATTAAATGCTTCTCGGCCCTAAATGTACACTTGCAAATCAACTAAGAGTGTCGTATACCACAGAAAAACATTTCAGCTTGTCTTTAGCTTGAAAAGGTGTATGGCTAGAAATGTTTTTTTAACCTATTAAAAGACTGGGAGAGGCTGGGAATAGTGGCGCACGCCTTTAATCCTGCACTGGGGCGATATCTCTTAGTCCAAGCCTGCCGGTGATATCCAGTCAGCGCTCTAAAAAGCCCCTTGTCTCAAAAAGGAAAAAAAAAAAAAAAAAAAAAAGACTAGGGGAAAAAAATTCAACGTGGAGCCAGGCTTGGTGGTGCATTTGGGAGCAGAGGCAGGTCTCTTGATCTCTGTGAGATCAAGGCCAACATGGGAGTTCCAGACCAGCTGGGGCTACAGGGAAACTCTGTCTCAAAAAACAAAATAAAAATAATTCAGTGAGGGCTACAGACAATGTCTTTGAAATGATTTCATTTTCTGTGTATCTCTTCACATGTCACATTTCTGGCTACAATAATTTTATTATAATATTTGAAATTACTACTAATGTCTTCTTGGTAGAAGTGTACTGTACCAAAGTTTGTATCATGCAAAAACACTGTATAATCTGAAGTTTTACATTGTCATCTTTGCTGACCACTAATGATAAATATAAAAGGAATTTTGAGAGAGTATTTAAAGCAAATACTGTTTTAAATATCAGTGATACTTCTATGTTCAGATATCATTTAAATCAAAGGAACAATGATTTTTTTTTCAGCAACAAATTGTAACTCACAAAATATGTTAAAGCCCCAGGTGCAGACAGTAATTTAAGTAGCTTTGTGGGGAATGAGACAAGAAGCAGTTATTTGAACAGCTCATTAGAATAGGGGGTTCAGCTTCTATACTTCTCAATTTTTCTAGAGGAATAACTTCTGGAAGGACTCTTTCTGAACCCTGTAGCTGTGCAGAGACCTACCTACCTCAGTCAGTGTAGAGGCTCAGAAGCTTGTTTCAAATTTTGTGATTTAAAGAGTTTGTTCAGCATTTTATTCTCTGGTATAAAATCAGCTATATAAAAATATTTAAAGGTATTATTTTTGTTTGTTTACTTTGAAATTTAGAGGGGAGTGGGTGTGTTGGTGCCCACCTTTAATTCCATCACACTAGAGTTAGAGGCAAGCAGATCTCTGTGAGATTGAAGCCAGTCTGGTCTACATAGAAAGTTCCAGGTGAAAAAAAAAAGTTCCAGGTGAGCTGGGGCTACAGGTAGATCCTGTCTCAAACAGACAAACATTTAGAACTATTTTTTTTGTTTTGATTTTTTTTTATATATATATTTTTTGAGACAGGGTCTCCCCGTAGCCCCAGCTGTCCTGGAACTCACTCTGTAGACCAGGCTGGCCTTGAACTCACAGAGATCCACCTGCCTCTGTAAGTGCTGGGAATAAAAGTGTGTGCCACCACACCCGACTTTATTATATTATTTTTTTTGGTACATTTAGAACTCTTGAGAGACTATTGATATAATGGTCATACAGTGGCTTTTGCATACCAATATCTTACTCTTTATTAAATCCCATACAATGTACATCTTATTTTTGTTTATTTTCCTTTATAGAGCTATGTACAAAATTGTATGTAATCTTTTATAATTTATTCAGTATTAGTTTGGGCTATATAGTTTTCTACTTAAGCTTCAGCTTAACTCACTGTAATGAACTACAGAAAGGAAAATTTCCCTTTCTCATCTTTATAGGGCAAAATGTGGTTATTATACACTGTACAACTCAGGATATGAACATTATCCATCAAGTGAATGCAGAGTCTAGGTCCAGTGCAAGCACAGAAGGGAGGGGCTTAGAAAGGGGTGTGTCTAACATGAAAAAGCTTAGTCCTTGGTGGATAATAGTAGTACCTGTGTTTGGTTTCCTTCCAAAGTATGTCTACTCCATAAGCATCAGTCAGTTTTTATTGACTAGGAAAAAAATATTATCTGAAGCCTTTTTCTTTCTCTCCTTGTTAGACGGGGTCTTCCTGTAGACCCAGCTGGCCTAGAACTGGCTATGTAGATAGAACAGGCTGGCCTCAGTTTCAGAGAGATCTGCCTGCCTCTGCTCCTGAGGACTGGGATTAAAGGCACGTGCCACCATGCTCAGTTTGAGGTATCTCCTTTAAATTTTTATTTATGTATATGAGTATTATGCTTAGATGTACACTCATGTAGTGAAGTGCCCAAGGAGGCCAGAAAAGGGTGTCAGATCCTCTGGAATGGAGGATTGTTAAATGCCATATAGGTGCTGGGATTCAAACCCATGTCTTCTGTAAGAGCAGCCAGTGGTCTGAACTGCTGAGCCATCTCTCCAGTCCCTGGAGAGCATCTCTTTTTGATGAGAACATTGGAAATCCTCTTCTACCTGTTTGAAAAAAAAAAAGTTAACTATAATCATAATTCTATATTACAGAGTGAATGGTCTTTCTTATTTATCTCTAGCCCCTGATATCTAAGTAATCACTTTACAATGGTTTTACTATGAGTGGTCATCCAATCACATTTCAGATCATTTTGTTTGGATATTTTGGTTTTGGTCTGGTTTCTTTAAACATTTATTTATTTTGTGTGTCTGTGTGCATGTGTGTGGAAGTCACAGGAGAATTGGGGGAGTTGGTTCTCTCCTTCCATCATGTGGGTCCCAGGGATTGAACTCATTTGGCTTGGCAGCAAATATTTTTACCCCACTGAGCCATCTCACCAGCTCTCTTTGAGATATGGTTCTCCTGTATCACAGGCTGGCCTTGAACTCCCTATTAGACAAGGTGACCTTGAACTTCTGATCGTCCTGCATTCACGTACTGACTGCTAAGATTACAGGATTATAGCAGTCCAGTTTAGGGGATGCTGAGAATCAAACCCAGGGCTTCCTGCATATTGGGCAAGCATAATAACAACCAAGCTGCATCCCCAGACCTTGTTTAGATATACTTTTTTTTATATACTTATTGTGTGTTGGTGTGTGTATATACATAAGCACCATAGTATGCTTGTGAAGGTCAGAGGACAACTTTCAGAAGTTGGTTCTCTCCTTTCACCTTGTGAATTTCAGAGACTGAACTCAGGTTATTAGGCCTAGCAATAAGTGCTAGCCTAGTTTGCCAGCCCTGTTTAGATATTTTAAAATTTGTAAGTGGCATGTAGTTAAATTATTTACCAAGGCAATCTGTTAATTCTGGACATAGTGGAATTTTCTTCAGAGTGGAATTTTTTTGAGACAGGGTCTTACTATGAAACTTACTAAGTAGATCAGGCTGGCCTCTAACTTGTGGTGACCCTCCAGCCTTTGTCTCTCTAGTTCTGGGATTATAAGGTTGAGCTACTATACCTTATCTTTTAGAATTTGGCCTTGCCTTCCCTGGGCTAGCACACGTCTTGCATTCAGGCTTTGCTGACCTAGTTGCACTTGTCTATCCATGCAGAATATCTTTCTCTCCTCTCTCATGGCTAATTCAACCTTCAGAGCACTTTAATCTTTAAAATTAAGTCTTTTAAGATAATTGAAGATGGATATAGTTAGCAGAAATACAGAGATCTTATATATAATCAATTTCATCTGATATCGTTTTACAAAACTATAGGATAGTACAACATAATTAGTATTAGTATAGTAATTAGTGATGTAATCAGAATCAAGATATCAATAGTAGTACAGTCAAGACTTCTACAGAAGACATTCATTACTACAGGGATTCCTCATATTACCACAGGGATTCCTCATATTACCCTTTCACTCACACTGCCCTCCCTCCCCCATAACCTTCTTAGCTGCAGGAAACCACTACTAACCTGTTCACCTTTCTGTAGAATTCTGTCATTTCAAAAATGTTATGAAATAATATAAAATTTGTAACCTTTTGAGTTTTTTCCTTTTTCTTGCATGATTCTTTGGGGGAGTCATCAGGTTGTTGGATGTATCAATAATTCATTATTTTATTAGTCATTAGTATTTTGTAGCATAGATAGGTCATGGGTTACTTAAACATCAGCTTACTAAAGTATTCTGGATTGTTTGGTTATGCTATTTTAAATTGTGAATAAAGTTACTGTAAAGAAATACATAAAGAAAAAATAGATTAGATCTAAACAAATCTAATTCTCTACTTATTGCTGGCCCCATTTCTTTTGTATATTTAAATTGTGTATTTGCTAACATTTTCTGACTTACAACCGCATGTCTACAATAGCATCCCTGCTCCACCCCAGCTCTAAACACACTGAATGTACTGTTGATCCCTCCATTTTGCTAATCTATAACCCATAAACCTAGGGACTCAGCTGGAGAAACAAGAGGTCCTTAAGGCTTTTAGACACTAAAGACTTAAGAATCTCCAGCACCAGGTCAATAGGCTTTGAGGGCTGTTAGCAAGGCCCAGACTATTTCATGGCATCAATACTGGCTTTAAGTATCCAATCTTTGATCATAAGCAAACTTGAGTCTTACCATCTTCTGGTATGTTCCATGTCCCAAAATGAGAAGGTAAACACACCCTTAGAAAATATGCCATGTAGTCCAAGTTTGGTGGCATATGCCTATAATCTTAATTCATAATCCTCCTCAGGCAGGAGGATCATTAAGTTCTAGCCCAAGGTGGGCTACAGTTAATACCTTCCGTGTCTCAAAATACAAAATAGTTGAATGGTCAAAGTCCTCATAGTTCTGGTTTTATTCTTTGAGACAACAGTCTCTCTCTCCTCTTTTTCAGACTAGGTTTTTTGGGGGCTATACTATATGATGTAGTAAAGGATTAAAGGACAAAGATTTTATTTTATTTTTTTATGTGTATGAATGTACTGTCTGCATGAAGGTCTGTGCACCCGTGTTGTGCAATGCTGCGGAGGTCAGAAGAGGGTGTTGGATTCCCCTGGAACTGGAGTTGAAGATGGTTCTCAGCGGCCATGTGGGTGCTGGGGATCGAATCTGGGTCCTCTGCAAGAGCAGTTGGCGCTCCCAACTGCTAGGCCATCTCTCCAGCCCAAAGGACAAAGATTTTTAAAAAAACATCCAGTGTGCCTTTGTTGTTGTTGTTGTTTGCATGTGTGCCACTGTGCACACGTCAGAGGACCATGAGGGCTCTGGGGATTTAACTCAGGTTGTCAGGCTAGGCAGGGAACATCTTTTACCTGTTGAACTATCTTGCTAATCCCAACAAAGGTGTTTTAAGGTCACAAACCTCTAGTAGTTTGTACTTTAGTTAGCTTATTCATTACTTATTGTGCTGAGACCAAACCTAGGGCCTTGTCTGTACTAGGCAAGCACTGGGCTGTATCACCAACTGAATTGGTTTAAAAAATACAACTTGGGCTGGAGAGATGGCCTAGCGGTTAAGAGCGCCAACCGCTCTTGCAGAGGACCCGGGTTCGATCCCCAGCACCCACATGGCGGCCGAGAACCGTCTGAAACTCCAATTCCAGGAGAACTCCAGTTCCAGGGGAATCCGAGACCCTCTTCTGACCTCCACGGCATTGCACGACACGGGTGCACAGACCTGCATGCAGACAGTACATTGATACACATACAGAAATAAATAAAAAATTAAAAAAAAAATAAAATAAAATAAAAAAAAAATAAAAAATACAACTTGTTGCTGGGTGTGGTGGTACACACCTTTAATCCCAGCCCTTGGGAGGCAGAGGCAGGTGGATCTCTGTGAGTTCAAGGCCAGCCTGGTCTACAGAGTGAGCTCCAGGCCAGCTGGGACTAAAGGGAGACCCTGTCTCAAAAATACCAAAAATAAATAAATAAATAAATAAATAAATAAATAAATAAATAAATAAATAAAAATACAATTTGTTTTGTTTTGGCCTTTTTGAGACAGGGTCTCCCTGTAATCACAGCTGACCTGGAATTTACTATGTAGACTATGCCAGCCTTGCAACACAGATCTGCCTGCCTCTGCCTCCTGAGTCCTAGAAGGCATGTGCCACATACCTGACAAAAATACAATTTAAAGGGAAAAAATAAGCCAATATTCATGAAAATCAGTATCATTTCTAATAAGACTTAGAAGAGACCTTTGATAGCTAGTGAGGAAGATCTAGGCACAAACGGAGGTGGGGAGGATTATGCTAAGCTATAAAGTGTACCTTTAGCCAAGAGAACACATTTGAACCTTCTTGTAACTACTGTCACAAATTGTCATTCAAGAGGTAGTCTGGCTATCAGTGGCCAGTATAAAAGGCTAGGCTGCCCTTTTTTTTTGGGGGGGGGGTCTTTTCGAGACAGGGTCTCCCTGTAGTCCCAGCTGTCCTGGAACTCACTCTGTAGATCAGGCTGGCCTTGAACTCACAGAGATCTGCCTGCCTCTGCCTCCCGAGTGCTAGGATTAAAGGCGTGCGCCACCATGCCCGGCTGCAAGGCTGCCCTTTTTTAAAAATTTATTTTTAGTGACACAGTACTGGAGCTCAAAGCTAAGGCCTTGTGCATGTTAAGCTTGTCACCTACAGCCTAGGCTGAAATATCTTAACAACTTTGTTTATTCTATGTGGTTTGGAATGCACACCAAGTTTGTGACAGGCAAAAATGACAGCTACGGTCAAAACTGTTATAGTAATGTCATGCAGGATCTTACAAAGTTTATGCATGTGTGTATATGCATCTCTGTGTAAAGTTCACTAATTTTCTGGGGATTCAAAAACTCATCTGTGAATCTCACATTAAAATTTAGTACAGTAGCTAGAAAAAAAGTCAAGTATGAATACTGTGTTAAAAAGATACCACGTTGGGTGCTGGAGACATGGCTTTGCAGTTAAGAACAGTGGCTGCTCTTGCAGAGGACCCAGATTTAGTTCCCAGCACCCACATGGCAGCTAACGACCATCCATAACCCCAGTTCCAGGGCATCTGATGACTGCTTCTGATCTCTGCAGGCACTGCATGACCCAGGTGCACTTACATTCATGCAGGCAATACACTCATACACCTAACATAATTTAAAATAATGTCTTTTTGATAAGGGATCTCCCTGCAGCCCCAGCTGGCCTGGAACTCATAGAGATCTGCCTGCTTCTGCTTCCGGATTGCTGGGAATAAAGGTGAGCACCAATGCACCTGGATATAAATAATATTTTTTAAATAACTGTTTAAAGTTCCAGATTAGGAGACTTTTAGTCTGAGACCAGAGTGCTACCTACCATGTCTGGGTTCTGGCAGGGCCTGCTTACTGTTGTATCCTCACATGGGTGAGAATAATCTCTTATCTTTTCTAATATGGGCCCTAATCTCATTCATGAGGACTCCACCTTCATGACCTAATTACCTCTGAAGACCCCAACCCTACCTACCACATTAAGTGGTTAAGTTGGGAGTTTTGAAGAGACACATTTCACAGCAGATCTGCAAGAAAACAGGTTAATTTTCCTCATATAAATATTAACCTGTCTGCAATAACTGACAAAACTTATTAAGAAAATGTATTTCAGGGCTGGCTCAGCAGTTAGAGCACTCACTGGCTGCTGTTGCAGAGGACTTGGGATTCTCAACACCTACATGGCGGTTAACAACTCTGTAATTCTAGTTCCAAGGGAATCCAGTGCCCTCTTATGACCACCTGGGGCACTGCACATACATGCAGGCATACACATAAAATAAAAATATTAAGGAATCTATTTCAAGTGTTTTATATTCTTTGAGATTTCAGAGACAGGGTCTCACTGTATACATTGATTTCAAGCTTATAGTCCTCTCCCCTTACAGGATGTATTAGTCACTTTTCTGTTGCTGTGATAAAACCACCATGACCAAGGGAACTTAAGGGAAGAGTTTATTTGAGCTTATGATTGAGGGTTCCAGGGAATTAGAGTCCATTGTGGTGGAAGGCATGGTGGCTGGGGCTGGAGCAGAAAGCCGAGGTTCACATGTTCCAGTGAATACAGGAAGCAGAGAGAGCAGCTGGAGACTGGCAAGGCTTGTTGAACTCTAAGCCCGCCCTCAGTGACTTACTTTCTTCAGCATGGCCACACCTTCTAAACCCTCCCAAAACAGTGCCACCAACTGGGAACAAAATGTCAGAATACTTGAAGCCTCTGGGGGTCATTCTCATTCAAACCACCACACGGGTACCATACCAACACCACACTAACTAAAATTCTGTCATTTTCATGTCAAGAGTTATCTTTTCATTTCTCCTTAAAATAAGGTATTCTATTTGTAAATGAAGCTCTTAGCCTTTCAAGACTGAACATTAGAGTTATAACTAGCAGAACTAATTAGAACTTATGCCTATTTATTCTCTTTCCCTTAAGTAGTCAGGATATTACAACCATGACATGTATTAATCTTTGATTTTTTTAATTTTAAATGTATGAGTGAGAATGTATGTTAAGTGCATCCATGTCATGCAATGCTTGTGGAGGTCAGAAGAGGGTGTTGGATCCCCTGGAACTGGAGTTACAAATGGTTGTTAGCTGTCATGTGGGTTCTGGGAATCAAATTCAGATCCTCTGGAAGAGCATCCAGTGCTTTAAAACTGCTGAATCATTGCTCCAGCCCTAATCTTTGGTATTTATTTATTGAAAGGTCAATGAAGAGAGCAAATGAGCATATAGGCATTTCTTAAAAAAAAAAAAAAAAAGGCAATCTTGAATGTCTTAGATAGCCCTTATTTAATAGGCTTTTACGCATAATAAACACCAAAAATTTTATACTGGTATCCTGGTGTGGACTCCCCTCAGGGATTGCTGCAAAACAAAAAAGACCCCCCCCCAATTTTTTTTTTTTTTTCAATGAGACAGTAGTGTAGAAGATAGGCACTTTATTACAGAATAAACAGTTCTAAGAGGCTAAGAGTGGGCAATGGGCAAAGGTACCATTATGATTATCTACCTTTTAGGTAGGCTTTAAACTATTTCTAATGTAAAAAGGCAGCCTTTTCTGAGTCTTGTCCAGGTAGTTTTCAGGCCTGTTTGGTTTGACACTTTTTTTTTTTTTTTTTTTTTTTTTTTTTTTTTTGAAAACAGGGTCTTTAGTCCCAGCTGGACCTGGAACTCCACTCTGTAGACTGGCCTTGAACTCATTGAGATCCTCCTGCCTCTGCCTCTTCCTGGCTGGTTTGACTCTTACAGGAAGGTCAGTGTTTTGTCTTTGTTCTTCATCATACAGCAATCTTTTTTTTTTTGGTCTTTTTCGAGATAGGGTCTCCCTTAGCCCCAAGTGTCCTGGAACTCACTCTGTACACCAGGCTGGCCTTGATCTCACGAAGATCCACCTGCCTCTGCCTCTCAAGTGCTAGGATTAAAGACATGCACCACCATGTCCAACAATCATTAGAAATTTAAGGCTCCTGGAATCAGGTTTAGTTATATATTAATGACCTTCTAGACAGCTCAGGATGTCACATGTCCCAGAGCCAGATAAAGGACTTGGATCCCTTTCTTCTAACCAGTAATTAAGTTTCGTAGTTCCAGTTTTTCATTTTATAACCTGTTGATTATAAGAGTGGGAGCCTGTCCCAGTTTCTTCCAAGGTTGCTAATATCTAGCTAGCTGCATAGCACTGTCAATCTGTGAACAAAGTGGCCACCACCCATTGTCTCTTTCCTCTGAAGTAACCTCTACTGACTTGCTTATTATTTATTTATTTATTTATTTATTTATTTATTTATTTATTTATAATTAAGAGTCTCACGCTGTGGCCCTGGGTGGCCTAGAATGTGCTATGTAGACTAGGTTAGCCCATAATTTAGATATCCACCTGACTTTGCTGGCTGAGTGTTAACGTTACAGGCATGCACCACCACACTTAACTATAGTTGTATTTACATATTTTTGAATCACATTTTCTTATGTCTGGTTTCTTCAGCATTATGTGTGTAAGAGTCATTCATTGTGGGGTCTAGCTTTTGTTTCCCCTTTTTGAGACAGCCTGTATTGACTCAGGGTGGCCCTGCAGTTGGTATATAGAGAAAATTGATTTTGAACTTCTAATCCTCCTGCCTTCATTAAGTGCTGGGATTACAGGTGTGTGGCACCACACCCACTTAAGGAGGGTGCATGCTAGGTAGGCACTCTTAACTGAGCCGTATCTCCAGCTCCTAGCTTCATTATTTGGATTGCTATTGATTATGGACATTTGGTGGCATATGATGATAAGGGCCTTTAATCCAAGCACTTGGCAAGTAGATCTCTGTGAGTTCAAGGGTATCTTGGTCTACATGTTAAGTTCTAGGTCAACCAGGGCTACACAGTGAAACCCTGCCCCAAAACGAAAAAGAAGTTGGGAAACAATCTTAAATAATAAAAATGGAGCTGGGCTAGAGAGCTGGCCTAGCGGTTAAGAGCACCGACTGCTCTTGCAGAGCACCTGGCTTCGATCCCCAGCACCCACATGGCAGCTAAGAACCATCTGTAACTCCAATTCCAGGAGAACTCCAGTTCCAGGGGAATCCGAGACCCTCTTCTGACCTCCGAGGCATTGCACGACACGGGTGCACAGACCTACATGCAAACAGTACATTCATACACATAAAAAAAAAAAAATGGAGTAACTCAATTGGCAGAATGTTTGCTTAGCATACATGAAGCCCTGGGTTTGATCGTCAGCACCACATAAACCAGTGAGCACACCTGTAATTAAGACAAGAGGATCAAAAGTTCAAGGTCATAGCAAGTTTGAGGTTAGCACAGGATATGTGAAACTCTTGTCTGGAGAAAAGGGAAAAAAAAGTAAAAATGCTTCCTCCCTTACTGTTGTAGTGAAGTTATGTTGGAAGATGTTTTATAAAGCAAACTACAGTGTATTTAATTCAAAAAATTTATTTGTTTGTTTATTTATTTATTTTTTTGAGACAAAGTCTCCCTTTAGTCCTAGCTGGCCTGGAGCTCACTATGTAGACCACAGACCAGGCTGGCCTTGAACTCACAGAGTTCCGCCTGCCTCTTCCTCCTGAGTTCTGGGATTCAAGGTGTGCACCACTATGCCCTGCCCAATGAATTTATTTTTAAAATTATAAAAAATTTAAGCCAGGTATGGTGGCCCACGCCTTTAATTTAATCCCAGCACTCCGGAGGCAGAGGCAGGTGGATCTCTGTGAGTTCAAGGCCAGCCTGGTCTCCAGAGTGAGTTCCAGGACAGCTGGGGCTACAGGGAGACCCTGTCTCAAAAAGACAAAAAAAAAAAAAAAAAACAAAAGAGCTTACCACTTTGAAATGGTAAGAGTATTAAGGACTATGTCCAACAGAATAAAGTGTATGTTTCACTTTCAAGTTATAGATAATAAGGTAGAAGAGAATGAACAAGAGGGGCAGTTCAGCCATATAACAACACAACTGATTGGTCTCACACTGGATCAGTGATTTAAAAAAAAAATTTAAAAAGACACTCTAGTGATCCTTGTATACTTCCTTAGAGGCCTCAACCAGAACTACTTTACTTTTTATTTTGTCTTCTTTGAAACAGAGTCTCCCAGTAACCTGAGCTGGCCTGAAATTCACTATGTAGAGTAGGGGGTCTTAGATCTCACAGACAGCTGCCTGCCAGCAGAACTACTTTAAATTCTCTTCTGACAATCCCCATCCTACCTGTACTAGTCACTTTTCTGTTGCTTTGATAAAACCACCATGTCCAAGGGAACTTATAAAAGGAAGAGTTTTTTGAGCTTTCGATTGATGGTTCCAGGGAATCAGAGTCCATTGTGGTAGGAGGCATTGTGGCAGGAGCTGGAGCAGAAAGCCAAGGTTCACATGTTCCAGTGAGTACAGGAAGCAGAGAGAGAGCAGCTGGAGACTGGCAAGGCTTGTTGAATTCTCTAAGACCACCCCCCAATGACTTACTTCCACCAGCATGACCACACCTTCTAAGATCTCCCAAAATAGTGCCACCAAACAGGGGACAAAATGTGTGAATACTTGAAGCCTATGGGGGACATTCTCATTCAAACCACCACACTACCTTTCCCCCCATCTCCCCCTTCTTAAATTACTCTTCCCACTTTTAAATCTCTTACCTTGTGGTGAGAAGTAGCTCTTCTCTTTTTTCAAAAGACCATTTGCAAGTCAAATAATGGCCTTGGTATTACCATTCATCCAGTGCTCAAGCCAGGTGCTCAATTTAGAAAAGCAGGCCCAAGTCTTTTTTCCTTTCTTCTAATTATCATGACCCTCTATCAGTAACCCCTAATATTTCCACTACCTTCATGTATCTTGAAGCCTTCTGAAAAAAAAAAATCTTTCTGAAATCAAGAGACTTGTCTTTGCTGCCAACATCTTCATCTATGCTCACCAGCAACAATACCCTTTTAACTGGCTTGCTCCTTTGCCTGCTCTTCTTCAGATCTTGAAATAGGCACAGTTACCTTTTTTTTTTTTTAATTTTTATTTTTGTATGTGTATGAGTGTACTGTCTGCATGTAGGTTTGTGCACCCATGTCGTGCAATGCCGCGGAGGTCAGAAGAGGGTCTCAGATTCCCCTGGAACTGGAGTTCTCCTGAAATTGGAGTTATAGACAGTTCTCAGCCATCATGTGGGTGCTGGGGATCGAACCCGGGTCCTCTGCAAGAGCAGTCGGTGCTCTTAACCGCTAGGCCATCTCTCCAGCCCCATGGCACAGTTACCTTTAAAAAAATGTTTATCAGTGTCTGAAATGGCTCTGTGGCTTCCGACTGGACTTATCCTCCAAAGCACTGCCCAACTCTTTGGCTTCTTCAGCCTTACTTCATGCCCTTCTCCTAACTGGGCTCTATCACTAGAGTCTGGAACTCTTACTGGCTGTACTTTCAGACACAAGTTAGTGCTTTAGCACATACTCCTAGTGCCTGGAATGCTCTCTTCTCAACCTTCTTTCTTTCATTCTATCCCCTGGTTTCCAATTTAAATATTCTTCCCTGGCATGGGTTACCTCCTTTAAAAGTAGGTAGTGACATACTCCTTATTCATCCTTATGGCATTTTGATGTATTCATGGGCCTTAACACAATTAACATTTTTTATTGTTTACCTTTCCCCTCCATAGAATGTATGCTCTATGAAGATAGTACTATTACATTAATCTTCCTAATGTAGCATGCTTAGCATCATAGTATGCATATATAAAAATAAATGAATTCAAGGAAAGATCACTTTTTATTTCCATCATTGCTAACATTACATTCATTATATCTCACCTACATTACCAGAGACTAGTCTCTTAGCCTGTAAGTTACCTCCCATTCCCATAAGAGCAGGATTTTTTTTTTTGAACCAGGGTTTTACTGGTTGATTGGAATTCATGGAGTAGTGATACAGGGGAGAAATGGGGTCCTCCTAGAGGGTCCTTAAGTCTCTCATTCTTAAGAGAATTTAAGAATGGACTCAAATGAAAGCTTTAGAGACTTTGATTAGAACTTAAGGAAACATCTCTGGGTAGGCAAGCTGTAAGTCTCAGCAGCTGCCCTAAGGAGAATAGAGGGGAGAAGGAAAAAAGCCACAAAGCCATGCAGGTTTAAAGCCACCATAGAGGTCAGACAGACACCGGGTGGCTGACTAGCAGCCACAAGGTGGGGAGGAAAAGGGAGCTTTAAAGAAATGTAAGATGTTGAAGGAGCAGCCCAAAGTGTTAGAAAAGAGATGAAGAAACTGACAAGTCTGTCTTTTCTGAAGAATTCATAAAAGCAGACAAGACTTATGGAGAACGTGTATCACTATAATAGGCCTGGAACACAAGCACTGTGCTAAGGGGCGGGGATCCCAGGCAGGAAAAGTACACATCTCATTAACACATATTCAACTGCCTTCCTAGGGGTGGTGCTGTGGGCAGCAGAACTGGAAAGCTGAGCCTACAGAGGCCAGAGATTTTAGTTTTAGACCAGCCTGCTATACCCAGGGAGCTTCTTGCCAGGCCCAACTCAAATTCACACACTCTTGCCTTTACCTTTTGAGAAAAAAACCCCATGCTGGGGTTACAAGAATGTGCTACCAAGCCTGACTGCAGAATATGTTAAAAAAGTGTTACCCTTTTGTTTAAAAACATGCTGTGGAGGCAGGATGTTGCTCAGCAGTAGAAAACCCCAGCATGGCAAAGATTGCTCTTCATTTCAGAATAAAATTCCTTGCACAAGCCTACAGAACCCTTTCTGTTCTAATGCCCTAGCTTCCTTTCTTTTTATCTCCTACTTGTCTCCCAGGCCACAGCACTGAGCCACACTCACACCTCTGCTTATCTTGAAAAGGCCAAGGCACTAAGCCTCAGGAGGTCTGCTTTAGCCATCCCTCAGGGTATAAGGCAGAGCCAGCTCCCCAACTCCAAATCTTTATTCAAAGGTCACTTCCTCTATTAGGTCAGTCCTATCCATTACATTTAAAATTGCCACCTCCTCTGAGCACTGAATAAACTATTATGTGATCTGATGTTTCTGTCCACCTCCTGTTTTCCCCCATAAGGCATTGTCTTGTTCACCAGTAGAGCCAAAATCCCAAGAATTGCATAAGGAATTCCAGCTGAGTAAAATTATTTTTTTTTCAGCTCTATCAGTGATCTGATAGATATTTTTTTCAGCTCAATCAGTGATCTGATAGATATTTGTACAACAGACAACAGAGAGATTACTTTCTGTCAATAACCTTCAAAATGCTATAAAACTGGGGCTGGAGAGATGGCCTAGCGGTTAAGAGTGCTGACCGCTCTTACAGAGGACCCGGGTTAGATCCCCAGCACCCACATGGCGGCCGAGAACCGTCTGAAACTCCAATTCCAGGAGAACTCCAGTTCCATGGGAATCTGACACCCTCTTCTGACCTCCGCGGCATTGCATGACACGGGTGCACAAACCTACATGCAGACAGTGCATTCATACACATACAGAAATAAAATTAATTTTAAAAAATGCTATAAAACTATTATCCTAGTTTTCTAGTATAGAGCTATGGCTCTAAACCTATTTTTGATACAGTTTCTAGGTCCATGCAGTTCAACCAACATTTTTTTTTGACACAGGGTCTCCCTTTAGTCCCAGCTCGCCTGGAGCTCACAGAGATCCGCCTGCCTTTGCCTCCCAAGTGCTAGGATTAAAGGCGTGCGCCACCACGCCCGGCAAGATTNTTTTTTTTTACATTTTTTTTATTAATTTTATTTATTTCTGTATGTGCATGAATGTACTGTCTGCATGCAAGTTTGTGCACCCGTATCGTGCAATGCTGCAGAAGTCAGAAGAGGGTGTCAGGTTCCCCTGGAACCGGAGTTCTGGAATTGGAGTTTCAGACGGTTCTCGGGCGCCATGTGGATGCTGGGGATCGAACCCGGGTCCTCTGCAAGAGTGGTCGGCGCTCTTAACCGCTAGGCCATCTCTCCAGGCCTCAACCAACATTTTCTAAATAATTTCTGACACACTGAAAGCTTCTGGTGCTGCTGGGCTCAGTAAGACATCTCAGTTCAGATGGGGCACACAACATAGATCTTACAAAACCATAACTCCTAACAGAGAGCAGTACAAAATCTCATAGGAAAAGAAAGGAGGCTTAGGTGGAGAAAGTAGGAAAAGAAGGTAAGGAAAGCTAGTCAGAAGATAACACATAGGATACCTCCTAAAGATGACAGGTCAGGGTAGACATTTTAAGTCAAAGAAAGCGTATTTGAGCAAGCCACAAAAGAGCTTGTCCTCTTTTTAAAAAAAAAAATTTTTTTAATGTGTATGAGTGTACTGTCTGCATGTAGGTTGGTGTACCGGTGAGGTCAGAAGAGGGCGTCGGATTCCCCTGGAGCTGGAGTTAAAGACGGTTCTTAGCTGCCATGTGGGTGCTGGGAATTGAACCCAGGTCCTCTGCAAGAGCAGTCGGTGCTCTTAATGGCTGAGCCATCTCTCAGTCCCTGAGCTTGTCCTCTTAAGAGGCAGCTACGGGCTGGAGAGATAGTCGACTGCTCTTGCAGAGGACCCGGGTTTGATTCCCATCACCCACATGGCGGCTGAAAACCGTCTTTAACTCCAGTTCCAGGGGAGTCGGACGCCCTCTTCTGACCTCCGCGGCATTGCACGAGACGGGCGCACAAACCTACATGCAGATACACTCATACACATAAAAATAAATAAAAAAAAAAGCTACAAAAAAAAGTTTAAGGACAAGTAAAGGATGGTGAAAAAGTATGTGGTCTTTAAAAGGCTGTATAGGTCTGGGGCTGGAGTGATAACTCAGCGGTTAAGAGCGACCACTGACTGCTCTTGCAGAGGACCGGGGTTCGATACCCAGCACCCACATGGCGGCTAAGAACCGTCTTTAAACCGGGCATGATGGTGCGCGCCTTTTATCCCTGCACTCAGGAGACAGAGGCAGGCAAATCTCTGGTGAGTTCAAGGCCAGCGTGGTCTACAGAGTTCCAGGCCAGCTGAGGCTATAGGGAGACCCTTTACTCAAAAAAAAAAAAAAAAAAAAAAAAAACAATAAAATAAAATAAAACAAAATGCTGTACAGGTCTCCGTAAACAATTTGGACTTGACTCAGTACAAGGGGTACCCAATGAAGAAAATAAGCAGGGGAGTGACTTTTTATGGAAGACAGACTGGAGACAAAGCTGCAGACTAGGACTGAAAAGAGCTATTGACTAAGAGACCATGAGGATCTGATCAGTAGTAATGAGGGGCTGGAGAGACGGCTCAGCTGTTAAAGAGGACTGTTCTTGCAAAAGACACGTGTTCAAACTTCATCATCCACTTCGTGCTAACAAAGGTCAGTAATTATAATTCCAGGGGATCTGATATCCTCTTATGCCCTCCGGCACTGCACTACAAGGTGCATTTACATGTAGGCAACACTCATTAACACATTAAAAAAAAAAAAAAGCCGGGCGTGGTGGCACGCGCCTTGCAGAGGCAGGCAGATCTCTGTGAGATCAAGGCCAGCCTGGTCTACAAAGTGAGTTCCAGGACAGCCTGAGCTACAGAGAGACCCTGTCTCGAAAAGACTAAAAAAAGAAAAAAATACCAAAGTTTCAAGCTTAGGCAGGTGTTCAACAGAACTCATATAACAGATAATCCAGAGGAAGAATCCAATTAATGTAGAAATAAAGGATCTAAGGAAAAATGAGTTCAAGGATCAAAGTGTTGTAGAGTTGGTGGACACTAGGTGGACTCTTGAGGCAGAGACCACTACAAGGAGAATGCGTATCAAGATGTAAACCCCCAACGTGAAAATCGCTGCAGCAGCCCGCAACTTCCCTGCCTTTTAGAAGTCCTGCCTCAGCAACTGAGAAAATACAGAATGTACTTTTGTCCCCTTTCTGCCTCTGTGGCCATCCTTTTAAATAAATACGTGCAATCACGTATACTAGCGGACCCAACAGGCCATTCTTTATTAAATTGCCTCTTACAACTTCACCACACCTAGCGGAAGTAGGAATACAAGGACAAACGCCCCTTCTTCCGGCCAAAGCGCGAAGGCCCCGCCTTCCGCCGTTGACCACGCCCGAGATACGCCGGCCTCAGCCAATGATCGGCCTTCTAGAGAGCGTTACCTTTGGCTAATCAAAGACAGTGAGACGAACAACTCGCGAGAGGTGAGGTTGAAGCTGCCGCCGCCATCTTGAAGATGGGAGACAGGCGATCGCTGTGGTGTTTCTGCTAATGCAAACAACAAAACAGCCACAGTATTTCCCCCCACGGTGAGGTAATCGCCTCTGGAACTGCTGACCAAAGCCACCGAAGCAGCGAGTGTCAAAGTCGAGCGCAGCGAACCTGGAAGCCCCTTCACCTGCCTCCTGGGCGGCAGAGGGGAAGTGAGGAGGGCCGGAAGGATGGTGCAGTCCTGTTCCGCCTACGGCTGCAAGAACCGATACGACAAGGATAAGCCTGTGTCTTTCCACAAGTAGGTAACTGGCGCACTCCGCGGCCAGCCCAGCGGGGCGAGGGGCGCACAGATGGGGTGGTGGAGGCGGAGCCCGGCGCTTGTCCGCGCGAGACCTGGAGGAGGGCGGGGCGGCGGCCTCTGGGGCGGGGACCCGCGACTGCGCGCTTGGCACTAGGCCTCTGGCCGCGGTTCTAGATCCGGTGACCGCCCCACAGCCTGGGGGTGAGTTCTCAGCCTAGACGGGCGTAGTGGAGAAACTCCCAAAGGGTAAACCTGAATTCTGAAGGAAGAGAGTTTTCCGCCCTTCCCGTGGAGGCCTACTGGACTCTTACGGCTTGACACCTAGTCAGGATGTCGTGATAAAACTTTGGTATTCTAATTCAGAAAAAAAAAAAATATATATAGGCCATTTGTATACCTTAACCCAATACAAATGATAAATAAAACAATTAACATTTTATATTCCCAATTAGTTCAATTGTATTACCATTTCCACCAAAACCTACACCTAAATTTAACTAGTCTAAACAATTCACTAAGCCTTAAAATATCCTATACTTGGTGGATAAAGCTTGGGAAGATTTGAATACCTGCTAAATAAATTTTACCCAATAAACACTTTGCTATTTAACGCTATATGACTGGACTATGAAACTTTACTTATTTGGGAAGTAAAAATTTTAAGCTTAATCTCTTGAAATTTCCTATAAATATTAAAAGAAAGTTTACACTGTATGTTGTATTTTCAGTAAAAATATAGAGATCAACCCAATACAACTATAAATAAAACAAACTAGCATTTTATATTCTCAGTTAGTTCAAATTCAAGTAGTCTATGTCACTTTTTTTTTTTTTTTTTACCCGGATATCCTTCCTCTAAACCCAATTTGCAAGCAGTTTTGTCCCAGCCCACAGAGCCCAGGCTCCCACCATCCAGTGGGGGTGTGACAGGTTGTTCAATCAAGTTGATCAAATGAGTGTCCAGAATATTTCGCTAGTTTTCACCATTCACCCAATCAGCAGCCCTACATATCGACACTGCCCCCTCTTCCAGCAGTTGTTCCTTAGGCTTAGAGAAGGGCAAGGTGGGACTAAGTTAAAACAGTCTACTTGGTCTGGAGTTTCCGTTTTGGACTCTGATCAGTTTCTGGCTGTTTCCTTCGTGGGCTGACAGCTTGCCGCAGGATAGCTTTCAAATCCTACTAATGAGCACGAGCCGATTAGATTATACGTAATTTAAACATTGCTAGTTTACATGGTAGGTTACTTTGGTATAGACACGATATTTGGATGGGTGTCTTAATCCCTGATTACTTTTTTTTTTTTTTGTTTTCCCTGAGAGAGCTGGACAAGGCCTTACTGTGGCATAGAAATCTCCTAATCACTAGAAGTTATAAGCTGGTGGCATAGCCATGAATTATTCCTCCAGGAAAAAAAAAGCAGAAAGGGCCCTTGAAATTAAAAAATTTCCAAATAAAGGTGGAATAGACAGAACATATGGCTGCCACTGGTTGCACAGTATCTCCAGGCAGTTGTGGTGTAGCTGATGCTGACACGCATGCTGATGTTTGAGTCTTGCTTGACTCAAAGGAGACCAACATTTGCGTTATTGGTTCAGTGGCCTTTAATAACACTCTGTATTCCAGACCAACGGTAATACTTGTAAGTTGTGAATATCGATACAATCCTCCCTGTGTTACATCAGGTTAATTGACAGCAGGAGCGGGCTTTTACCACCTCTTTTCGGGCAGATATCCCAGTTTACTACCTCTCCCCTGTATAGGAAAAGAAAAACAGATGGTAATGAAACCACGCCCTAACTGTAAACGAAGCCAATTTTTACCATGGTAATTTCCTATAAAACTGGCATAACGTATTAATTGATGGATAGGCATAGGAACTGTGAAAGGATATGTCCTAGAGACAAATTCAATAGTAAAGTGTTATAAGTTGTGTAATTAAGGAAAATATAGTACGATAGGAAAGCTCGACATCATCAGCATGAATTTTGAAAAATTTTGTCCCCCCCCCCCGGCCTAGAGATGTTGGCTAGGGGATTCAAACCTGCCCCCCTTTTTGCCTATAAGTGGGATATATGCAATGAGAAAGGCAATAAGAGTTCCCTGTGTCGAAGACCTGGTGTGAGCATGAAAATGTTATGAGACGTCACTTCTAGTGTACAACGGGCCTCTGAAATGCGTAAGAGAGCGTGACCAAAGGCCACTAAAGCAATACAGCAAAAATATTGGTCTCCCTGAGACAAACAGGACTCCTCCGTCAATATCCAGCTACATCTCAACAGCCTGGATATACTGTGCAACAGTGGCAGCCAAGTGTCGATATATCCCCCAAATCTATTTGGCTATAGCTCTTCCTTGGAGGATAACCACAGCGGATGCCACAAGCTATGTCCTCTAGTGGTCAGGAGATTTGAAAGGCCACAATAAGAACTTGTCCACCCTTTATAGAGAAACCCACAGTTTGCGGATTAGCATACATCCAAGCATCTGTGTCTATGCTACAGCTTAGCTTGAATAATAATTGGTACTTACGGACTGCTTAATATTAAATAGCCCCTTACATCCAATAGCTTGTGCTTTGTTTAGTATGACTGAAAAGGGTTATCACTGGGAAAGCTGTCAATCCATGAAGGAGAACAACATGAACGGACTGGAGTCCAAAATAAACAACTCCAAAGAAATTAGACGGTTTACTTCTCACCCACTTGTGGTGCCCCTTTCCCAAAGCGCAGGGAACAAACTGCGGAAGAGGAGCGTGGTAGATTGTAAGGCTGTGGAGAGGATAGGGGTGAATCATGAGACTACAGGAATATAGTCTGGACTCCTGATTGATCAACATGCCTGTGCATACAAGCTTCTCCAACTGGGCTATGGGAACCTTGGGTTGTTCAAAATTTGGACATAGATACTTGCAAAATGCACTAATTACCTAATTGTATGACATACTGAGTAACATCAATGTTATCTGCAAACAACTGTGTCATTATATTGTAGAATCCCTTAAAAATAAAAAAATAAAAAAAAAAAACTTTGGTATTCTAATTCAAGGAACCACCTTTTAAAGATCTGATGTTTAGAGGAGGCTTTTGGTACTGCTAAGATGGAGCCTTCAACACACAGTGATGATAACGAGGACAGTACTTACATGCACTTTATTCAAGTGCCATAATAAAGGAGAGTGTGGGCTACTACCAACCTGCCCCACAGTTCTCAGGGCTATTTTATATGGTAGGTACTGCAAACTAGAATCCCAGGGTGAAAAATACTCCTGAAAATAGAAAACTGCAGAATTGAAATTAGTAATGATGCTCAATAATACTTTTCATTGTTACAGGTTTTATTATATTTACATTAGATCTTTGCAAGAATTCTTGACTATATGCATATGATAGCTAAGAAATGAGATTCAGTGGTAAATTATACAAATTATTCATAGCAAAACGATTACAAAAACAAACCAAAAATTCCTTAAGTTTTTTTTTTTGTTTGGGTACTATTTAATAAGCAGTGTGAATTCTGTTTTAATGTTTGGTAAAAAGTGAGGTGATTGGGTGATTGGAATTTCTGAAATTTCGTTTATCTTAAAAGTGTAAGACTAGATCAGGAAATGGTGATAGGAACATGCTTTCAACTCTCCACCTCCCTTGCTCCACATTTCTATTAACATGGCAGAGAGGCCGGCCATGCTGGCACGTGCCTTTAATCCCAGCAGTCTGGAGGCAGAGGCAGGCGGATATCTGAGTTCAAGGCCTGCCTGGTCTATTGAGTGAGCTTCAGGATCCCTGGGACTAAAAGGAAGACCCTGTTTCAAAAAGAGAAAAAAAAAATAATAATAAAATAAATAAGGCAGAGAAAAATCTAAAAATATAGAAAATGAAGATGACATACGCATCAAAAATACTGTTTCTGGTGAATGTTAAAAAAATTAAAAGGGGGCTGGACGTGGTGGTGCACGCCTTTAATCCCAGCACTCTGGAGACAGAGGCAGGCGGATCCCTGGGAGTTCAAGGCCAGTTGGGACTAAATGGGACTAATGGGACCCTGTCTCAAAAAGACAAAAAAAAAGGGGAGGGGGCTGATATGTTTCTTATCCCCTTACTGTAAAGAACAGTACATGGGAAAGACTGAGACAGATCTCACAAACTGAGAACTTGTAGTCCTAGGCCAGGAGACTGTGGATACTCAATCTTATGAGCAGTTGCTGCCAGAGTTTGTACTAAGGAGTAATTTCTTTTCCAGCTTCTAAATAGTGGCAGTGGGGAAAGCTTGCTGTGCGGGGGATAAGAGCTATCATGAAGATTGGTTAGGTCAGCGGGAAGTGTTGGTACATGCCTTTAGTACCAACATTCAGGTCAGAGGCACGTAGGTGGATCTCTGTGAGTTCAAGGCCAGCCTGGCCTACGTAGTGAGTTCCAGGCCAGTCAGGACTGAAGGGAGACCCCGTCTCAAAAAAATTGGTAGGTCTTCATGAGGAAAGCATAATCAGGGTATGGCATACTTTATGTGCAGAAATAACTGGAACATAGAAACATGCTTCTCTGGCATTTTCTAATCCTCCATTATGCCAACAAGACCTAGATCTGGAAAAGTTTAGTGACAATAAATATTAACAGCCTCCCTTTTCCTACACTGAATTAAGAGATAAATCAAAATAAATCATTTCCTTTATTATTTGCCTATAATTTACGTAGTCCATATTTAGTTTATTTATACTTCTCAAACTGATCCTAAGAGAACTAAAAAGTCTCTTTATCCCAGGTTACAGACATATATGCAAGTTTTCATTTGTTTTTGTCAAGCACACACAAAATTGGTAGTAAAAAGAATATGGTTTTATTACATAGTTATTGAATAACCATTAGTGTCTTCATTATAAAAAGGTAAATTTTGACCTGGGTCTGGTGGTGTCCCAGCATTTAATCTCCACATAAATAACTGGGACTGGTCTTTATTCAAATGTTCCTTAGTATGTCAACACCAATGTAAGATAATTCTTTAGTAAGCAGGAAAGTTTGGGTACATTTATTTATTTATTTGAATAAGATCAGAGAACTGAATTGTGTCTTCGTAGGTTTCCTCTGACTCGTCCCAGCCTTTGTAAGCAGTGGGAGGCAGCTGTCAGAAGAAAAAACTTTAAGCCCACTAAATACAGCAGTATTTGTTCAGAGCACTTTACTCCAGACTGCTTTAAGAGGGAGTGTAACAACAAGCTCCTGAAGGAGAACGCTGTGCCCACAATATTTCTCTGTACTGAGCCACATGACAAGGTAATAGGGGTTTTAAAATATAAGGTTGTCTTTTCCTTTCCTCCCCTCCCTCCACAAACACTAGATATCCCACTATAAATACCCAACTTCCCCCATTCCCCTACACCCTTCAACTCTTTTCACCCTCCCTCCCTCCCTTCCTTCCTTCCTTCCTTCCTTGTTTGAGGTAGGGTCTCATGGAGTCAAGACTTGCTGTGAACTCCTGATACTCTTGCCTCTACCTCTGAAGGGCTGGGATTGTAAGCATGCACCTGGTTTTGGGTTGTTTCATGGTGTAGAAACTTTGTAAAATTCAGGGAAGAGTCAAGAAAGCAAGTGTACCTGGAACACATCATTTAAAAATAACCACTGTGGGCTGGAGAGATGGCCTAGCGGTTAAGAGCGCCGACCGCTCTTACAGAGGACCTGGGTTCAATCCCCAGCACCCACATGGCGACCGAGAACCGTCTGAAATTCCAATTCCAGGAGAACTCCAGTTCCAGGGGAATCCAACACCCTCTTCTGACCTCCGAGGCATTGCACGACACGGGTGCACAAACTCGCATGCAGACAGTACATTCATACACATACAGAAATAAATAAAAATTTTTAAAAAATTTAAAAAAAAACCACTGTAAGCTGGGCATGGTGGTGCACTCCTGTTATCCCTGCACTTGGGACACAGAGGTAGGCAGGTCTCTCTGAGTTCAAGGCCAGCCTGGTCTACATAGTGGGTTCCAGGACAGCTGGAGCTACAGGGAGACTCTGTCTCAAAAACACCAAAATAAAAATAAGTAAATAACCAATGTTTGAAATTGGGCATGGTGCTTCACACCTTTAATTCCAGTACTCTGGAGGCAGAAGCAGGAGAATCTCTGAGAAAGAGGCCAGCCTGGTCTGCATACCAGGTTCCAGGCCAGGCATGGCTGTGTACTTGAGACTGAGTCTCAAAACAAGAAAAATAAATTAATTAATAAACAAGTAAAAATAACCACTGTTAGGAGTGATACACCTTTTAAAACCGTAGAATTTCGTATATTAAATATTTCATACTAAAAGACTCAATCTGGCTTTGTAAGTTAAAGATAGCTCTATACCTTTACTTATGTGGTGATAAGTTTTGTTTTTCATCTAGTGACAGTTTCAAATTTTTTCTCCTGTTTTATATGTAGTATTTAGTTAAATCTAACTAATCACTTTATCTGTTTCACAAATCCAACTTAAGTAGAAAAGTTGAAATAGAACTGAAAAAATACCTGCTATCCCAGCACTCAAGATAGAGAACCAAGAGGATTATCACAAGATTCAGGCCAATCCTGGTCCGTGTAAGTTCTAGACTGGCCTGGACTACACAGTAAGAACCTGTGTTTAAAACAAAACAAAATTCTGAAACTGGTGCAAGGCATGGTGGTCCGACATGTTCTGTGTGACTCCCAGCATGAGGGAGTCAGGGAAAGCTCAAGGTTAAGGCCAGCCTAGGCTACATAGCAAGACTTTTTTTAAATTTTTTTTATAAATTTTATTTATTTTTGTATGTGTATGAATGTACTGTCTGCATGTAGGTTTGTGCACCCGTGTCGTGCAATGCCGCGGAGGTCAGAAGAGGGTGTCGGATTCCCCTGGAACTGGAGTTCTCCTGGAATTGGAGTTACAGACGGTTCTCGGCCGCCATGTGGGTGCTGGGGATCGAACCTGGGTCCTCTGCAAGAGTAGTCGGTGCTCTTAACCGCTAGGCTATCTCTCCAGCCCCATAGCAAGACTCTTAAAACAACAAAACCAAATACTGAAATCGTTGGGCCTAGGAAGTATAGTTTCTTGATAGAGAGCTTTCCTAGGAGGTCTGGTACCCTAGATCTGTACTGCAAACCAAGAAAAGATAATGTATTTTCTCATTTTGGAATTTTTGTATACCATGGAGTCACAAAAGAGTCTTTTAACACTTCTGAAACGGAAAAGATTCTTTCAGGTTGTTATTTTTAGTTGCTAAACTCACATATGCTCGTGTGTTGCTGTTTTAGAAGGAAGATCTTCTGGAGCCTCAAGAACAGCTTCCCTCACCTCCTTCACCTCCCACTTCCCAGGTTGATGCTGCTATTGGGTTGCTAATGCCTCCTCTTCAGACCCCTGATAATCTCTCAGTTTTCTGTGACCACAATTATACTGTGGAGGATACAATGCACCAGAGAAAGAGGATTCATCAGCTAGAACAGCAAGTTGAAAAGCTCAGGAAGAAGCTCAAGACTGCTCAGCAGAGGTGCAGAAGACAGGAAAGACAGCTTGAAAAGTTAAAAGAAGTTGTACACTTCCAGAAAGAGAAAGATGATGTCTCGGAAAGGGGTTATGTGATTCTACCAAATGACTTCTTTGAAATTGTTGAGGTACCAGCATAATAAAGTGAAATGTATTGAATTTTAGCAGGACAAGACCACATATCCTCTTTTAACCAGTATACAGGAGTTTCATTTGAAGAACTAACACTTGATTACTTATATTAAAAATTTCAGAATATTTTTTTAAAAATAAATTAGATATATACTGTAAAATTGTAATTTTGTTTTGTTTGTAATTTCAGAGTTTTTACATTTTAACAGAAGACTTAAAATATTATTTTAAAAAAAATCCTTAGACTGCCAGTATAATGTTGGTTTCAAGATTGTGGATTTTTTTTTCCCCTTTGAGTATTTATAGAAATAATGTAAAAATGAAAAGTAGAGAGGATAATAGTGCAGCAAACAGTAAACATTTAAGTTTAAAAATTAAAATTAATACCCTTTCTTGAGAGAACTTGCTACAGTTTAAACCAGAAGTATAGGTGAGATCATAAGACAGCCTCTCAGAGTATAGAGAGTCCATATACATTTGTATTTATAGACAGAGCTTCATCCATTTTCTGAATCATTTGTGAAAAATAAGCTATCAATATTTGAGGGGAAAGAGGACTTGGCTGTCTTCAAAAGAGAAAATGAGTCATTCCATAATTAATTTAATAAAGAGCAGATTTTTTTTTAAAAAGTCCTTTTTTCCATAGCATTATAAAATTGGAAGTGCATCTTAGTGAAAGGCATGCTTCAAAACGAGGCATTATCAGTGAAGTCAAAATTGGGAGCTGAGCTGGTGGATGGCTGGCCCAGGATCCCTGGAACCCATGTGAAGGTAAACTTTGAACCAACTCCACAGTCGCCCTCTGACCACCACACCCATGCTGTGGCATTGTATGCAGGTACACACACAATTTCTTTAAACAATTTATTTAATAGAGTTTGATTTGTATCATAATATGGTAATGTTGCCCATGGCTGTTCTAGTCAAGACGTAGCATAAAAATTTTTTCACTTTTAACTTGTTAGAAATTATATCCAATTTACCTGAGGCAATTTACATTCAAAAGTAACTCCCTATGTCATGTTTATTTTACTGTATGTTGAGACTTCAATAATGCAGTTTGTGTTCTGGCTTTGTGAGAAAACATATATTTGAAATGAACATATGTCCATAGACAAATATCACTATAACAATTACCTATTTAGACTTAGAACAACCATATTTTATATTTCAGAGTACACCATAGTTGAAGAGTAGCAGACCTTTTAAGACAGTATTAAAGATCTGATGTTCAAGTATCTTTTGTAGACCTGGTTTTTCTTTGTGATTTACTGCCATACTAGAAATAGGTAGCACTATTAATTAGTTCATGGAAATTTGATAGTTTATAAGCCAGTATCCTTAAATTTTTTATTTTATATGTTTGAGTGTCTGGCCTATGTATATATGGGCACCATGTGTGTGCAGTGCCCGTGGATCCCCTGGAACGGGAGTTACAGATCTTTGTTAGCCACCATGTACATGCTGGGAACTGAAACTGGTTCTTCTGAAGAGCAGCCAGTACTCTTAACCACTGAGCCATCTCTCCAATCCTGAGCCAGGTTTTTTTTGTTTTTTTTTTACGTGCTATTGAGCATGGCCTTGTGCAGGCTAGGCAAGCATTCTACCACTGAGCTACATTCCAAGCACCTTTGTTTCTTTGTTTTTGAGAAAGAAATTTGGCTATGTATCTCTGGCTGGCTTTGAACTCACTTTGCACCCAAGGCTGGCTTCAAACTCATATCAGTTCTCCTGCCACTCTGCCTCCCCAAACCTGGGATTATAAGTATATACCACTATATTCAATGTGAATCAGTATCTTGAAAATAAAAAATGATAGCTGTAGAGATGTGCAACAGTTAAGAGCACTGGCTACTCCTGCAGAAGACCCAGCTTCAAATCCCAGCACTGACATGTCAGCTAACAACCATCCGTAACTCCAGTTCTAAGGGATCTGATGCTGCTATCCTGAACTCCATGGGCATTGCACCTGTGTCATTTCAATG
This sequence comes from Rhizomys pruinosus, assembly GCA_009823505.1. NCBI lineage: Eukaryota > Metazoa > Chordata > Mammalia > Rodentia > Spalacidae > Rhizomys > Rhizomys pruinosus. Next base: position 996,917 of record VZQC01014390.1, on the reverse strand, counting down.
CAGGCAGTACACTCATACACATAAAATAATAATAAAATATTTTTTTAAAAAGAAAATAGAAAATGATTATAGAGTCTTATTATTCTTAAGCTAGTTTGTTTTTACATTTTATATCAGCAATTCCTGGGAAATGAGTGGGTAAATATTTTGCAAACTATGCCTACAACCTAATTTATCTTCTACATAAAAGGCGGTCACTGTGTGTGTATGTATACAGAACCAAGAATCCATGTTAGATTATAAATGAGATTATTAACATTATTGAACCTGGAGCTACATTCTTTTCATGCTAGAATGAATACTCAGGTGAAAGAACTAAGGAAGAAACTACTGACTTTTAAATAATTTATCATGAGTTTGAGGTATGTATGCTTATATGTGAATTTGAGCTGTGACATTTGTTGAATTTTTTTTTTTTTTTTTGTCTTTTCGAGACAGGGTCTCCCTGTAGCCCCAGCTGGCCTCACTCTGTAGACAGGCTGGCCTTGAACTCACAAGGATCTGCCTGCCTCTGCCTCCCAAGTGCTGCTGAATGTTTTTAAAATCATTTTATCTATTGTTTATCACACTGACAGAATATGAACATTTAATCATAAGTAAAACACCTGTTGTGAGAGAACACTACCCTCTGACTGACATGGGGGCAAACCACTTCCCTGTATCTGGCCTAAATTGTGAGAGGCCCATTGCATGTGGCAGCCTATCACATATAGACTGCTAAAACCTTCCTGGTACGTTCATCGGCACCTCCACCTCGGTAAAGTTGTTTCTTTATAGCAGACCTACTGGGAGAATAGTAGAATGAGGGTTTCAGATTTGGAAGGAGTTTAGAAATTCAAAGATACTAGTACCATTCCTTCAATAGCATCCTTACCAAGTGCTCATACATGCTTTGTTTACCAGTTGCATTTAAGTAAATATCTGCTCAGGTTCTTTGAATGTTCCTGTGGTCAGGGCGAGGGTGCCCACGCCTTTACCTAGCACTTGGAGGCAGAGAGGCAGGTGATCTTTGTGAGTACAAAGGCCAGCCTGGTCTACAGAGTGAATTCAGGATAGCTGGGGCTACAGGGAGACCCTGTCTCGAAAAGACCAAAAAAAAAAAAAAAAAAAAAAAAAAAAAAAAAATATATATATATAATTATATATATATATATATAATAAAAATAAATAAATTAATTTATTAATTAAAATGAATTTCTCTGTGTTTTATCCGTGATTGACTCAAAATCTGTCCTGCCTCTGCCTCATAGTGCTGGCATTAAAGGCATGGGCCCCACATGCCTGGCTGACGTGAATTTCTTGATTAGAATAGAATAAGCACTCTTTATACTTTTATGATAGAAATACAAATCTCACTTAGTAAGAATCTTCAGAGCATCATGTCGAGGACTCACTGTTCAGGAAGAATATATCTCACAGCATCATTATTCCCAAATTCCTACTCAGTCTCATTTTCCAATTTGAAACTCATTAACTGCTAGATAAAATGAGTATTGTAGTTTGTTTTTAACCCATGTAAGGTTCGTAAACAGAAACCTCATGTTTGTTAAACAACTCGGAACTCTCCAAAGAACAAATTCTTTAAGTTGGTATCTTTGATGATCTTCATGATTTGTGTTTAATGTAGGCACCTTAGTTATAGCAGGACCCTGTGGCATTTGAGGTGTCAACCACTAAGAACCTTCAGTTCCAGGAAGTGTGGAAGCCAAATGCTCTGTGCTTCCATCATTCTGTGCATGCCTTTGTTTCATGGCAGTAACATCTTCACTCTTTAATCATTTTTGTCGGTATACTTTTTCCCCCCATTAAATTGAGTTAAATGAGAACGTTCTTCAGAACTCAGATTTTTCTTTTGTTTTTTTATTCTCCTCCCTTTCATGTGTGTTGGTGAAAATGTGTGGAAAATGCTTCTCACATGCACGTATATACTGTGCGCGTGCGTTCGACGAGAAGCCCCACTTTTTTATTTTTTTTTTTAATTTTATTTTTTCTGTAANAAATGGATGGAACTAGAAGATATTAAGTGAAGTAACACAGTCCCAGAAAAACAAACGACAAATGGTATCCCTCATCTGTGGATGCTAGTGCCAATTACCTAGTTCTAAGTATTTCTTGTGCATGGACCCCTGAGCTTTTGTCCAAGTAGTTGGGAGTGATGCATATGGAAACAACAACAACAGCAGCAGACAGGACTGCATCAAAGAACTGACTGAAATGGTGAACTTCTGCTCAAAACAGTCAACTTCCACATGGAGAATTTTGAGAAAGACTGAGAAAGAGATGAAAAGCATGTTTGGGGGCTGGAGAGATGGCCTAGCGGTTAAGAGCGCCGACCACTCTTACAGAGGACCCGGGTTCAATCCCCAGCACCCACATGGTGGCTGAGAACCGTCTGTAACTCCAATTCCAGGAGAACTCCAGTTCCAAGGGAATCCGACACCCTCTTCTGACCTCCGCGGTGTTGCATGACATGGGTGCACAAACCTACATGCAGATAGTACATTCATACACACAAATAAATAAAATAAAATAAAAATAAAAATAAATAAAAAAAGAAAAGCATGTTTGGCAGAATGCATGAGCTCTGGTGGGATGGGGTAGGGTGGGGGACACGGGTCTAGATCTGATTAGTAACATAATCTTGTACAAAATATATATATATATAATAAAAATAAATAAATTAATTAATTAATTAAAATGAATTTCTCTTTGTTTTAGCCTTGAACTCAGAGATCTGTCTGCCTCTGCCTCCATAGTGCTGGCATTAAAGGCATGGGCCACCATGCCTGGCTGACGTGAATTTCTTGATTAGAATAGAATAAGCACTCTTTATACTTTTATGATAGAAATACAAATCTCACTTAGTAAGAATCTTCAGAGCATCATGTGAGGACTCACTGTTCAGGAAGAATATATCTCCACAGCATCATTATTCCAAATTCTACCTCAGTCTCATTTTCCAATTTGAAACTTCATTTACTGCTAGATAAAATGAGTATTGTAGTTTGTTTTTAACCCATGTAAGGTTCGTAAACAGAAACCTCATGTTTTGTTAAACAACTCTGAACTCTCCAAAGAACAAATTTCTTTAAGTTGGTATCTTTGATGATCTTCATGATTTGTGTTTAATGTAGGCACCTTAGTTATAGCAGGACCCTGTGGCATTTGAGGTGTCAACCACTAAGAACCTTCAGTTCCAGGAAGTGTGGAAGCCAAATGCTCTGTGCTTCCATCATTCTGTGCATGCCTTTGTTTCATGGCAGTAACATCTTCACTCTTTAATCATTTTTTGTCGGTATACTTTTTTCCCCCCATTAAATTGAGTTAAATGTAGAAAGTTCTTCAGAACTCAGAATTTTTCTTTTGTTATTTTTATTCTCCTCCCTTTCATGTGTGTTGGTGAAAATGTGTGGAAAATGCTTCTCACATGCACGTATATACTGTGCGCTGCGTTTCTCGAGAAGCACCACTTTTTTGTATTTTTTTTTTAATTTTATTTATTTCTGTATGTGTATGAATGTACTGTCTGCATGCAGGTTTGTGCACCCGTTTCGTGCAATGCTGCAGAGGTCAGAAGAGGGTGTTGGATTCCCCTGAGTCCCAGCTGGCCTGGAGCTCACTCTGTAGACCAGGCTGGCCTTGAACTCACAGAGACCTGCCTGCCTCTGCCTCCCAAGTGCTGAGATTAAAGGCATGCACCACTATGCCTGGCAGTAGCACCACTTCTTGACCTTCATTTTGATTTTATCATTATCCCTTAGACATTTGAAATTAATATTCAGATAGGTATCATTTACTGAGCATGGTATTAGAAAACAAGCATCCTGACTTTGTCTTCCTTAGGAGGCCATTCTTTGTAGACGTGAACATTTTCTGGTGACAATGGCTCATTTCAATTTTTCCTTTGGATGCATGTACATTGTCTAGGTGTGTTACAGTTTGAATTGTCAAAGAGCTGTTTCAATGTCAGAAGATGAAATAACTGTCAGTGAGTGGTTTTTGTCCAGGGGAATGTCTGCTCCTTGGAAAGCCTCATTCATAATGTTAACACAGTTCTGGTTTTTTCCTCAGTAGCCTTTGAGCAATAACAAAAACTGGTAGGGATGCTATCTTCACATCCAAAGAATGTTGACAATGCTCTTGTGAAAGACACTGTACTTGGGAGTAGCTAGAAGGTAATCTAATACCAACGTGAGATGGACCCCAGTAAGGTTACTTTCTAATTCCAACATTCCTCTTTTTAAAACTTTAATGCCAGCATTTATGTAAGTGTACCACATGTGCACAGTGCCTACAGAGGCCAGAAGAGTGTCAGCTCCCCTGGAACTGGACTTGTAGATGGTTGTAAGCCTCCACATGGAGCTCTGGCAGAGTAGCGAGTGTTCTTAATAGCTGAGCCATTTCTCTCAGCACTAACACTCAATGTAGAACATTGTGACACTTTTAGCTCTTAAGTAATCATTTTATTTCATAATTTTCTCTCAAGGAATTAAGATTTTTTTCACCTTTGTATTCTTAGTCAAATAAAATGAAACTATCAACTGGACTCATATTTGTTTCGTTAGTAAAATATCAGTTTCTCTCTACAAAGTCTACTTTTTCTCAGTGTCAGAATTGTCTTCGGGGTCTATGAAGATTCTCATTTTTCTGGTGTTTTGAAAGTATTATCTAGGCCTCCTTTCTTTTGGAGTGGGAAAACTAAAAATTTAGTGAGCAACCTCCATTTATAGCTTTTCAATTAAAAGGCTGTGATTCCCGGGAAATGTGACCTCTGGACTCTTCTCCAAGTTCTCTTGATTCCTAGGAGTCACGTGACTCATTGCTCTCAGTTGAAATTGGGATGCTGCTGTTCTGTGTGTTTTTACCTCTATTTTTCATTCTCAATTTATGAAACTGCATTTGATAAAGAAATTGGAAGGAAAATGTAGGCCTTCCATTGTCCTCATGGTAATTTTACTGAGTGCTCTATACTGAACCACTCAGAATCCATGATAGATCTGAGACTGATCTTCAAAATAATTTTTTAATTGATTACAGTTTTATTTATCGTGTACATGTGTGCCACAGAGTGCATGTCAATGTTAGAAGACAATTTGTGGGAATATTGGTTCTCTCCATCCACCATATGGGCTCCTGATAATAGAACTCAGGTCATCAGGCTTGGTGGCAAGTGTCTCTACTTGCTGGGCCATCTTACCAGCCTTTAAGAGAAAACATGAAGAGCATCCAGACAGTAAGACCAGCATGATCATCAGCAACATCAGTGGAGGAAGCAGAATTAGTGGGCATACATGATGAGTTGGTTCTCTCCTTCCACCATGTGGGTCCCTGGGATCAAACTCTGGTCATCAGGTTTGGTGGCAAATGCTGTTACTGATGAGCCATCTCACTGTTCTTAATATTGTTATGAATTGAAAACAGCAGGGGGCTACAGGGAAACCCTGTCTCAAAAAGACCAAAACAAAACAAAACAACAACAAAAAAACGGGCGTGGTGGCAGGAGGCAGAGGCAGGTGGATCTCTGTGAGTTCAAGGCCAACCTGATCTACAGAGTGAACTCCAGGCCAGGTGGAACTAAAGGGAGACCCTGTCTCAAAAAAAAAAAAAAAGAGTGGCTTTGAAGCCCCCCTGGGTGTGGCTGCCTGGCCTCAGCCAAGGGCTGGCTTTCCCAGGCCTGTTTTCAGGTCTGAAAGCTCTAGAAATACTTTGGGTTCTTTTACATTTTACAATCCTTAAGAAGGACTTTATTCTTATACGTGATTTTACTTTTCCAAATATACTAAAAATTGTAGCCTTTTTGAACCATTCTTTATTTTATTTTATTTTTTACTTTTTTTTTTTNAAAAAAAAAAAAAAAAAAAAAAAAAAAAAAAGCAATAGGAATGCTACTTTAAATACTTCCAAGTTACATAAATTGAACTGAAGGTCAACATTACCACTTCCTTTGTTACCACTAGGCACAAAAGAAAAGACTAAATTGTGTGTCCATGTAATTTCTACTGAGTTGTTACCTATGTCTCTGCTGTATGCTTCAAGTGTAGAAATGCTCCCACCTTGCGCACTCCATATACATTAGAAATATCTGAGTTGGAAGGATTTACCTCTGAATGTAATAATTTGCATCAAGTTTTCCTTTACAAATGGATTGATAGGCTTTCTGAAATGCTCAGAGATGACCGTAGCATCTTTGCATTTTCCAATAACTGTAGGTTATTTTGATGGAAATAAATAAGAAAAATACAAAAAAATGTTTTATAGACAAATTTCTTATGAAAAAATGTCATGGGTGATTTTAAATAAAAGTTCATCTAATATCCCAATGGTAACTAAAATGTGTTCTCAGCAGAAAAAGTGAAGCAATAAGTGAATCGGTAGCAAATGAAGAATAAATGATGAAGTGTGAAACTGTCTCGGGCTAGAACATTTCCAAAAAGCCCATTTTCTATAAAAATGAATTGTGACAAGAATCAGAAAACTTTTTCAGTGATTATCCCTTTTTATAAACTTAGTCTGATCCTTAATAGCCCCTGTATCCTACTAAGCAAAACTGTCTTCATCTTCTAGTGCTTTGCTTTTCCCTTGACTATGGGAAAAGAAAAAAGAAAAAGGAGAATAAGGTGAAGAAGTGGGAGACATAAACCAGAGCCCCACAAAGACTTTGCAGCCAAAGCAAGCCTTTCTGCCCCACACAGAGCACAAGTGTTCTGCGTGTCGCCAGGCTGAATGGTCCTGTGAAACGCTTGAGCCCAGAGTGGTTTTGATTTTGACTTTTTTGAAAGTCACCTATGTTCCACACACATCTTACATACATACCTTTAAGGGAATTTTTTCAGTGTTAAATCTGTATATGGATATTTTCCACTTGTATCATGGCAGTGCTCAGAAAGTTTCAGGGTTTGGATTCCTTTAGAGTTTTGATTAAATATGCTCAACCAACATATATAAATAAGTCTTAGAAAAATGAAAGCAAAGGGCCTTTCTAAATGTATAGAAACCTTGTCCTTACTTTTTTTTGTCTTTTTGAGACAGGGTCTCCCTTTAGTCCCAGCTGTCCTGGAGCTTGCTCTGTAGACCAGGCTGGCCTTGAACTCACAGAGATCTGCCTGCCTCTGCCTCCCACGTGTGCTGGGATTAAAGGGGTGCGCCACCACACCCGGCTCTTTTTTTCTTAAGGAGCTCCTGTGATCATGAAAGAATTTAAGAAGTTAATAATTTCTTGCCGGGCGTGGTGGCGCACGCCTTTAATCCCAGCACACGTGGGAGGTAGAGGCAGGTGGATCTTTGTGAGTTCAAAGCCAGCCTAGTCTACAGAGTGATTTCCAGGACAGCTGGGGCTACAGGGAGACCCTGTCTCAAAAAGACCAAAAAAATTAATAAATAAAAATAAATAAATAAATAAAAGTTAGTAAAAGCCAGGGAATTTCTTAAAAAAAAAAAAAAAGTTAATAATTTCTTATAAAATTCTTGGAAAACATTCACAGGTAAGTAACACCATAAGGGCTGTTTTACCAAAACAAGTTACCATGATAATTGCAAAATGTATGAAATATTGATTCTATAATTATTATGAAGTCCCATAATGTCTCCTTCTTCATAATGAGATAGTATTGTGGGTTGAATATGAAATTTCCCCAATAGACTCAAGTTTTTGAACACTTGACCCCAAAACTGGTCACTTTGTATTGAAAGATTGTGAAACCTTAAGGATGGAGAAGCTTTTTGGAAGAAGTAGGTCATGAGGGGTAGACCATGAAGTTTTGTAGCCTGGCCCCACTTCCTGTCCACTGTGCTTCCTAGCTGCAGATATAACGTGACTACCACCTTGTGTTCCTGCCGCCATGCCTTCCACCCTGTGGATAAACATTCCTTCCTTAAATTGCTTCTTATCAGGTATTCAGCCACAGAACAACAAAAATCATTAAAACACACAGCTGGGAGGGAACAACAACAACAACATAAGGACTGGGTCAAAGAATGGATTGATACAGTTAAATTCTTCCCAAAACAAACCTCTACAAAGAAAAACTTTAAAAAGACTGAGAGAAAGATGCAGGACGTGTATGGCAGAATGCATGAACTGGTGTGGTGGTGGTGGTGGGGAAGGAGAATATGTCTAAATTGAACTGAAAAATAATGTATGAACTAAAACATCAAAGTATTATATTATTTTTTTTATTTTTTTATCTTTTTGAGACAGGGTCTCCCTGTAGCTCTGGCTGTCCTGGAACTCACTCTGTAGACCAGGCTGGCCTCGAACTCACAGAGATCCGCGTGCCTCTGCCTCCCAAGTGCTAGGATTAAAGGCGTGTGCCATCACGCCCGGCATTTATTTATTTCTGTATGTGTATGAATGTACTGTCTGCATGCAAGTTTGTGCACCCGTGTCGTGCAATGCCGCGGAGGTCAGAAGAGGGTGTTGGATTCCCCTGGAACTGGAGTTCTCCTGGAATTGGAATTTCAGACGGTTCTCGGCCGCCATGTGGGTGCTGGGGATCGAACCCGGGTCCTCTGTAAGAGCGGTCGGCGCTCTTAACCGCTAGGCCATATCTCCAGCCCCATTATATTATTTAAAAATTTTTTTTTAATTTATTTTCGTATGTGTATGAATGTACTGTCTGCATGCCGGGTTGTGCACCCGTGTCGTGCAATGCCTCCGGAGGTCAGGAGAGGGCATCGGATTCCCCTGGAACTGGAATTCTCCTGGAATTGGAGTTACAGACAGTTCTCAGCCGCCATGTGGGTGCTGGAGATCGAACCCAAGTCCTCTGCAAGAGCAGTCGACACTCTTAACCGCTAGGCCATCTCTCCAATCCCCCCAAAGTATTATATTAAAAATAAAAATAAAACACAGCTATGACAGAAATAAAAAAAAAAAAGAATTCTAAATTACATAAACATTTGTGGATATTTTATTGTAGTAAGCTATAGTTTGATAATAAAAAGTAGAGCCGGGCATGGTGGCGCACGCCTTTAATCCTAGCACTTGAGAGGCAGGTGGATCTCTGTGAGTTCAGAGTGTAGACCAAGGCCAGCCTGGTCTACAGAGTGAGTTCCAGGACAGTCAGAGCTACAGGGAGACCCTGTCTCAAAAAAAAAAAAAAAAAAAAAAAAAAAAAAAGGTGTACTTTTAATTTTTTGACAGGGTCTCCCTAGTCTAGCCTACCTGGACTCATTATTTAGACCAGCCAGGCTAGCCTCAGTCTCCCTGAGATCTGTCTGCCTCTGTTTCCTGAGGGCTGGGATTAAAGGGGCCTGCCACCACACCTGTCATAAGAGTTGTATTTCCTTTTTGTTTTTTTTGAGGCAGGATCTCCCTGTAGCCTCAGATGACCTGAAACTCACTATGTAGACCAGGCTGGTCTTGAACTCACAGAGATCCACCTGCCTCTGCTTCCTGATTAAAGGTGTGTGCTCCCACGTCCGTCCAGCTAAGAGGTGTACTTCTTAAGAGTTGTTTACTGAGAGAAAAAGGAAGATCCCTAGAATTCCACATATCAAAATAAAATTTACTGTAAAAAAAATTAACCAAATACATGACTTGATATATTTTTTAAAGATGTATTTTTTTTTATTATATGTATGCATTTGTCTGTGTGTGGGTGTGTGCATGTGAATGCTGGTGCCCATGGAGGCCAGAGGCATCAGAGCCCCTGGAGATTAGTATTACTGGCAGTTGTGAGCTCCCTGACATGGGTGCTAGGAACGGAACTAGGGTATTCTGCAAGAGCAGTTTGCACTGTTTTTAAAAAATATTTATAAAAAAAAAATTTATTTTTATTTTATGTATATGAGTCTATTGCCTGCATGTATATAAATACACCTGTGCATGCAATGCCCACGGAGGCCAGAAGAGGGAATCAGATTCCCCTGGAACTGGAGTTATGGATAGTTGTTAGCTGGTATCAGCTGCGAATCAAACCCAAATCCTCTGCAAGAGCAGTCTGTGCTCTTAACTGCTAAGCCATCTCTCCAGCCCCAGAAAAATACTTTCTAAGAATGCCTGAAAACAAAACACAAAGAGAAAAAAATGATTTAATTTGTAAATTAAATAGACATTGTCAAAAGAATATGTTATTTTGGTTGGTCTCAAATCCTTAGGCTAGAGTGATCCATCTGCATATTTTGTGGCCATAAACTCTGGAGCAAGTGGAAAGACAGGTAGGTATATGCTACCTCAACCAGCATGGTTATCAAAGACCATAAAAAAGGATTAAGCTACTTGCAGATCTAAGTATTTATGCTCATGGGAGTGTAACTACTCTACCTCCCAGGCATTAATTCCCTGGGAAAAAAAGAAACTGGTTGTGCTCAACAAAATATAATAGTCATATTTAACCAAAGTGAATCCACTTTTACAAGTGCATCATTCTGATACACTTGCACAACTCTCCAAATTTGTTTTAGTACAAGACTTCTGAGAACTACAACTCTTAACTTTTCATTACTATGAGAGTAAATAAATCACCATTATAATATTAAAATTACTATGTACATACATTGTGGCAAATGCTAAACAGAATGCTATGGCTATATTTTGAACGTTAAAATGGATTAATACACACAACAAGAGAGACAATAATTGGATTTCCCTGTACACTGACCAGCTCCATTCTTTGTCTCACACTGTTCCTACTCCTGACTTGGTCCTAGGTCCCTTCTTGCTCTTCCTCTCTGAGACCTCAGAACTAATCTCCTAAGCCAAACCCTGCCCACTGCTTCTTGATCCCCCCACACCCAGACCAGATAACTTGGTCTACTCCAGAATCCACACCTACTCTGCCTACCTAGTAAGACCCTCCCCACCCTATCCCCATCCCTACCTTGTCCCTAGGCTCCCTTCTGTTCTTCCTACCTGAGACCTCCTGATTTGCTTCCCAGAATCCAGACACTGGATCCCCAGTCTTCAATTGAGCCTAGACCCCTTTACCCTGCTAGAGAGCTCTTGATGAATTGTCTTGGAACCATCTTGTCCTGCCAATAAAAAAAATCAAAAGTGAGAACATGAAGCACAGACCAGCTAACTATTCATACCCAACTAGAACACAACTAAGCTACATCAACAATATAAACGGATAAGCTACATCAACAATATAAACAGAACAAGCTTCAACTAAATGAAGGCAAGCTAGAATTTTGTATCAGACATAAAACTAACAAAAGAAATCCATGTCCAGATCACAGCACAAAATTATGAAAAAAACAAAATAATATGGCCCCATCCCAAACCACCAGTTCTACAGAAGTGTACTACAATGAGAACCACCCAGAGGAACCCCTGGGTATGCATAATTTAAAAGAACAGTGTATAAACACAATCAAAAAATTCAACAACTTTTTTTAAATTTATTTTTTATGTGTATGAATGTACTGTCTGCATGTAGGTTTGTGCACCTGTGTCATGCAATGCCGCGGAGGTCAGAAGAGGGTGTCAGATTCTCCTAGAACTGGAGTTAAAGACAGTTCTCAGCTGCCATGTGGGTGCTGGGAATCGAACCCAGGTCCTCGGCACTCTTAACCACTAGGCCATCTCTCCAGCCCCCAATTCAACAACTTTAAAGAATACACAAACTTGGGCTGGCATGGTGGTGCACGCCTGTAATCCCAGCACTCAGGAGGCAGGGGCAAGCAGATCTCTGTGAGTTCAAGACCAGCCTGGTCTACATAGTAGGACAGCTGGGGCAATATGGAGACCCTGTCTCAAAAAGACATACACACACACACACACACACACACACACACACACACACACAAAGATTACACAAACTCAAAGAGGATTCCTTAAAGAGGATAGGAATAAAATTATGACTGAATCTCAAGAAAATACAAATATATGGCTAAACGAAATGATAAAGACTTGAAAAGTGAGTTCACAAAAGAGAAATGTTGAAGAAAACTCAAGTCAAAATGAAGATAGAATTGGAAATTCAATAAGTAAATATGAAATGACAGGAGAAAGCTTCATAATGGAATGAATGAAATGGAAAACAGAATATTAAGACTGAATGACAAAGTTGAAGAACTGAACTACCCAAGCAAAGAATACAGACCATTAAAAAAACATAGGGATGGAATATAGCACGCCATTAAAAAACTAAATCTATGTATAGAGGAAAGAGAGGAATTAGAGGTCGGTGGCATTGGTCAGATCAACAGGCTTATAGAAAAATATCTAAATTAAGAAAAGTCATACCTATACAAATACAAGAAAGACACAGAACACCAATTAGATATGATCAGAGGAGAAGCTCTCGATGGCGTATCATAGTAAAAAATATTAAATGGACAGAGCAAAGAGAATTACAGTTGACTTTTCAGTGCAAACTATAAAATCCAGAAGAGCCTGGACCAAAGTATTCCCAGTTCTAAATGACCGTAGATGTAAACCCAGAATACTTTATCCAGTGTGGTGGTTTGAATAAGAATGTCCTCCATAGGCTCCAAATATTTGAACATTTGTCCCTGGTTGTTGGCTCTGTATTGGGAAGTTTTAGGGGGTGTGGCTTTGATGGAGAAAGTGCTTCACTGGGAGATGGGCTTTGAGAGTTCTTAAGCCTTGATGGATTTCCTGTCTTGCTCTGCTCTGAAGGCTATATAACAAGAAACACAGTGCCAGTCAGGAGAGACCTCACTTCAGGTTGATGGTCAAAGTGGTCCAAGAGACTCCCAAAATAACACAGCCTATTGTCCCAGCCCTTGATTTCTTCCCAGAACTTAAAGGTAAGGCCTTTTTGCTGAAGACGGGCCATGTTTCAGACACAGGACTTAGAGCAATGGAGCTGGAACTGACCTGGAAGCTCCCTCCCTGAAGACTAACTCTCATAGTTTCAGAGGCTACTATGCAAGCTGCTATGGGAGAAAGTCAATCAATGGTCCAACCATAACTTTAAAGCCTGACAACCACAACGACTGGCACAGTAAACTATCTCTGTTGGTGTAGTGGTGGCACTTTTATCTTGGGGGGTAATCAACAGCTATCTAATTGAACTTAAAGGCTGCTCAATAGGGGATAACTCCTGTGTCATATTGTAAGCACAGCCAAATACACATAGCCAGAGAGATTATAGATCTTAGAGAAAACCCTGTCTATCGTATCCCTAGACAAATGTAATTTCTTGCTATATGGTAAATATGTATCTTATATTTACAAGTATACCTGTTACCACTCATCAAAGAAGCCTCTTTTTGCAACAAATTACAGAGTTCCACAACTGGTTACATACAGAGAATAAGTGTCTAAAATGCCCAGCCCTAAGTAACACATCTACAATGGAACATCCACACCCAAGAGTCATAGAACTAGTGGAACAGGGGTAGAGAGAATACTAATGCTTCTCTCAGCTCTCACCAGGGAAACTTCCTCATACAAAAAAGGGTGATTAACACAGAAAGTTACACTGGGAACTGCTTTAGAAAATCATGCCATGCTTGATTTCAGATGTGCACCCTTGGAAATGCTAGAGCATATGTGCTGGTATCTCAGATAACTATCTAAACTAGCAATGTGAAAGATGTGGAAATTGCCTAAAGTTTCCCAGTAGAATAAGGTACAGTCACACATCTGAATGCTCACCATCTATTCCTGAAAATGGATTATTATTATAGAGATCAACATGGAAGAAATCTAACAATCTAATGACAAATTACACAAACACTGAATAAAAGAAATTTTTATAAAGTCTGTGTACATACACGTAGCTATATAAAATAAAAACCAGGAAAACACAATTAATTTTGCCCCGCCCTTTCCTGAAGATCTAATGATTGCTATGAGGGGGCGCCACAAGATTCTACCTCTCTCGGAGCATCTAGAGACAGCTAATGATTACTGGAGGAGGGTCAGACATTTTCTTCAATGGTATAGCTACTGGTAAGTTGCCCATGTACCTGTAAACAGCCCTAATTAAACTCTTTGGTATCAGGCTGGTGTAACTTAGCCTTTCTGGATTTTTAGCAACCATACTTAATGCCCATACTAATTTGGCCGAGGCTCTTAATGGATAACTTTGTTCCTTGCCCTCAGAGGTCAACTAAGTCCCAGGGAACTATACATGGGGGCATCTCTTGAAATGTCCTGCAAATGTGAGTCACCAGTCTTCCTGTGCAGGGAGGTCTTGGAGATCCACTAATGGGACTTCTAGTCTATAGAGAGGAAAGTCTGCTCATGCTTCAAAAAGGGAAGCCTGGTCTAACAAGACCTGACTTTGCCCTCAAGTGGATGGAACTGGTGATTGAAAAGCCAAAAGGAGCCAGGGGCTCCCTCCCCTCCAAAAACCTAAGTTATCCTTGAGGGCCAGATCTTCAACTGACCTTGAGAAAATAAAAACCCTGGTTAATCTGGGCTAACTGTGTGGCCTTAAACATCCAAAAAGAAAGTATAGCCAGAAATAAAGAGTAAGTCTTGAGAAATTGTACTTCAGGTATAAAACTTGAGATCTTAGTAAAAAGACAAAAGAGCACAGTTGTTTTGCCTGTCTTACTGGCAAGTGCAGCTACCCTGTGGCTGCCACTGCTTTTGCCATCCTTCAAAGTCTGGAGAAGACACAGCTTTTCAACCTTCCAATATGGACTGAAGACTCATGTCTCTCCAAGAATCCTCCAAACCTTCAGTGCCAGATGGGGACTGCTGAGACATCCAACTCGTGGACTGAGCTACTACTGGGGTTTCAGCCTCTTCAGAGCATAGACTGCCATTGTTGGACTACCCAGGCTGTATCATGGAGACCAGCACAGGAAGATCAAGACAGGACATGGTGCTTACTGGACCTCATTTGGTGACCATGGGAAGGGAAAACCCCAGTGTGGAGCACAAGGGCAGACTGATGGTGGTTTGGGCTTGCCAAGGAGGAGCCTTCAAACATGACATCTTTCAGCCTAATAAAGAAAAAAATCATAAGCTGAAGATCCTAAAACCTATGATGTATGTGACATGCATATATGCAAATTTTGGAGTGATGCATATTGGAAGGAATAACAACAACAACAACAACAATAAGACTGGGTCAAAGAACTAACTGAAATGGTGAACTTCTGCTCAAAACAGTAAACTTCTGCATCAAGAATTTTGAGAGAGACTGAGAAAAGAAATGAAAAACATGTTTGGCAGAATCATGAGCTCTGGTGGGGTGGGGGGGAAGGAGGGGGCGCAGGTCTAGATTTGATTTGTAAGTTTTTTTTCTTTTTTTTTTTTTTTTTGGTTTTTCGAGACCAGGGTCTCCCTGTAGCCCCAACTGTCCTGGAACTCACTCTGTAGACCAGGCTGGCCTTGAACTCACAAAGATCCGCCTGCCTCTGCCTCCTGAGTGCTAGGATTAAAGGCATGCGCCACCACGCCTGGCTGATTTGTAATTTTGTATGAAATGCACAGAGCTTCAATAAAACATTGGCTTTGAAAAAAAAAAACCCACACCCAGAAAAGATATAGAAGTAGCAATGAGAGTAGTTGGGAAGGGAAAGAGATCAGTGGGAGGGGAGGGGCCAGAGAGGGTGGGAGGAGGAGAGAAGAACACATTGTAATGATGCTGGAGGTGGATTTCATCATTGTACTGTGTTTATATCCATCCTATCACCCTCTCTGGCCCCCTTCCCCTTCCACTGATTTCTTTCCCTTCCCAACTACTCTTGTTTTTACTTTTATATCCTTGGGGGGAGAAATATGGGGACTATGGTTCTTAGCCACCATGTGGGTGCAGTGGGAATTGAACCCAGGTTCTCTGCAAGAGCAGTCAGTGCTCTTAACCATTGAGCCATCTCTCCAGCCCCAAGAACTGATCTTAAAGGAAGGGACTATGGATTGGCTGACTAGACCTCAATGGATGAACTTGCACTGAGGAACATCTAGGGAAGCTAACTTGACACAATGCACCCTTGCACAAATGAGAGAATGAGTGAATTCCAGTGAGGAGGTGGGTGGAAGGGTGCCAGTGGGGAAGAGGGTGTAAGGGGATTAAAATGAAGTGTTCTGTATTAAATACTCAGAAACGCATTTAAAAACTGAAGAAACACATTACATATGCTACAAAAATGTTATAATGAAATCTATTATTATATATAATTAACACATGCTAATATTTTTTGAGACAAGGTCTTCCTATAGCCCCAGCTGGCATAGAACTCACTAGGACTATGCTGGCCTGGATATCACAGAGATCTGCCTACCTCTGCATCCTGAGTGCAGGAATTAAAGGCATGCAGCACCACGCTCAGCTTAACAAAAAACTTTTTAGAACACAGAACAAATTTGTTTGGCATTAGAAAATAATACTTTATTTGAGTATTATGAGTATGTATTAGGTGTATGAGTATTAGGAAATGGTATTCAGAAAGTTTATAACCTACACAAATGCTTCTGAAGTAGCATGATGCATGTATCTCATCAAACCTTTTCTTAGGAAACCCTGTCAAGAGGGTTCTCAAAGATGTTATAAGGTGTCCATTACCTGCTTTTTGGCCAATAAATTGCACTGTTGCTTGTCATAATAAGGGGTTGGTTCTATGGTGGAACCAGCCCTGGAGAGAGTACGCAAGCGGAAGCACTTCAGTAACAGCCAGAGGACACATGGCAGAGTGCAATTCCAAGTGCAGTACCATTTTATTCAAATGCAACATGTCATTATATAGGCAGTATGACATCACCTCCGAGCAGCCAATCCCAGACCTTTGTCATGTCATTCCAAATTGTGGGCATAAACAGAGAGGTCCTGTGACCCTCACTTATGCCTCTGGAACAAGTTGGCTGGAATGTTAGCTCACTCACACACACTCCTAAGCTCAGACCAGACATGCCAATGTTGCTGTCTCATATAGAAGATACTATGGGAGCTGGAGAGATGGCTCAGTAATTAACAATACTTGCTGTTGCTCCTCCAGAGGACTAGAGCTCAAATCTCAGCACCCACCTACATCAGTGGCTCACAACTGCTTTTAACCCCAGCCGTAAAGGATCTGCCACTGTCTTCTGGCTTCCATGGGTACCCACATGCACATTGGCATATCTACGCATAGGCAGACAGACAGACAACAAAATACAATCTTTAACGAAGAATATACAACCTAGGTTAACCTATTGACTTTGAAAAGACACTGTATTCACAAAAGCACACCTGAAAGACTAGTTTGTATTGATGAATTTTGGCAGTTAGATTTGAATAAGCTTATATATTAATAAAAATGCAATACCTGCACAGTGCTATTTACCTATATACTTCCATGAACTCTATCATTCCCCTGTATTCTTTACCCCTGTCTTTGTTGAAGATCCATAAGATTCCTTTTCTCTCCCACCATGTATTTTTTTCTTAGTATAATACCAATGTTGGCAGAAACACAATCTGTACTCAAAATAAGCTTTTTTCCATAGAAGTTAAAAGGCTTGGGCATACTCTGAACTCTTGTATTTAATTTAGCAGCCAAAAATCAAGAAAATTATGGGGCTGGAGAGATGGCTCAGTGGTTAAGAGCCCCGACTGCTCTTGCAGAGGCCCCAGGTTCAATTCCCAGCACGCACATGGTGGCTAAGAATCGTCTTTAACTCCAGTTCCAGGGGAATCCGATGCCCTCTTCTGACCTCCGAGGCATTGCACAACACTATTGCACCAACCTACATGCAGACAGTACACTCATACACATAAAAAATAATAAATTTAAGAAAAATTAAAAATTAAGAAAATTAAATAAGAGAAATCAAGTGGGGTACGCCAATACATGCCTGTAATCCCTACACTTGAGAGGAAGAAGCAGGAGAGCACAAGTTCAAGGCTATCCTCAGCTATGTGTCAGCTTGTCTCAAAAATAAAGAGAACAAAACTAGGAATATTTTCCATGCTAGAGCACATGTGAAATTTCATACAGAAGTATATACTTAATCACATATAAAATACAGAATGCAGTTGGGCGTGGTGGCACACGCCTTTAATCCCAGCACTCAGGAGGCAGAGGCAGATGGATTTCTGTGAGTTCAAGGCCAGCCTGGTATACATAGTGAGTTACAGGCCAGCTGGGACTATAGGGAGACTCTGTCTCAAAAAAAAAAAAAAAAAAAAAAAAAGAAAAATTCAATCTTTTATAGAAAATATCTGAGTATCACTAAGCAAATATGGTTGAAAACTAAAAATATTTACCTAATGGTTAACCCATGAACCTTTTCTTTGCACCTTTTTTCAAAATACAATCAATATTATTATTCCAAAATAATCTTATTTTAAGATTAATACTTTAATTGATGTCATAGTTATATCTATTTGGGGGTGCAATGTGAAGTTTTGGTAAAGACACAAAGAGCTGAGTAAGCAAATAAAACTAACATAGCTTTCCCTCACACATCAGCTTTAAAAAAATTTTTTTTTATTATTTATTTTTGTATGTGTATGAATGTACTGTCTGCATGTAGGTCTGTGCACCCGTGTCGTGCAATGCCACAGAGGTCAGAAGAGGGTCTCGGATTCCCCTGGAACTGGAGTTCTCCTGGAATTGGAGTTACAGACGGTTCTCAGCCGCCATGTGGGTGCTGGGGATAGAACCTGGGTCTTCTGCAAGAGCAGATGGTGCTCTTAACTGCTAGGCCATCTCTCCAGCCCCCACACATCAGCTTTTACAGTAGAATGTTCAAATTTACTTTCAGCAATTTTGAGTTTACATTATCAACCACTGCTACTACGATGTGAAGTCTTGTTTGGAGAAGTTGGTGTGCTTTCCAACATGGGAATTAATCTATGAAATTTCAGAATGTAAGTCCCTACTGTAGTAAGCATGTGACTTTGAAGTCATTAAACGAACCTTAATGCTAACACACTGTTGAACCATTTGCTTATAGGCCATTATGTTTCAGGAAGGGCATATTTATCAAAATATCCAAATTAGGAGAAGAATCTGAAGAAATTTTGTTTTGATCCATAAAAGGCTATGACCTCTTACTCAAAGAGAACACCCTCCTAAAGGAATAAATCCAAACATTTTCAAACCCTTATGTTTCTAATAGCAAAGTTTACAGTGTTAATCTGCACCCTAGATGAATGACATGACTTAATATGGCAATTAAATCTACCCTTCCTCAAACTCAAATTAGATGACAAAGTCTAACACAATATTCAGAAAATATTCTTTAACAAATGAGTTTTATGCCTTTAATCCTAGAACTCGGGACACAAAGGCAGGTGGATATCTGTGAGTTCAAGGCCAGCCTGATCTACATGGTAAGTTCCAGGCAAGCTGGGGCTGCAGGGAAACCCTGTCTCAAGACAAAAAAAAAACAAACCAAAAAACAAAAAAACCCAAAAAAGTTTTACTATAAAACTTACATTAGGGGCTGGAGAGATAGCCTAGCGGTTAAGAGCACCGACGCTCTTGCAGAGGACCCGGGTTCGATCCCCAGCACCCACATGGCGGCTAAGAACCGTCTGTAACTCCAATTCCAGGAGAACTCCAGTTCCAGGGGAATCCGAGACCCTCTTCTGACCTCCGCGGCATTGCACGACACGGGTGCACAGACAGCTGGGGCCTAGGCCCACCTAGGCTTTGCCTGAGAAGCTGGTGGAGCCTGTATCTGTTCCGGATCCTGACTGTGGCTCCCACCAGCAGCCACGGACCAACAAAAACTTCTGCTGCTTTCAGGTCAGCTTCCACGGGTCTGAAATCCTTTTCCATTCAGTGAACTGTGAGTGCCCGACATTTTCTCTTTGGAGAAAGAGCAATGACCAACTTGGGTGCCTGCTAGATGTGGCAGTCCTTGGACTACTTAGGAAATGAACCTGAAGCCCACCAGCAAAATAGATGGCCCATCCAAACATCAAAATCCATATGCTAACAGCTGAGAAGTCTGATAAAAGACCGTTTCGCAGCGGAGACCATAACACACCCTGGTGTTCCTCGCTGGTGCATTTCGCCTGCGCGTCTTAAGAAGTCAACTTATTTATGAACATTGTGTAGTATCTACCATGTCTTTTACTTTGGGGCCTGGCTGTGAGCTGTAACTTCGCTGTAACTACTAATCAGGCATGGCGAGATCTGATCGTGGAATCGTCATTGAGATCTTGCCCACGCAAATTAATTAAGTACGAGTGTACAAGGCCAGGTTTCTGTAATGCCTAATAGAGCCATACTAATGCATAAAGTCTATTTGCGATCAGCTCAACATATATACACTCTACCTCTCTCGCGTTGGGTTAGAGAGCTAACACAAGTACAATATAGTTGGGAATTCACTCGTTCAAAGGGGAATAAGGGTGATCGATGACCCTCAAAATCTCATTAAAACAGGGCACACCTGCCTTCTAGTACTCTGGCTCTTGCCTAGGAGAGAGGACTGGACATACGCAGCTTTTGCTGTTGGCTTAGGCCTCCTCGCTATGCAGGCCAATAGATAGTTGTCAGTGAGAGGCAAAAAAGAAGAAAGGTGACAGAGCCAAAGAAGCTTCGAAATGGCCATGCGAGAACTGGAGAAATCAGAAATGTACTTCTAGTTTCCCGACTCGCTACTAATTTTTTTTGTATTTTTTTTCTTTTGTTTTTTCTTTTTCCTGTATGCTTTCTAGGTGTCCGTGTTGTCCACCGCACTGGCAGACAGTGGGCTCTGCTCCGATGTTGATTGCAGCACAAAGTTCCACACAGACTATCAGCTGGTCCACCTCAGAAGAAGACTACCTGACCCTCTAGGCAACAAAGTGCTGGAACCCACTTGCAGAACGCTCCCAGCCAAAAGGAGAGTACCCACGCCTCACCTGCGCCTGGTGTTCTCCCTACCCCAAGGGCTAAGCAGGAAATTAAGATAGGTCTAATGTCAGCGCAAACTTCACCCCATCGGTCCCCGAAGCTGCCCACCTTCTATAGTCATGCCTTTTTAATCGCAGTTATCCTTATTGATCATCTTATAACTGTCTCTAAATGGTATCCCCTGTTAATAGTACAATATAATAGTTCTTTCGGTCCACAATACAATAACTGGTGAATGAGTTCTTGCTGTGGGTGAAACCAATGTTCAATTGGCTGTCCACGAACTGCTAGTATGCGTCTCATCATGCGCACCGTGGTTACCAGTATAACATCCCTAAGCGTAGCATATCAATGGGCAGACTTCGCAAACTCGCCAGCCTGGCAAGTTGTGAGCCTAACGTTCCACTCCTCCACTCCGCCATTTGCAATTACAACTGCTTACCTGGTAAAACAGTCCCTAAATATTTTTTTACATACGATTAAATACCATGAAAAAATAAGATAAAGGAAAGGCTCTTTAGGCTACAAACTTCTTCCTACTTAACTATTCCTGTTTAAACTGCTCATATCTTCTCTGATCTTTGCGTGTGACCTTAGTTATTGGACCCTGGAACTGTAACATGTACAAAGCTTGGCAAAAATGAATGAAGTCTGAAGTTTAGCTGACTGTTTTGTTCCAGTCTTAGTACAAATATTCTAAGTTACATAACATGTTTGTTAACCATAGCGAAATTGGGAAACTGCATACAGACTCTCTTTTTCTATTCTTTTTATAGACCATAGATAAATTTTAAAAATTTATTCCCAAACAAAATCGATTTTAAAATTAGGAACAGTGAGCTGGAGAGATGGCTCAGCTGCTAAGAGCAATTGTTGCTCTTCCAGAGACCTGTGTTCAATTCCTAGCACCCACACCAAGGAGCTCACAACTTCCTATAACTCCAGCTCTTGGTGGATCCAACAATGATCTAGTGCCTCGTGATGCGCACCTTCACACACACACACACACACACACACACACACACACACACAGACGTATCTCACCACACAGGCACACACACCCATNGTGCACCGACCTGATTGGATCAGTACATTCATACACATACAAAAAAAAAAAAAATAAAAAAAAAAAAAACACAACTCCATTAAGACTATTACAAGCTAAACAAGTAACAGTACTCTGGCTTTTAACAAAAATTGAGCTTTCCTCTGGTTTTTGGTTCTCAGGCTTTTCCAGTTGGGCGTTTCTTCCTGCCTAGGCCCCATAGACCTCTCAGGTGAGCTGGGGCCTAGGCCCACCTAGGCTTTGCCTGAAAGCTGGTGGAGCCTGTATCTGTTCCGGATCCTGACTGTGGCTCCCACCAGCAGCCACGGACCAACAAAAACTTCTGCTGCTTTCAGGTCAGCTTCCACGGGTCTGAAATCCTTTTCCATTCAGTGAACTGTGAGTGCCCGACATTTTCTCTTTGGAGAAAGAGCAATGACCAACTTGGGTGCCTGCTAGATGTGGCAGTCCTTGGACTATTGAAATGAACCTGAAGCCACCAGCAAAATGATTGGCCCATCCAAACATCAAAAATGAACAGGAGAAGTCTGATAAAAGACCGTTTCGCAGGGAACCAACACACACTGGTGTTCCTGCTGGCATTTCTCTGGGTTAAGAGTCAATTATTATGACAGTGATTCCCTATGGGGCTTGCTTGGCTGCTTCCTTTAACTAATAGGCATGAGTATATGTTGGACATCGTGTTATCCCCCCAAAATTATTTAAAGAGTGTACCCAAAGGTCAGGTTCTATGCTAAAGAGCCACCAAAAAATTTTAAAAAAGAACACAAATATTAAAGTGATAATTTCTTTCTTGTTTTTCTCTTACTTTTTTATTTTTTTCATTTTTTAACAATAAGTAATAATTTATGAGTACAAGCATCCTTCATGTAAAACCAATTTGCAAGCAGTTGTGCCCAAACTCACACAGCCCAAGGGTCCCACCATCCAGCTGGGGGGCTTGTATGTTCAATCAAGTTGATCAAATAAGTGTCCAGTCTATATTGCTGTAGTTTCACCATTCACCCCAATCACAGCCCTTACATTCTACCATGCCCCCTCTTCCGCATTGTTCCCTAGGCTTAGAAAAGGGGCATGGGTGGACGAGAAGCAAAACAGTCTACTTTCTATGGAGCTGTCATTTTGGACTCTGGTCAATTCTGGCTGTTTCCTTTCATGTGCTGACAGTTTGTCCAGGAATAACCTTTCAGTCCTACTAATGAAGCACAGGCAATTAGATATATAGGTATTTAAACAGTATTAATTATTATGGTAGGTTACTTTGGTATAGACACAGATATTTGGATGGCATGTTAATCTATGAATTACATTTTTTTCCTGTAAAATATGACAGGGTCTTACTGTGGCTTATAACATCTCCTAACCGCTAGAGGATGTAAGCTTGTGGCATCAGCCATGGGTTATTCCTCCAAGGAGAGAGCTAATAGCCAATTAGATTTGGGATATACAGGCATATGGCTGCCACTGCAAAGCAATAATTTCTTTCATGTGATGCTTATTCAGTTGATAGTGTTCACAAATCAAACAAATAGAAAAGAAACTCAGGAAAATGGCAGGGGGTCCTAATAGGCAAGTCACTAACTGTAAATGGTTAAAATACTTATTTAATATAAATGCTAAACTTAGAACAATAGATAACAAAAATTAAATAAATAACAAACTAATTATTATATGTTAGACTGGCAAATTCATATCCTTAGCTAGTCATACAGTTTTCTCAGAACACCTGGGTAATCCCTAGCAAGATCTGTAGAAATTTACCTTTCTTTGAATGTTAATTTCATGGCCAAGGATCAATTAATTATAGCAAAGAGGGGCCAACATGCAGTTTGTGCAGTTCAGTGTTTGCACTTACCCTGTGAAAAGCTGAGGAGAGTTTCTAGCAAAAGAGAAAGGTAGCATGTAATCATGTGTATGTGCAAAAACATTCTTTTTTTAAAATTTTAATGAATTTTTTATTTATTTCTGTATGTGTATGAATGTACTGTCTGCATGCAAGTCTGTGCACCCGTGTCATGCAACGCCGCGGAGGTCAGAAGAGGGTGTCGCATTCCCCTAGAACTGGAGTTCTCCTGGAATCAGAGTTTCAGACGGTTCTTGGCCGCCATTTGGGTGCTGGGGATCGAACCCGGGTCCTCTGCAAGAGTAGTCAATGCTCTTAACTGCTAGGCCATCTCTCCAGCCCTGTGCAAAAACATTCACAAGGACAATCAAAGTGGTTCTACATTTTTTATTTGAATGGAAAAATCTTGTTAATCCTATATGCCACCTGAGATTTAATCTAAATTTACACTTTTAATTTTTCTTTGCCACAAAACATTGAGATGATGCGATGGGTTCTTTTGCCCACATCTTTGGTAATGGATGCTGATTTTGTGTGACATAAAAGTATGCCATGTTCTAACCCTTGTTCAACCCTCCTTTTTCTGCAAAAGTTGGAAGTAAAAAATTCTGGTTAGCTTTATATGAATGGCAGTCTTGCCTCTATAGTTTACCAATAGAAAATGGTTTATAATCATGAATTATAAAGGGCTGGTTGAATCAAGGTGAATGAATATTAAGTTGAGCACACCTGCCTGCCATCACTGCTCCTTCAACTGAGTGCTGCACATCATGGGCTCTGTCTGTGAGTGAAATATCCCAGTGATTGGTGTCTTTGCATGACATGGAGTTTTGCATGTAGTTCAATTTAAAATGTACCTCTTGCTTACATAATTTGCATAATATAAAAAGATGTTGCCAAAATTAGAAATGTTAATATTTGAAATTAAAGTGGTTTTAGTTTGCATTTCCTTAATTATTAGTGACATTGAACACTTTTTAAGATGTTTCTCAGCCATCTCTAATTCCTTACTTGTGAAGTCTTTGTTCAGCTCTTTGCTCCATCTTTTTTTTTTTTTCTTTTTTTCTTTTTCTTTTCGAGACAGGGTCTCCCTGTAGCCCCAGATGTCCTGGAACTCACCGTGTAGACCATGCTGGCATTGAACTCACAAAGATCTGCCTGCCTCTGCCTCCCAAGTGCTAAGATTAAAGGCATGAGCCACCATGCCCGGCTTCTCCATCTTTTGAGTGGGTCATTTGTTTTCTTTCTTCTTTGTTTTTTAAGTAGTTTATATATTCTGGAAATCAATGTTTTGTCAGATGTATCTGTGGTGAAGGCCTCCTCCCACTCTGAGGGTTTTCTCTTCACATCCTTGATTATGTCTTTTGATGTACAGAAGCTTTTGCATTTAATGAGACCCCATTTGTCAATTGTTGACCTTAAAACTTGCACACCTGCTGTCTGATTTAGGAAGTCTTTTCCTTTTTTTTTTTTTTAACATACATAGTTTTTATTAGGAAAAACTTCAACTCAAGTAGCTCTCTGCACCCTCATCCTTGCCTGGGGACACTTGGCAACGGCACAAGGAAAGGAAATCCCAACACAGTCTACAGGATTTTGTTGACATCACAAAAGTAGTTTTAAGACAGTTCAATCTGAGGCCACAAATACTACATCTAAGGCATCAACACAAGTTGGTCCTCGATGCCAGCAAATGAGTGGATGATCAGAAGAGTCTCCAAAGCAATCCAGCAATGTTATCATGCAGCCAGCCAGGCCGGACACCTCATACCCTCAGCACTGACTTCAGTGCCAAATGGCCTCCACTCATTTCCATAGACACCACACTATCCCTGGTCAGCAAAGGAACACGAGTGAGAGACAAACAAGATTACAGAAAACACAGGGACAGACACAGACAGGGACAGGTTAGTGATGTTTTGATGAAGCCCTCCCAGGCACTGAGCTAAGGATTACAGTTATGCAGGGGTGAGCTTCATCTTTCCCTTTTTCATTACCACCTGGATTAGGCTTCCTGAGCTGGACCGGTTTTTCCCTGTGATTCGCTCACGGAATTTTTCAACAGGAACTCTAAGGGTGTCTAGGAGCTGATGTCAGCCTTGGGCATTGATCTCCTGTTTATTACGGTGTCCAGGGTAACCGGGAGCACAGCAATGGCAGCAGCCCCAGTTCGCATGTCCCTGTTCTTCCCTGCAAGGCTCTGGCACAGCTGATGGACAGCATCCTTGGCCCTGCCATAGCCAATCATCCCAGGAGCCCCATCCAGGGCAGCCTTGGCACCAGCCAAGGTCAAGATGCCACCTTCCTTCAGGTGCTTGGTAGCTGGAGATGGTAGATGTCCACATGCTCTGCTTCCACATCGGGTCACAGTTTTTAAAGAGAGATTTGGATTTGGTGTTGCCCACAACCCGTCCTTCGGCCACACAAAGAATCACATCCACCTTCTGGTCACCCAAGAGCTGCCCAACCTCAGCAGTCGCCTGGTCAGCCTGCTCTGTATATGAGTCTGTATTCATGACAACAACACTGATCACCCAAGAGCTGCCCAACCTCAGCAGTCGCCTGGTCAGCCTGCTCTGTACATGAGTCTGTATTCATGACAACAACACTGGTCACCCAAGAGCTGCCCAACCTCAGCAGTCGCCTGGTCAGCCTGCTCTGTACATGAGTCTGTATTCATGACAACAACACTGGTCACCAGGAGCTGCCCGACCTCAGCAGTCATCTGGTCAGCCTGCTCTGTACATGAGTCTGTATTCATGACAACAACACTGGTCACCAGGAGCTGCCCAACCTCAGCAGTCATCTGGTCAGCCTGCTCTGTACATGAGTCTGTATTCATGACAACAACACTGGTCACCGACAAGAGCTGCCCAAACGCGAATCAGCAAGTCCCACCGCTGGTAAGGCTACCTCTGTCATGAGTTACTGTCTTATTTTATTTATTTGTATTACTCTTTTGTCCTCTTCGAGAAGAAAAAGACAAACCTCAGCGGTCCCCACTGGTCAGCCTGCTCTTACAACTACGAGTCCTCTTATATTTTTTTTTTTTTAACTCTCTTTTATATATATTTTTAATTATATTTTTGTATGTGTATGAATGTATGTCGGGCACAATGCGATGTAGGTTGTACAAAGGAAGGGCATGGAACATGTCGTGCAATGAGGCAGAGCGGCAAGTTCAGAAATGAGGGTGCATTCGGATATCCAGCTTGGAAACCTGGAGAGTTTAAAGACGGTTTTCACAGCCTTGGCCGAGGTGGATGGTGCTGTTGGGAATTGAACCCAGGAATCCTGACTTTGCAGAGGCAGTCAGCTGCTGCATTAAGCCCGTAAAGAATCCATCTCTTCCAGCTTTACAGCGAAGTGTCTGTGCTTCTTAACTAGCAAACAAGTGGTCCACCACATGGAGCTGCCCAAACCCTCAACGCAGTTACAACCTTCATTTGGTCAGCCTGATCTGTACATGAGTCTGTCTTGTTTTTTTTTTTTTTTTTTTTTTTTTTGGTAATTTCTTTTTTTTTTTTTTTTTTTTTTTTTTTCCAGTTGTCCTGGAACTCATCTCTGTAGACCAGGCTGGGCCTTGAGGTCACAGAAATCCCTTACCAATCTACCTATCACACCGAGTGCTAGGATTAAAAGGCGCGCGCCACCCACATGCCCTGGCTGAGTTAGTCTTCTTAACAAGACAACTCTGGCCGCTGGCCATTATTTCCATTATGAATTCTACACATCGAATGCTGGCCACCCAACCCGTTGTGGGCCTTGGAAATAGTCCCGCACGCAGCGACGCCCCTAGCGGCCCCAGACCGCCAATAATACCAGGCATCCTGGGCGACCGCCCATCCTGCAAGCATACCAAACTCTTCTGCAAAAAAACATTCTGAAAGCCATCCTGCAAGCACCCCAAAGTTTTCAAGTTTTTACAAAAATTATAAAGGTTCTAAGGTGTTTCATTTCAGTATAGTGTTTACCATGTGTAAGACCCTGGGTTCAGTGTACATATGGACACATACTGTACAGGATGGTAATTTTTTTTTTTTTTTTTTTTTTTTTTTTTGTATTTTCGAGACACGGGTTCTCCCTGTAAGCCC
Source organism: Rhizomys pruinosus (assembly GCA_009823505.1). Taxonomy (NCBI): domain Eukaryota; kingdom Metazoa; phylum Chordata; class Mammalia; order Rodentia; family Spalacidae; genus Rhizomys; species Rhizomys pruinosus. Next base: position 969,211 of record VZQC01014390.1, on the reverse strand, counting down.
CAGCTGTCCTGGAACTCTGGTAAGACAGCTGGCCTTGGAACTCACACCACGATCCGCCTGCCTCTGCCTCCCAAGTGTGGGATTAAAGCGAGTCGTCGCAGCCAGAAGCCCAGCAAGGTTGGGTTTTTGAAACCTAAGAAGTTCCTTTCTATTCAGTCAAATAGCAGTCTTTTCAAATAAAAATTATAAGAATAAATTTTAGCAAGTTTCTAAAAACAAAAAAGAAAATCAGATGGTTCTGTTTATTTTTTTTGCGTGGCGCTTTTTTTTTGGGAGAATAGGGTATCTCCGCTCGATCACGGAGAAAAAACATGGAAATAATGTAGATAAATTGATTGTTTACCCTGACAAAAGCCAAAGGCAATTTTTTTTTTCGCTTCTTTTATTTTTATAAGTAAAATCTTTTTATTTTTATTTTTTTTTATTAATTTTATTTATTTCTGTATGTGTATGAATGTACTGTCTGCATGCCATGCAGTGCTGTCTTACTCCGTGTTGTGCAAATGCCGCGGAGGTCAAAAGAAGGTCTACGAGGATTCCCCTGGACTGGAGTCTCCTGGAATGAGTTTCCGGACGTTCTCGGGGGCCGAACGCATGTGGGTGCTGGGGGATCGAAACCCAGGTCTCCTCTCCAAAGAGCCGGTTCGGGGGTTTGGATCCGTCTAAACCGCTAGGCCATATCTCCACGCCCCTATTTTTTTTTTTCTTAGCAAAGTTTGAGATACCTTTCTTTTTCTTTTTTGAGACAAAAGATCTCCAATTAGCCCAGCTGGCTGGAATTCACTCTTGTAGACCAGGCTGCCTTGATCTACAAAGATCCACTAGCAACTCCTGCATGTGGGATCTAAAGGTGTGGAACCCTCCCTGCAACTCCCCCAACCCCAAGCTTTCATAGCTTTAAAAATCATTTTATTTATTCGATTTTTAATTTTATAATGTATGGGAGTGTACATGCGGGCTGTGTGTGTGTNGCTGCCTTGCCTGCCTCTGCCTCCCACGTGCTAGGATTAAAGGAGTTGCTCCACCACGAGCCTGGCTACATAATTTCATTTTAAAAAACAAAATCAAGGGGGCTGGAGAGATGACCTAGCGTTAAGAGCGCCGACTGCTCTTACAGACGACCTGTGTTCAATCCCCCGCACCCCCATGGCGGCTGAGAACCGTTAAAAAACTCCAATTACCGGAGAAACTCCAGTTTCCAGGGGAATCTGTACACCTCTTTTGACCTCCGCAGGACATTTGCACGACACTGGTGACAGACTGATGGCATGCAGACAGTACATTCATACACATACAGAAATAAATAAAATTTATTTTTAGCTGGGTGTTGTGGCCCACGCCTTTAATCTAGCACTTGGATGGCAGAGGCAAGTGGATTCTGTGATTTGAGGGCCACGCCTTGGTCTACAGAGGGTGCGTTCCAGGACAGCTGGGGCTTACCGGGAGGAGACCCTGTCTCAAAAGCCAAAAAAAAAAAAATCAAAAAAAATCTTTGATGTTCAGAGCCCATTGCTGAAGTGCGAGGCACGCTGGCTGCCAGCAGCGTTGCACTGCCTTCCGAGGCGACAATGAGGACCGCTACACGGGCACATTAGGCACAGTTTGCGGCACCATAAGTGAAAACCCAGTGTCCAAAAAACCCCATCAATGCCACGGGGCTCCTTCTCTTCTTTGTGGAGAGTAGAGGGAGCAGAATGCAAGTCTGAGTGGTTGTTAAAAAAAACACAAACATGGACAATGCAAGAGAACTCAGCAAGGCAAGAGGGAGTATCAGTGTGCTCAGTCCTGTCACTCAGGACTAGGAAGCTGGGTAGGCTTCTGTAAAGCAGACGTACTGAGCTTGCTGGAGCTGGTGTGGTACATGCCTTTCATTCCCAGCACTTTGGAGCGCAGAGGCAGGGATCTCTGTGAGTTCAGGGGCCGCTTTAAAAAAAAAAAAAAAAAGGCTGGGTTGTGGTGGCGCCATCATACCTTTAATCCTGGCCATTGGAGGCAGGCGGCGGCGGATCTTTGTGAGTTCAAGACAGCCTGGTCTACAGAGGCGTTCTCGGGACCGCTGGGGCTACCAGGGCGCCCTTATCTCAAAACGACCAAAAAAAAAAAAAAAGGCCAGCCTGGTGTACATAGTAAGTTCCAAGACAGCTGGGTCTACAGGGAAACCCTATCTCAAGAAGACAATAAGGGGGCTGGAGAGATGGCCTAGCAGTTAAGAGTGCTGACTCCTCTTGCAGAGGACCCGGGTTCAATTCCCACCATCCACATGGCGGCTGAGAATCTGACACCCTCTTCTGACCTCTGCGGTTTCATGACATGGGTGCACAAACCTACATGCAGACAGTACACTCATACACATAAAAAATAAATAGCTGAGAGATGGCCTAGCGGTTAAGAGAGCCAACTGCTCTTACAGAGGATCCAGGTTCCATCCCCAGCACCCACATGGCGGCTGAGAACCGACTGTAACTCCAATTCCAGGAGAACTCCAGTTCCAGGGGAATCTGACACCCTCTTCTGACCTCCGTGGCATTGCACGACAGGGGTGCACAGACCTACATGCAAACAGTACATTTATACACATACAGAAATAAATTAAAAAAAAAAAAGATACATCTTACTCCAATAAGTCTGGCTAGGATCAAGAAAACAAATGATACCAAATGCTGGAGAGGTTGTGGGGAAAGGGGAACACTCATCCACTGCTGGCGGGAATGTACAGCCAGTATGGAAAGCAGTGTGGAGAACCCTTGGAAGACTTGGAATGAACTTGCCACCTGACCCAGCCATACCACTCCTGGGTATGTACCCACAAGACTCATCTTACCGCAGTGATACATGCACAGCCATGTTTATTGCAGCTCTCTTCACAATAGCAAGGAGCTGGAACCAACCCAAGTGCCCCTCAACTGAAGAGTGGATAGAGAAAATATGGGATATCTACACAATGGAGTTCTATGCAGCAGATCCTGTCTACCAAACAAAAACAAAACACAGATTGTATTGTTGGGTCTGAAATTTGCACAGAAAAACTCTCAAGCCCAGGATTCAATCTTTTAAACAAAATTTATTTAATTTGCTGGTTTAGCAGAACATAATTGAGAAAACTGATGCATCAGGGGAGCCAATTGTTGATGCATCATGGATGAAACCCACTCCATGCAGGGATGAGTGTGAAATCAACTTTCTGTTACAGAGAGATTTTAAGGACAAAAACTGCAAAAGCCACAAAACAAGGGAGCATTGGTGATTGTTAGTGAAACACAATTGCCAGGCTATAGAAACACAATGCAAGCAGTGGTGACCTTTAAGCTAATTGGTTGTGTTTAGCAACACAAAGACCCTTGGAGAGGAATGGGCTTCTTAGGGGGTGGGAAGCACTCCTTCAGGGCCGGGAGAGTTCATCCTGACCTCAGGTAGCTGTGGGAACTAGGAACTCAGGTCTGGACTATATTCTTGTGGTTAAGGTAGTCATGGGAACCAGCCTTGCTTTAGCTAACTCAATTTTACAGTTAAAACTCCTTCCTTCTAATGAACTCTTTCTGACCTGGTCCTAACAGTATTCTAATTAAAATGATGGTTAAGTTAAGCCAGATATCATAGCATATGTCTCTAATTCCAGCACTTGGGAGTCAGAGGTAGGAAAATTGTGAGTTTGAGGTCAGCCTGGGCAAGTTCCTGGGCCATATAGCAAGACTGTCTTAAAAAAAATGTTAGAGCCGGGTGTGGTGGCGCACGCCTTTAATCCTAGCACTTGGGAGGCAGAGGCAGGTGGATCTTTGTGAGTTCAAGGCCAGCCTGGTCTACAGAATGAGTTCCAGGAAAGCTGGGGCTACAAGGAGACCCTGTCCTGCAAAAAGACCAAAAAAAAAAAAAAAAAAAAAAAAAGTTAGAAGCCGGGCATGGTGGCTGCCTTTAATCCCAGCACTCAGGAGGCAGAGGCAGGCAGATCTTTGTGAGTTCAAGGCCAGCCTGGTCTACAGAGAAAGTTCCAGGACAGTTGGGGCTACAAGGAGATCCTGTCTTGAAAAGACCAAAAAATAAAAAATAAAAAAAAAGTTAGAATGGATTTGCTTTTAATTCCAGCACTTGAGAGGCAAAGACAAGCAAAACTCTGTCAGTTTGAGGTCAGCTTGGTCTACATAGTGACTAATAGGCCAGCTGTGTTGACATAGTGAGACCCTTTCTTGAAAAGAAAAAAATGAAAATCAGAAAAAGGAAAAGGTGAGACGAAGTCATGGCAAAGTTATATAATGGAATACTATGGAACAATCCAAAAGGTTATTGCAGCACAGGCTTGTAGTCCCGGGTACCTGGAGGACTAAGGCAGGAGGAACACTGGAGCCCCAAACTCAGACCAATCTGGGCAACATAGAGAGACTTCATCACTTTAAAAGACAGGAAACAAAACAAAACACCACTACAGAAGACTATGTACTTAATTGTATGAAAATACTCATTTTATAACTAGTACAAAAAGCAACATATATAGTATATGTAATAAAGAAAAATGATAATTATACATATGTGTCTGTTTATAAGAAGAAAAGACTAAATAGAGGTAAGAAACTCTGGTTATTACTGGTATTTTGAAATATTTTCTGTATGTCCAGTTTTCTCAAACCAATGTATCATAAAGATAAATTATACTTAATGAAAGATACACTTGAGGCAAAAAAGCAAAGAATTATGACATATAAACCACTGGTATGATACAAATGTACACACATTTCAAGTTGTCCATAAACAAAAAATAATGCCTACACTGTGATTTCAGTCATCATGCTAAAGCTGTAATTGACTGGAGTGACTCTCAGCTGATGTTGATTCGAATATCCAATGCGTATGCGAGAAGAAACAGTGTCACACATGTCTGTCCTAAAGGATAGTTAGAACTGCCAGGACAGAAAGTGCTTCAAGTGAGAAGGATGAAATGAATGCTTGCCAATATTCAGTGTGTAAAACAAGCATAGCTAGTGGAATGTAGTCAGGAAGGTTCCCTCTCAAAGCAAGCCCTTGATGGATTTGGAAGGATTTGAATGAAATTCTTGGCAGGCACTGGGACTTCTTTTCAGAACAGCATTAGGTAATTAAACATTTATCTGGGGCCACTGAGATGGCTCAGCAGAACTTTAAGATGCTTGCCGCCAAGCCTGACAACCCGAGTTGTCTCTAAGACCACATGACAAAAGGAGGGAATCAAATTATGGCAAGTTGCCCTCTGACCCCCACACCCATGCTGTGGTATGTGCACATGTGGGAACACCCCCAACCCCACATATATTAAATAAATAAATACTAAAAAACATTTTTCTGGTCATTCCTGGTGTCCAAACCATCTAGATTTAAAAAAACATTTTTTCATGCATGCATTGTATTTCCAGTGACTAAATTCAGAATCCTATTTACAGAGAAAGCTTCACTCACTTTGAACCCAGAAGTTGTATGAGTCAGCTTATATTGAAAAAGGTCAAGTTTTTAACTTTTTATTAACAAATTTTCCATTGACTAGGCTATTTCTATCTTCTCCAGAACTGTAGGTTGTAATGGGGAAATGAAGAAAGCCTGTTCATACAGTTTTGGTTGACTGTTTAAAAATAGTTTAGGGGGGGCTGGAGAGATGGCTCAGTGGTTAAGATCTCTGACTGCTCTTGCAGAGGACCCTGGTTCAATTCTCAACACTCACATGGCTGCTAAGAACCGTCTTTAAGCCAGGTGTGGTGGTGCATGCCTTTAATCCTAGCACTAGAGGGGCAGAAGTAAGAGGATCTCTGTGAGTTCAAGGCCAGCCTGTTCTACATAGTAAGTTCCAGGCCAGCTGGGACTACACAGGAAAACCCTGTCGCAAAAAGAAAAAAAAAGTTTAGGAAATGCTCCTGCAAACCAAGAATTTTAAAGCCAAGAAAATAATTGTTTATTTTTTTGTTTGTTTGGTTTTCTGAGACTAGGTTTCTTCTGGCTAGCCTGGAACTGGGATTGCTGAAATTAAAGGGATGCACCATCATGCATGCATCACCATGCCTGGCTCATTGTTTACTTTTAGTAGTAAAGAATAAAAACAGGGGCTGGAGAGATGGCCTAGAGGTTAAGAGCACCGACTGCTCTTGCAGAAGACCGGGGTTCGATCCCCAGCACCCACATGGCTGCCGAGAACCGTCTGAAACTCCAATTCCAGGAGAACTCCAATTCCAGGGGAATCTGACACCCTCTTCTGACCTCCGTGGCATTGCACGACACGGGTGCACAAACCTGCATGCAGACAGTACATTCATACACATACGAAATAAATTTTAAAAAATTAAAAAAAAAGAATAAAAACATTTTAGACAGTCAAAGATTAAGAAGTATACTTTTTATATTGTTTTGTGCAAACAAATATGAGTAGTACTAAAGGAAAAAACAAGAGAAATTCAAAATATAAAAATGTTATAAAGTGGCATACTTAAAAAAACTGGCAAAATTAAGAATTAGTGTAACTTTTATATGTATTTTTAAGTGATGTGTATGTATGTGTGTGTTTTTAAGTTATGTGTGTGCCTGCTTGTCTATAGGTACATTATGTGAATGCAGGTACTGATGGAAGCCAGAAGAGGGCATTAGAACCCCTGGAACTGGAGTTGCAGGTGGTAGTGAGTTGCCTAATGTGAGTGCTAAAGATTGAACCCAGATCCCTATAAGATCAACCAGTGCTCTTAACCACTGAGGCATCTTTTCAGCCCCAATGTGACTTTTTATGTTACAAATATTAGGAAGACATCTTACCAGATGTATAATAACTAGCCCCATGCACAGTTCTACCACCTACAAAGCTCCATGCACACAAAGTATGTGTGCAACTATATGTTCAATCATTTCAGAATTTCTGGAAGGAAGGGCAGTATGGATGGAAGACTATAAATATATAACATGGATAGATATACAGAAAATTGTACCATAAGCTTGATTTACCTAATTTTTTTATGATTTTTTTAAGTTGAAAGTAGTAGTTTCATTAGAAGATGCCAAAATAGATGAAACTAGTAAAAATAAAAACCAGGAATGTATTTAGCAGTCAATTTCCAGTGCTTACTTTGCTATGTGTGGTTTACATGTGTTAGCATACATTTTCCATGATACTCTAAAGAAGCTTATTTTAATCTCCTTTATATTCATTTGTTATATGATAAGAATCTAACTTAGAAAGATTAACTTGCCTGAGACTACACACGAGGAAGTAGAGGAGCTAATGTTTGAGCCCAAATTTCCCAAGATTCAGCCACCATGATGTCTGTCCGACCTCCAGGAGCGTGAGAAAATAAGCCCATGGCAAAGCTGCTAGTTGTATACTACATACCTTTTCTCTCTTTACTAACAAACCAGGCTGGCCTTGAACTCACAGAGATCCACCTACCTCTGCCTCCTGAGTGCTGGGATCAAAGGCATGGGGCACCAAGCCTGGCTAAACTCTGATAAACTAAAAAGTAAATGTATTCTTCAATAAATATAAGAGCAAAAGTTTTGCTGTCTAACATTTGTAAGAGACACAGGTAAGAGGGAGAGGCGGGGAGAGAGAGAGAGAAAGCTGGGCAAAGATAAAATAGGAGAGTTTATGTTTCATACTGCCATTGTATTCTAAAATAGTCCAAAAGAAACACCATTAAGTGTAACAAAATGGATACTTTCTAACTGATTAAAGATACTAGTCAGAAAGGAAGTATAATAGTCAAATTTTGGCAGTAACTGATATCTTATAAAAATGTGCCATTCTTGGGAGGCAGAGGCAGGCGGATCTTTGCGAGTTCAAGGCCAGCCTGGTCTACAGAGTGAGTTCCAGGACAGCTGGGGCTACAGGGAGACCCTGTCTCAAAAAGACCAAAAAAAAAAAAAAAAAAAAAAAAAAAAAAAAAAAGTGCCATTCTGGGCTAGAGAGATGGCTCAGTGGTTAACAATACTAGCAGCTCTTGCAGAGAGCTGGTTCAACTTCCAGCACCCACACCGTGGTAGCAACTATCTGTAACTCCAATTCCAGGAGATCTGACACCCTCTTCTGACCTCCATGGGTATTTCATGACACAGATGCACATGTTAGCAATGCACTCATACATATAAAATAAAAATAATAAATATAAATATTTTTCAAAGAAATATTGGTAGCTAATTACTGATGGGTGAGGAAGAAATGATCTTAAAGTGAGAGACTCTGGATGGGCTGACTAGACCTCAGTGGATGAACTTGCCCTGAGGAATGTTCAGGGCCACTAACTTGATACAATAGACCTAAACTCAAATAAGATTGTATGATCTCCAGTGGAGACAGGGCTGTAGGAGGGTGCCAATGGGGAATAGGGTATAAAGGTTATTAATAGTGATTGAAATGTTCTGTATGAAATACACAAAATTTCAATAAAAAATAAAAATTGTAACAATTATGTCAGCTGAGACTAATGGGTCATGTGTTGGAGAAGGGCAGATCTGAATCTTCTAACTTTACAGAAACCTGACTCTGACAAATGGAATAAATGTGTCTAGTGTGGAATAAAAAAAAAGTGTCATTCAGAATCTCTTGGAAGTGCAAGACATCCAACAAAACAAAACCACCATAAATTTGGAGATCAAGAAGATGGTGGATGACACACAGATATAATCTGCCAGTCTCCAGGGAATAATCTGGGGAATCTGAAAATCAGCTATCAGAAGAGGTGGCTGACAAATGTAAATCTACCTTAAATAGAAAAGTACAGGGGCTGGAGAGATGGCTCAGAGGTTAAGAGCACCTACTGCTCTTGCAGAAGACCCAGGTTCAATTTCCAGCACCCACATGGCAGCTAAGAACCGTCTTTAACTCCAGTTCCAGGGGAGTCTGATACCCTCTTCTGACCTCCACGTTATTGCATGACATGGGTGCACCAACCTACATGCAGACAGTACACTCATACACATAAAAAATAATAAATAAATTTTAAAAAATGAGAAAGAAAAAGTAAAATATGGAAAATTGATTAAAAAAAAAAAAGATGTATTCCAACCAAATGAAACCAGTAAGGAAGTGTCATTATTCTAATATTTGACAAAATAGATTTCAAACCAAAAATAATCAGAGGAAATAAAGAAGGTACTTCATACTAATTAAGAGAACAATTTATCAAGATGATATCACAGAGCTGTGAGTGGTGGCCCATGCCTTTAAACCTAACACTTAGGAGTCATAGGCAGGCAGATCTCTGTGATATCAAAGTCAGCCTGGTCTACATAGTGAGTTCCAGGCAAGCAGTGGCTACAGGGAAACACTCTCTCAAGAAGAACCCCCTCAAGAGAGAACATTATAATTATAAACATATGCCCACCAAACTTGGGAGTACCTAACTTCATAAAATAAATACTATAAAGATAGATATAAAACCATGGATTAACTCTAAGACAATAGTAAGTGACTTTTTTTTTTTTTGAGACAGGGTCTCCCTGTAGCCTCAGCTGGCCTGGAACTCATTCTGTAGACCAGGCTGGCCTTGAACTCACAGAAATCCACCTGCCTCTGCCTCCCAAGTGTTAGGATTAAAGGCATGTGCTACCATGCCTGGCTTAAAGGCAGTTCTTAGCCACCATGTGGGTGCTGGGAATCAAACCTGGGTCTTCTGCAAGAGCAGTCAGTGTCTTAACCACTGAGGGATCTCTCCAGCCCCCAATAGTAAGTGACTTTAATAATCTATTCTTACCCATGAATAGGGCATCTAGAAAAAAATAGAGAAATATTGGAATTAAATGACATAGATTAAATGGATATATACAGAATATTCTACCCAAACGGTACAGAATTCATATTCTTTTTTTTTTTTAATTTTATTCATTTCGGTATGTGTATGAATGTACTGTCTGCATGCAGGTTTGTGCACCCATGTCATGCAATGCCGCGGAGGTCAGAAGAGGGCATCAGATTCCTCTGGAACTGGAGTTCTCCTGGAATTGGAGTTTCAGAGGGTTCTCAGCCGCCCTGTGGGTGCTGGGGATCGAACCTGGGTCCTCTGCAAGAGCGGTCGGCGCTCTTAACCGCTAGACCATCTCTCCAGAATACACATTCTTAAATTTTTTTCTTTATTAATTTTTATTTATTTCTGTATGTGTATGAATGCACTATCTGCATGCAAGTCTGTGCACCCGTGTCGTGCAACGCCGCGGAGGTCAGAAGAGGGTCTCGGATTCCCCCAGAACTGGAGTTCTCCTGGAATTGGAGTTTCAGACTGTTCTCAGCCGCCATGTGGGTGCTGGGGATCGAACCCAGGTCCTCTGTAAGAGCTGTCGGTGCTCTTAACCGCTAGGCCATCTCTCCAGCCCCCAGAATACACATTCTTTAAGCAGGCCATGGAACCCTTTGTAAAGTAGACCAAAGCAAGACTCAATAAATATAGGTGATTTAAAATAATATCTTATATATTATCTGACCACAACAAAATAAGATAGAAACAACAATAAAAGAAACCACACAAAATAGATGAACTCATAGAGATTAAACTATAACCCTATTCAATGATGAATGTGTCAGTGAAGAAATCAAGACGATTTCTTCCTCTAAGGCAGCGGCCCTGGCACCACAGAAACACAAAACTGAACCCAAAACAGGAGCGTAGGCTCTGTACCTTTCAAAGCGCTTTGTTCTCCAAGTCCGGCTGCTGTCCAGAGGCCCCTCGAGGCGGAGGTGGCATATCTTGGTGGGACCTCCAAGATGTTGAGTTAGAAATGCCACTCTACCAAAGAATCTCTCAAGAGGCCAAAAGCTGTGGAGGAAAAGCTTTAATACAAGAACGTTACATCAAGGAAAAAGTACAGAATACAACACAGAGACAGTGACAAAGACAGATTGACGCGTTGGGCCGAGCACAGTCCCATGGGACTGGAGGGCAGCGGCCCTGAGGTCTGATCCTCTCCCACTTTTATTCCCTGTTAGGGGATTTCCACTGTGGTTACAGTGACCCTTTCTCTGATTGGTGGAGTCTTAGTTGTTGCAGACCAGGCAGTCTTTCATTGGCTCAGTCCACCTGTTCTGTACCCCTTTGCTTGAAACAGTGGTTGTGTTTAGCAGCGTGAAGCCCCTTGGAGAGTAATGGGCTCCTTAGGGGGTGAGAAGCACTCCTACAGGGCTGGGTAGTTCATCCTGACCTCAGGGAGCTCTGGGAACTGATAACTCAAGGTGGGAGGGAGTAACTGTGGGAACCAGCCCTGCTTCAACTAGAGAGTTGCTCCTGCATGGTCAACCCTTTCCTTTTGATTAACTTCTTTCTGGTCCCAACACCAGCCTGAATTGATACATTCACAATTTAACCCCTATACCTAAGGCTCAGGAAATATTGCAGAAGAGGAAGCAGATAGATTATAACCAGACTGAGACATTGGCTGCTAGATGGTATCTTCTAGACATGATGAGAAAGGTGCACCAATAAAATCTCAACGAAATGGTTGTTTAAACAAGACCTGCATAAAGACAACACCAGTTGACAGACCAATGTAGACAGGGGAAATTTCACAAGGTCTCACTTCTAGATGAAGAGGTATAGACAATCAATAGCTGCTGAGGGAGAGAGAAGCAGTTTTCTCTAGGGAGTTACCCTGTAGGTTATCCAATCCCAAGTGGTCAGCCCTAAACACATATGCATACAAACACCATTAAGTGAATATATATATATATATATATATATATAAAATTTTTTTTTTTTTATTAATTTTATTTATTTATTGTATGTGTATGAATGTACTGTCTGCATGCAAGTCTGTGCACCCGTGTCGTGCAACGCCGCGGAGGTCAGAAGAGGGTCTCGGATTCCCCTGGAACTGGAGTTCTCCTGGAATTGGAGTTTTAGACGGTTCTCGGCCGCCATGTGGGTGCTGGGGATCGAACCCGGGTCCTCTGTAAGAGCGGTCGGCGCTCTTAACCGCTAGGCCATCTCTCCAGCCCCCATATATATATATATATACACTGTGTGTGTGTGTATGTGTGAAGAATTGGAGTGGGAGAAGGAGAGATAGAAATGATGTAAATTCAGTACTCATGTATGAAATTCTAAAAACAAACAATGTGGGGATGCTGAAAGTTTTGAGAAAGAGAGAAAAACAAGACCCATCAGAATAACAGTTAATTGTGTTAAACTTTTAAAGTAAGAAGGTCTTGGAAAGATGCATTCTAATTTTGGAAAGATCGCAACTGCAACATCAATTGTAAACCCTGAAAAACTATTAAATTGAAGGGGAAGAAAAAAATGAAAGCTTTTCTTTTTTCTTTCTTTTTTCCAAGCAAAACTGTATCCAGCATTATTAAAGATACTTCTCATAAACAACCATGGTATTTCAGGCAGAACATGGGCAGACAATCATTAACAGTACACAAGAACTTTCTTTTTTTTTCTTTTTTCTTTTTTTTTTAAGTCTTTTCAAGACAGGGTCTTGTTGGGTCCTGGCCCCCAGGGGATCTGCTGACCAGCTTGTTGACCAAGTGCTTATCTTGCTGGAACATCTTGTTACCCTCCTTCTAAAAAGGCCTGACCCACCCACGCCAGAGAACCACCTGTGCCTGGGGGCATGAACCTCTGACCTTGGTTTTTTCACTTGTGCTGTAAGCCTGTATATAAGGCCCCCCCTTCAATAAATTGGCATCTGGCATCCCCTCAGCACAGATGACCCGCTGTCTGTCTTTAAATCCTCAGCCCCTCGTCCGACCCTTTGGGAAATGCGGTAGCGCAGGCTCTACAGGGTCTCCTTGTAGCCCCAGCTGTCCTGGAACTCACTCTGTAGACCAGGCTGGCCTTGAACTCACGAAGATCCGCCTGCCTCTGCCTCCCGAGTGTTATGATTAAAGGTGTGCACCACCATGCCCGGCTAAGAATTTTCAAACTCCCTTCTTGTATGAACTACCAAAATCAGAAAGCCATTATGAAATCCAATGAAGTCTTTGTTCGATGCTCTGAATGGGGAGAGTGTAGAGTGAGCATTGACATTTCACAGTAAGCATGCTGTTTAACAACTTTTCACAAGCCAACCCTGACTTGCAGGAAATGAAATGAACACGGCAGAAGTATTAATCTGAAGATCCACAATCTTTTAGAAAAGGAACCACTGCTCTTCTGAGGAACCTTCCCAGTGATGTCACTGCAGTCCAGATTGCCCAACACACTGGGCAAAACCAATTTTAGGGGGTCAGGTCCCAACAGATCTCTGGTTTTAAGGGAGTTAAGTCTGTTGATTTGTACAGTGGAGGGAGAGGAGGACATAAAAATTAATTTGATCCCCAGCACCCATATGGCGGCTGAGAACCATCTGAAACTCCAATTCCAGGAGAACTCCATTTCCAGGGGAATCCGACACCCTCTTCTGACTTCCGCAGCATTGCACAACACGGGTGCACAAACTTGCATGCAGACAGTACATTCATACACATACAGAAATAAATAAAATAAATAAAATAATAATAAAAAAATTAATTTGAATTTTCCCACACCACAAAGCATTATGTGCCAAGGTGGCCATGTGTGTGGACATCAGGAAGTCCCCTCCTGGGAACCAAGAGGAGTCTTTCAGAACTAGCAGGGAAAGGTGTTTCCCTCACATCAATCCAGCTTGGGAGACGTTGTTAGTTATACATGTTCTTCCCCCCCAGTCAATGAAGTGTTCTTTGTGCTAACAACATAGCTTTAAAAAAAAGTAAAACAAAGCTCTGCACTTTTATAAAACTTGATAAAAAATGATATTTCAAACTGTACAGTCACCAGAAGTACACAGTTATCAAAAATGCACACACACACACACACACACACACACACACACGCACACACACACTTCACTCAGTGTCTCCAGCACCTTCGGCTTTCTGCGCCTGCTCTGTTTGGGCATTTCCATTTTCTGCAGGATTATTTCCATCCTTGCCAGCATCAGCTTTTCCCTTTTTCCCTTTGGGCACCTTCTCTCCTTTCTTTGCAGGTGCCTTCTTAGGCTTGGTCTCTGGCTTGGGAGGAGCAGGTTTAGCGGATAGTCTTTCAGATCTTCTCTGTGGCTTGTCCTTCACCTTGGCATTATTCCCTTTAGCATCACCTTCAGCCTTTCTCTTGGGCATGGCGGCGGGGGGGCATGCAGGCCCTGGACGCAGGGATGCAGTTGCATGCATCTTTGGTCAGTCTGGCGGGTCATTTTCTGCTTCTTCCTTACACTGCTCCATGAAAACTTTTCACAACAAAAGAAGACTAAAGGAATATATGGCTGTCAAGTCAACCCTTCACAGAAAACACCACAAAATTGACAAAATGACAGGAAATAACACACATCTTTCAATGAATATTAATGGTCTCAGTTCCTCAATAAAAAGACACAGACTAGCAGAATGGATTAGAAAAGAGGATCTATCTTTTTTGCTGCCTCCAAGAAACACATACCCCCATCACAGATAGATACCACCTCATCAAGGGAAAAATTAATGAAGATGATTTTGCATACAGATGCACCTAATTTCATAAAAGATAGTATATGTGCAGCCACAGATTAACACCAATGCCAATAGTAGGAGATTTACATACTTTACTATCAATAATAGGTAGGTCAAACAAGCAGAGATACATTGACATTAAATGAAATCATAAACCAACTGGACCTAACAAACATCTACAGAACATTCCACCTAAATGTGCAAGAATACATATTCTCAGAAGCACAAGGAATCTTCTCTCAAACAGACCACACGTTAGGATGCAAAGCCTTTCTCAACAAATAGAACCTTCAAACAACATTCCATATCCTTTATTCTACAATGGAATAAAGCTAGATATTAATAGCAAGAAATACCACAGAAAGTGCACAAACTCATGGAGATTAAACAACACACTATTGAGTGATAAATGGGTCACTGAAGAAATTAAAGAAGTAAAAATTTCCGGGGCTGGAGCGATGGCCTAGCGGTTAAGAGCGCCGACCGCTCTTGCAGAGGACCCGGGTTCGATCCCCAGCACCCACATGGCGGCCGAGAGCCGTCTGAAACTCCAATTCCAGGAGAACTCCAGTTCCAGGGGAGTCCGACGCCCTCTTCTGACCTCCGCGGCATTGCACGTCACGGGTGCACAGACTTGCATGCACACAATACATTCATACAACGTACGGTAGATAATATTAAAAAAAAAAAGCAATAAAATTAGGTCTGCTCATGAACTGAAATGAAAAATGACAACACTTCCAGAATGAGATAGCGAAGAGAGCAAGGTAAGGTGGTTCCTCAAAGGAAGAGAGGGATGTGCGCTCTAAATGGCCTGCACTCAAAAAACTTTTAGGTTCGTAAAGTTGAGAAGAGGAGTGGTTAGAACACTTTATGAGGAATCCCAGGTTCGAATTCTCTAGCATCCTGGGGGTGCTAAAACTGTCTGTATACGCGGGTATCAAGTTTGCATGGGATTTGATTACTAATTTTCTGTTCCTTGAGGGCGTGCATGACATAGGTGCACCTTACATACATGCAGCCTAAACAACTCATATGCATAAAATAAAAATAAATTTAAAAAACTTAAGAAAAATTTAGATTTCTCAAATAAAGAGCTTAATTCATCTTAAGGCCTTGGAAAAACAAGAACAAATAACTGACTAAAATTACCTTTTTACGGCTGGGTGTGGTGGTGGCAACGCCTTATCCTATCTACTAGGAGGTCAGAGGCAGAATTAATGGCTGTGATTCAAGGCCAAGCCTGGTTACAGAGCTATATTGTTAGTTCGCAGGCTTTAGCTGGAGCTATCAGGGGAGACCCTGTCTGGCTCAGAAATATTCCTTAATAAAACTTACCACCTGTTTTTAATAGGCTACCTCTCTGTTAACTTGAACAAAGGTGTGGACACGTGATTTTTTTTGTTCGAAGGTGTGTCTCTTTTTCTTTTCAGAGGATCACGTAAGAGGTACTAGGTAATCCACTTAAGAAGATTTGATCACGCCCGGGGTGTGTGTGTTGGGCGCATCCCTTATAACTCGCGTCGCACTTGGGAGGTCAGAGCAACAATGGAGCGCTTTGTCTAATCAGACGTGAGTTCCTAGGACAGCTCGAGCTAGGGAGACCACGTCCTCGTCAAAAGAACCAAAAAAAAAAAAAAAAAAAAGTATTTGATTTAGTAAAGCCACTTAATCTTGTTGGTTTTTGTTAGCACGAAACAAAGTACTCACATTTTGCAAGTATTGTGACATTCTCATTCATTAAAAAAGAATCCGTGAGGGGCTGGAGAGATGGCCTAGCGGTTAAGAGCGCCGACCACTCTTACAGAGGACCCGGGTTCGATCCCCAGCACCCACATGGCGGCTGAGAACCGTCTGAAGCTCCAATTCCAGGAGAACTCCAGTTCCAGGGGAATCCGAGACCCTCTTCTGAACTCCGCTTGCACGACACGGGTGCACAGACTTGCATGCAGACAGCACATTCATACACATACAGAAATAAATAAAATTAATTAAAAAAAAAAAAGAATCCGTGGGCTTGACCAACTGTACATAGAAAATAATAAAAACAAAACAAAACAATGGCACCCAAATAGAACTTGTACAGACTTTTTTCTAAGAAATGTGGTATAACAACTATTTGTATGGTATTTACATTGTATCAGGTGTTATAATAATCTAGAGGTGGCTTACTGTATACAGGAGAATGATTTCAATTGAGGGAGTTTGAGCACCTACAGATTTTCTTTTCTTTGGGGCTCTTGGAATCCATTTCCTGTGGATCCTACAGGACAACTGCCCTTGTGTTCTTTCAGTTTTCCACTCCACCGTTCTTGCTGTCTGGGTTCATTGTGGTCTGTGGAAGCATTCCTGTTGACAGCATGACTGCTTTCTCTTCCACAAATCAACTCTAAGATTTTTTTGCTCCCTGGTAAAGTGGATGTATATATATGGCCTATTAGTTCTGGATGAATACTTGAAATATGTGCATTTTAATGGATAAAAATTACCCCTATCTTGCTTGCTTCGGCAGCATATATACTAAAAATTACCCCTATAATAGTCATAGAAATTTTAGGAACTAAAAATAAACATTCAAAGAATAAGAAAAACAATCTCATTTCCAACATTAACCAGTGAAAATACTTAGTAATATATATCCTTTGTGTGCGCACGTGCATGTGTGCATGTATGGGGGTATAATGCATGTGTAGATGGAGGGCAGAGGTCTGAGAAAGGTGTCTTTTTCTGTTTTGCACTCCATCATAGTTTTGGAGACAGACTTTCTCACTGAACCTGAAGCTTGCCATTTTGGCTGGACCTGCTGGTCAGCAAATCCCCAGAATCCACCTGTTTCTGTCCCTGGTGCTGTGGTTAGAGGTGCACACTCTACCACACTCAGCTTTTATATAGGTTCCAGGTAACCAAAATTAGGTCCTCATGTTTTTGCAGCAAATACTTTACCCACTGAATCATCTCCTCAGCCCAGTTTGTCTAAAGTTTTATTCTGAATATATAATTATAATTATTTTTTATTTTATGTGCATGAGTGGTGTGCCTGCATGCAGTAAGTGCACTACATGCGCACAGCACCTGTGGTGTCAAAAGAGGTTATCGGTTCCTCTGGAATTGGAGTTACAGACAGTTGCAAGTTGCAATGTAAGTGCTGGGAACTGAACCCAGATCCTCTGCAAGAACATCCCATTCCCCGCTTCTCCAGCCCCTCTGCTTATATTATTTAAGTGATTCTCCAGCAGTCTGATATTTAGTTTACTCTATGCTTATCTTTATGCACAACTATAATTTTGTGCACAAGTCTGGTGTGATTTAGAGTTATTATTTTGCTGTAAATTCTCCAAGTTGGAAATGCCAAGTTCAAATTGATGCAAAGAATTGTCTTTGACAATGTTTTTCTTCAATGCACGTTACCAGCTGAGTCTAACAAACACCAAGGAAAATATACTGAAAAATTTAAAGTATGGATCAAGTATATAAACTACTTCCTTTTTGCTTTGCAACTTTCAATCTTAGTTAATAGTGAGATTGAACAATTTTGTGCATTTGTCATTTGCCTTTTTTTTTTTCTTCTGTATTGTATAAGAATGTCATTTGCGGGCTGGAGAGATGGCCTAGCGGTTAAGAGCACCGACCGCTCTTACAGAGGACCCGGGTTCGATCCCCAGCACCCATATGGCAGCCGAGAACCGTCTGAAATTCCAATTCCAGGAGAACTCCAGTTCCAGGGGAATCCAACACCCTCTTCTGACCTCCGCGGCATTGCACGACACGGGTGCACAGACTTGCATGCAGACAGTACATTCATACACATACAGAAAAAAATAAAAAAATAAAATAAATAAAAAAAAAGAATGTCATTTGCCTTCTTGAAATTTTTATTTTCTTTTACCTTCTTCTATTAGAAGGGTCATCTGTTGCGTTATTGACTTCTTTTTTTTAAGTCTTTTGATTTTGTTTTTAAAAGCTTTAAAAAATTTTTTATTTATTTTTTATGTGTATGAATGTACTGTCCGCATGCAGGTTTGTGCACCTGTGTCATGCAATGCCGCGGAGGTCAGAAGAGGGTGTTGGAACTGGGCGTGGTGCACGCCTTTAATCCTAGTACTTCGGAGGCAGAGGCAGGCGGATCTTTGTGAGTTCAAGGCCAGCCTGGTCTACAGAGTGAGGTCCAGGGCAGCTGAGGCTACAGGGAGACCCTGTCTCAAAAAAGCCAAAAAAAAAAAAAAAAAAAAGGGTGTTGTATTCCCCTGGAACTGGAGTCAAAGACGGTTCTTAGCTGCCATGTGGGTGCTGGGGCTCGAACCCGGGTCCTCTGCAAGAGCAGTCAGTGCTGTTAACCACTAGGCCATCTCTCCAGCCCCCACCTTATTGGCTTCTAAGCCCCCAATGTATTTTGATATATTTTGTGTCATTTTCTGTATTTTCCTTCATCTTTTCAATACAGTAGTATTTGATTTGCATGCGTTCCAACCCATCAATTCATTCCTTTCAGTTCTTTGTTTTTCTCATGTTCTTGGTTTTTCTCACCCAGTAGTAAGTAAATGTTTAGTACTCTTATGTTTTTGTAGTGTAATTATTAATATTTGAGCTCTCTGGGAATGATTGCATGTGATGTACAGAGAACCAGCATCATTAATTTCTCCAATTAGTCAATTGTCCAAATACTGAAAACATTCGCCATGTTTGGATCTCCTGCAGGATTGCACATGTGACCCTAAGCTTCATGCATTGTATAGTTGAGTACACTGTATTTTTCATTATGACATCTCTCCTCCACCATGAATTTGGACTCTATGTGATATTCGATGGCATTGTCACTTATTTTATTGCACAACTAATGAACAGCTAGAAGTTCTGGTGTTTCTGAAATTTCATTATTTTAGTCTTTAAAAAATAGTAATAAAAGGAAAGAGGCTAAAATGACATGGTAATTATTTTAATTTAATTAGGAAATGATTACATATGAGGACAGCGACATTTTATCTGTTCTTGCATTTCATGGTGCAATATGGGTTTACTGAATGCACTTGCAAGGAATGGCATTTTATTCTTTTTTTCTTTTTTGGTCTTTTTGAGACAGGGTCTCCCTGTAGCCCCAGCTGTCCTGGAACTCGCTCTGTAGACCAGGCTGGCCTTGAACTCACAGAGATCCGCCTGCCTCTGCCTCCCAAGTGCTAGGATTAAAGGCGTGCGCCACCACGCCCGGCCAGGAATGGCATTTTAAATTGTTGCATATTGTTGCAAATATCCATGTAGAATTTTTTCAGTCACACCTATCTCCTGGTGACTAAATTGTCATCCTCCACCAGATACTCTCTGTTATAGCCACAGATCAAACTGCCTCCTGGAAATTTCCACCCTAGTATTTCTGTCTTAGATAGCACTTTCAAAAGTGAACTCATGATTTTTTTTTTTAAATTTTTATTTATTTTTGAATGTGTATGAATGTACTGTCTGCATGTAGGTTTGTGCACCCGTGTCGTGCAATGCCGCAGAGGTCAGAAGAGGGTCTCGGATTCCCCTGGAACTGGAATTCTCCTGGAATTGGAGTTACAGACGGTTCTTAGCCGCCATGTGGGTGCTGGGGATTGAACCCGGGTCCTCTGCAAGAGCAGTCGGCACTCTTAACCGCTAGGCTATCTCTCCAGCCCTGAACTCATGATTTTGAGGAAGACACTGAGCAGCATTTCCTATCTCACTAAGTGGGACCTGACCAACGCAGCTCCTGAAACGAGAAAGCCATCGACTGTCTTTGATGCTGTTCTCACACCGGGTATTCATGCTCATCAGTACTATTAATTGCCTTTTCGCTAAACCCCAATTCTGTTTCTACTGTTTTGTGTTCACTGTCACAGCCCTATTGTCAAACACTGTCCCTCCTAAAGGTCTATAAAGGCCACTTTATTCATTTATCGTTTTTACCCTGAAATTTTCTACTTGCAATTTTTGCCTTTAGCACTCAAAGAGACCTTCCCTAAACCTCCTGTCTAAACCAGTATTTTCTAATTTACTTCTAGCCCATTATGCTCTTTTATTCTTAAGTAATTGTTACAATCCATAATTGAG
This sequence comes from Rhizomys pruinosus, assembly GCA_009823505.1. Lineage (NCBI taxonomy): Eukaryota > Metazoa > Chordata > Mammalia > Rodentia > Spalacidae > Rhizomys > Rhizomys pruinosus. Next base: position 948,717 of record VZQC01014390.1, on the reverse strand, counting down.
ATAGATTTTCCCTTAGTGTAGTGCTAATATTCCCTTATTTTATTTTAAAAAATATTTTATTATTTTTATGTGTATGAGTTTATTGTCTTCATGTACGTGAGTGCATCTGTGTCGTGCAATGCCACAGAGGTCAGAGGATGGTGTCAGATTCCCTTGGAACTGGAGTTAAGATGGTTCTTAGCCACCATGTGGGTTCTGGAAATCGAACTCAGGGCCTCTGCAAGAGCAGTCAGTGTTCTTAACTGCTGAGCCATCTCTACAGCCTCTCCCTTCTTTTTCATACATTTATGCTGCTCTTGCATTTAAAAATGGAGTCTTTCTCCTCCTTTTTCATTATTTTATTTTTTATTCCTTGAAAGTTTCATATATGTATATAATGAACATTAGTCATTCACTCACGATTACCCTCTCTCATCTCCTTTCCTCTCCTGAGCTAGCCTGTGATTATATTTATCAAGTAGAATACAGAAGATGTGACACTTTCAGGCCTAGAGAGAATGACACTTTTTTTCCTTCAGCAGATTTCTTATTTTTTTTTATTTCATTTTTTTCAACAATAAGTAATAAGTTATGAGTACAAGCATCCTTCATGTAAAGGGAATGACACTTTCACCTTTCACTTGAAGCCCTGAGCCATCATGTAAAAAAAATATTAGACTACCATGCTGAAGAGAATGCCCAACCTCTCCTTTACTCTTATCACATGACTTGAAACCATGCGCATAACACATGCTCCTGGATCACCCAGTTTCCCATCAAACTCCCAGGTGAATGGCACCCACAGGAATGACTCTAAGTCAGTATAAGAGTATAAGAATCACCTGGTTGAGACCCATCGACCCACAAAATCATGAAAACTAAATATTGGGTGGTTTTAGATTTATACTTTATAGAATGCTTCATTTTACAGAAATGCCTTTCTTAGAACTGGAGGCAGGCAGGGCTGGGATGTTTGCATGGAGGTGGTTGGCAGGGATGCAGAGGCAATGAATGCCTGTGTGCTGGTGGGACAGCAATCCATTTTACATGGTGGAGTTTTCATTACATTTCTGCTGGCAAGAACAATGAGTTTGGGAAGCTGGCTGTTTCCCAATGTACACTGAGTATCCTTTACTATTTTAAGAATATTTTTGTTGATCCTAAGAGTATTATTTATTTTAATCAACTATAATATAAGAAAATTGGTGTAAATGACAAATAGATTAATTTCAAGCAGAGGTAAGAACTTTAGAAGGTTCTGGAACCAGACAAGACCTGGATGTTTTCATCTGTGGTCTCCTGCTGTCCTCTGCTGGCTGGAAGTAGGAATTTACAGTTTTACAATGAACAGCTCCACTGGAACAGGAGCACGTCAATTCCACTCCCTCCACACGTGCACTCACAGTGTTTGGTTAATGGCATAATCAAATTTCAGTTGGGATACATGGAGACTGCCTATCTGATTTGAAACTTGCTTAGGACATTTGGAAAATAAATAAAGGCAATACAATAACTTGTCACAGAAATGATGTTTCTGTGACCCAAGAATTTGAGAATCAGAGTGCAATTACTAATGATTTAACAACATAATGGTTTGCTTATCATTTCATGTTTCCAAAAATGTAAACATTTTGTATGCTAGGTAAGAATTGTTTGCAACTTTTAAAAATCATGATAATTCAGTGTAACCATTTGGTCACTCTGCTTTTTTTTTTTTGGTCTTTTTTGAGACAGGGTCTCCCTGTAGCCCCAGCTATCCTGGAACTCACATAAAGAAAAATTTTCATTTTCCTTCAAAACTCAATCAGTTGTTTGTGCTTTTAGATATTTAACTTTGGGTGACTGGAGAGATAGCTCAGTGATTAAGAGCACTGGCTCTTCTTGCAGAGGACCCTGGTTCAAATCCCAGCATCCATCTGGTGGCTGACAAGTGATGGTAATTCTAGTTCCAGGGGATCCAGAGCTCCCTTCTGGCCTCTGTGGGCATTGCATGACACAGGTGCACTTACATACAAGCATAACATGTACACATATACATAAACACTCTACAAAGTAAAGCAAAAACTCAATACATTCTACTGTTGGTGGCAATTGCCCTTGTATTCTGGCTACTTTTTTTTTCTTCTTTTATTTATTTATTTTTAAGGGATTCTACAATATAATAGCACAGTTGTTTTCAGATAACATTGACGTTACTCAGTTTGCCATACAATTAGGTAATTGGTGCATTGTTTTTCTTTTTAAATTTTATTTATTTCTGTATGTGTATGAATGTACTGTCTGCATGCAGGTCTGTGCACCCGTGTCGTGCAATGCCGTGGAGGTCAGAGGAAGGTGTCGGATTCCCCTGGAACTGGAGTTCTCTTGGAATTGGAGTTTCAGACGGTTCTCGGCCACCATGTGAGTGCTGGGGATCGAACCCAGGTCCTCTGTAAGAGCGGTTGATGCTCTTAACCGCGAGGCCATCTCTCCAGCCCTGTATTGTTTTTCGAAGTGAGCTAAATTATTAAGTGTAAACAATGAATGTAAGTAACATTCATGTAAAACCAATTTGCAAGTATCTATGTCCAAATTTTGAACAACCCAAGGTTCCCATAGTCCAGTTGGAGAAGCTTGTATGCAGAAGAATGTTGATCAAATAGGAGTCCAGTCTATACTGCTGCAGTCTCACGATTCACCCCAATCTCTCCGCAGCCCTTACATTCTACCAAGCCTCCTCTTCTGCAAGTTGTTCCCTAGGCTTTGGGAAAGGGGCACAAGTGGGTGAGAAGCAAAACAGTCTATTTTCTCTGGAGATGTCATTTTGGACTCTAGTCTGTTCAGGTTGTTCCCCTTCATGGGTTGACAGCTTATCCAGTGATACCTTTTTAATCCTACTAACAAAGCACAAGCAATTAGATGTACAGGCATTGAGGCACTACTAATTATTTATTTATTTAAAATTTTTTTTAAATTTTATTTATTTCTGTATGTGTATCAATGTACTGTCTGCATGCAGGTTTGTGCACCCGTGTCGTGCAATGCCGCGGAGGTCAGAAGAAGGTCTCGGATTCCCCTGGAACTGGAGTTCTCCTGGAATTGGAGTTTCAGACGGTTCTCGGCTGCCATGTGGGTGCTGGGGATCGAACCCGGGTCCTCTGTAAGAGCGGTCGGCGCTCTTAACCGCTAGGCCACCTCTCCAGCCCGAGGCACTACTAATTATTATGGCAAGCTAAACTGTGAGCATAGACACAGATGCTTGGATGGTAAGCTAATCCACAAACTGTGGTTTCTCTATAAAGGGTGACAAGTTCTTATTGTGGCTTATAACATCTTCTAACCACTAGAGGACATAAGCTTGTGGCATCCGCTGTGAATTATTCTTCCAAGGAGAGAGCTAATAGCCAATTAGATTTGGTATATATATATATAGACACATGGCTGCCACCGTTGCACAGTATCTCCAGGCAATTGAGGTGTAGCTGATACTGACAGAGGAGTCTTGCTTGTCTCAAGGAGACCAATATTTTGCTGTATTGCTTTAGTGACCTTTGGTAACGCTCTCTGGCATTTCAGAGGCCAATTGTACATTAGCAAGTGACATCTCAAAACATTTTTTCATGCTTACACCAGGCCTTCGACAACAGGGACTTACTGCCTTTCTCCTTGCATATATCCCACTTATAGGCAAAGGCCTTTATAATTTTGGGGGTTTGGATCCCCTAGCCAACATCTCCTAGGCAGAATAATTCATTGCTGATATCAGAGCTTTTCTGTACTAATATATTTTGCTTAATTACACAGCTTATAAAGACTTTACTATTGAATTTGGCTCTAGATAGAGAATTATCCTTTCACAGTTCCTATGCCTATCAGTCAATTAAAAAAGGGTAGTTATACCTGTTTTATAAGAAATTACCACTATAACAATTGGCTCTAATTTACAGTTAGGGAATGACTTCAGTACCATCATGTTTTTCTTTTTCTTATAAAGGGGAGAGGTAGGAAGGTTTCTCAGCATCTGGAAGGAAAACTTCATTAGCGCCCATTATAAACAGTTAACCCAAATAGAATTGAGAGAGGTGCTCAGTGTCTGTGACTCAGGCAGTCTGAGGTTCCTCTTTCTTTAATGTTCAGATGGGTCAGCCTCTCAGCTGGCATTTCCCAGTCCATCCTGCACAGCCAAAAGTTGTATGTTTTCAGGCATTTAGATTGGTGTTTTTACCTGTGGGAACATACAAATCTCCTCCCATTGTTAGTTTCAAGATCTCAAAATTGAAAATTTATCAATAGGTTTAGAACAAAGAGTTTTCTATTTGTATCCCAGAAGGGATACTACCCCACCTCCCACCTCCCTCTTTTTGTTTTTTAAATTTTTATGTTTTGACCTATAGATGCCTAAGTTGTATTAAACATACCCATAAACAGGAGCCAAGGCGTTAGTTTTCATTAAATTTACCCAAACTGTTTATCATTGACTGTATACTACTTATTTGGGAAGTAAGTTTAAACTTAATTCCTTTAAATTGTCCTACAAGTAAAAGAAAGTGTTACAAGGTGATATTTTATAACTCAGAAAAATATAGAAACCATTTATGTACATTAACCCCAAAGTTATTGTTGGAAGTTCAATACAAATTATAAATAAAACAATTAACATTTTATATTCCCAATTAGTTCAAATGTATTACCATTTTCACCAAAACCTGCAACCAAATTTAACTAATCTAAACATTTCACTAAGCCTTAAAATATCCTATAATATGTGGACAAAGCTTGGGCAGAGTTGAATACCTGCCAAAATTTTACCCAATATACACTTTGCTCTTTAAAGCTATATGAACAGACTATGAATTCAGAGACATCAAGTCCATTAACTTATATGGTTTATTTTGTATTTCTGTAGTAAATCTCTACTGAAATGCCTCTCTATATAAATGTTATTTTTAAGTATACCCTTTTAAATTGCAAACCTTACAGAGTGGATTTTAATGACTATCTTCCTCCAAGCTCTTGGCCTTCCTCAGGCCTGGTATGAAAACCTGCTTTAAAGACTTTTCAGTATCTAGCTCCTTTTTAAAAAAAACTTTTTTTTATGAGCACAAGCATCCTTCATGTAAAACCAATTTGCAAGCAGTTGTGCCCAAACCCACACAGCCTAAGGCTCTCACCATGTAGCTGGAGGGGCTTGTATGTACAATCAAGCCTATCAAATAAGTGTCCAATCTATATTGATGTAGATTTACCATTCACCCCAATCACAGCGCTTACATTCTACCACTCCCCTCTTCTGCAGATTGTTCCCTAGGCTTAGAAAAGGGGCACAGGTGGATGAGAAGCAGAACAGTCTACTTTGTCTGGAGATGTTGTTTTGGACTCTGATCAGTTCTGGCTGTTTCCTTTCATGGGCTGACAGTTTGTCCAGGAATAACCTTTCAATCCTACTAATGAAGCACAAGTGATTAGATATATAGGTATTTAAACAGTACTAATTATTATGGTAGGTTACTTTTGTATAGACACAGATGTTTGGATGGTATGTTAATCCACGAATTACATTTTTTTCTGTAAAAGATGGCAAGGTCTTACTGTGGCTTATAATATCTCCTAATCACTAGAGGATGTAAACTTGTGGCATCAGCCATGAGTTATTCCTCCAAGGAGAGAGCTAATAGCCAAATAGATTTGGGATATACAGACATATGGCTACCACTGCTGCACAGTATTTCCAGGCATGTGAGGTGTAGCTGATGTTGATGGATGAGTCTTGCTTGACTTGAGGAGACCAACATTTGCTTTATTGGTTCAGTGGCCTTTGGTAACACTCTCTGGTATTCCAGAGACCAACTGTACACTTGTAAGTGAGGTCTCAATACAACCTTCCCATGCTTACTTCAGGTCTTCGACAGCAGGGCCTTACCACCTCTCTTCTTGCAGGTATCACAGTTTACGGGCAAGAAGCCTTTACCTTTTGTGTGTGTGTAGGGGGGGCTTCGATCCCCTGGCCAAGATCTCCTTGGCAGAATAATCCATTGCTGATATCAGAGGTCTCCTGTATTAATATATTTTGCTTATATGCACAGCTTAAAGAGACTTTAGTATTATATTTGGTTCTGAATAGAGAATAATTTTTTTTACAGTTCCTATGTCTATTTGTCAATTAAAGAAAGCGGTTTTACCAGTTTTATAAGAGACTACCTCTATAACAGTCAGCTCTAATTTATAGTTAGAGAATGACTTCATTACCACCATGTTTTTCTTTGTTCTATGAAAAAGAGGTAAGGAAGTCTCTCATATTAAAACTGTGCAGCACTTAGAAGGTAAGGTTCATTAGGACTCATTATAAACAGTTGTTACAAATATTATCCACAGATGATGTTTGATGCCTGTAGCAGTCTGAGGCTTTTCTTCCTTTTAGTGTTGAGATGGGCCAACTTCTCTGCTGGTATTTCTTGGTACAGCCTACACAATGCAAGGCTGTATCTTTTCTTTCTCAGCCATTAAGTTGGTGACGCTTTGACCTGTGGGAACATACAAATCTTTTCCCATAGTTAGTTTTAAGATTAAATGGAAATTTTTTGACTAAAAGGTTTAATATATAACGGTATCCCCCCTTTTTTATTTTAAGTTTTTATTTTTTGACCCATGAGTCTCAAAAAGGCAATTGTAGTACACATACCTATAGGCAGGAATCAAGGTGCAAATTTCATTAAATTTATCCAAGCTGTTTTGGGTGATTGTATATTGTTAATTTGGGAAGCAAACTTAATTCCTTAAGTTAAATTATCCTACAGGTAAAAGACAATGTTACAAGATGATACTGTATAACACAAAAATTATAGAGAACATTTGTATATGTTAATCCCAAAGTTATTGNACTTTTAAGTGTTTGGACATTTTAAGGACTGTGGGGCTTTTAAGGTTGTACTGTCTTAGGTTGTGATTAATGTTAACATCATACTTTGGGGATAAGAACTGGAAAGGTGGTGGTTTAATAGTGATGTGTTTTGTGTGTCAAGTTGACAAGGGGTCAACTGTGCTGGATAGCTTTAGTGTCAACTTGACACTCCTGGGTTGAGGGAACCTCAATTGGGGAATTGGCTCCATTGGATTGGCCTGTGCCCAAATCTGTGGAGTATTGTCTTGATTATTGAGCAATGTGGGAGGGCCCAGCCCACTACAGGTGGTGCCACCCTGGGCAGGTTGTTGTGTACCGTATAAGAGGGCAGGCTGGACATGAGCCAGGGGAGCAAGCCAGTGAACAGCATTCCTCCATGGCCTGTGCCTCAGCTCCTGCCTCCAGGTTCCTGCTCTGATTTCCTGCCTTGGGCTCCCTAAGTGATGAACTGTGACCTAGGAGATGTGAGCTGAATAAACCCTTTCTTCCCCAAGATAGTGTTGGTCAGAGTGTTTTGTCACAGCAATGGAAGACAAACTACAACAGAAATTGGTACCAGAAAGTGGGGTATTGCTGTGACAGACCTGACCTTGGTGTTTTGGGGAAGGATTGTGGAAGTGTTTGGAACTTTGGGCTAGAAAAATCATTGAATGCCTAAAGATCATGTCTGTGGAACTTGGAACAGTTTTGCTGAAAGAACTGTAGATGGAGGCCTGGCTTGTGAAATTTCTAGTTTCAAAGGGAAGCAGAGATCATCAGGACTATTTAATTTGTGGGTTCTTGTCAGCTGGGGCTGAAAAATCAGCTGTAAGCAGCAAGAGACCAGAACCTGAAGTGAAATGTTTGTTGTACTGGGACAATTGATGTTGGTTAGCTGGGGCTTAAAAATCAGCTGTAAGTAACAAGAGATCAGCATCACTGTGGTGAAATCTTCTGGGAAAAATTTCTTTAGGGTCAGCACACAGAAGCTATGTTCCAGAAGGGGCCCAAGCCTCCATGTCAAGCCAGAAGCAGGACTTGGTAGTGTGTAAGAGTCTCATATGGTTCTAGTGTTGAAAGCATGAAGGGGTCACAGAGAGCAGCTGAGGCCTGGCACTATGAGAGGCCAGGAAAGGCCACTGGTCAGAGTGGGGTCTTGGCTGCAGTGAAGACCCCAGGATTCCAGGGGTCAGGAAGAGAAGCTGAGATTTTGCGTCAGGAGAGGCCAGAAGCAACCTCAGTTTCAGTTTCGACCCCAGTGTTTTGGAGATGCTGGGACCGTGGTACAACCACCAAGAGCAGCAGCAGGTGTGTAATGGAGTTGGCCTGGGCCTGTGAGATCAGCTGTGTGTGCCACAGACAGCAGAGTCAGAGAAGGGGAGCTGCCAAAACCCTTTGGAGCCCAGAAGATTGGAGTGAGTCCCAGGTGTCCAGCCTTGAGCTACTTGCTGGACTTAGGTTTTGTTTGAGTATGCCTGATTTTCCCTTTGAAATAAGACAGTATTTGTTTTGGATTTCACAGCAGCCCACAGTTAAGAGACTGTGAACTTTTAAGTGTTTGACATTTTAAGGACTGTGGGGCTTTTAAGGTTGTACTGTCTTAGGTTGTGATTAATGTTAACATCATACTTTGGGGGTAAGAACTGGAAAGGTGGCGGTTTAATAGTGATGTGTTTTGTGTGTCAAGTTGACAAGGGGTCAATTGTGCTGGATAGCTTTAGTGTAAACTTGACACTCCTGGGTTGAGGGAACCTCAATTGGGGAATTGGCTCTCTCATCAATTCCAGTTGTTGGTGGTGGGGAATATGCCTGACAGCCCCTGCCCAGTACCTGTCTGGAGTGACTTCTGGGCTCCTGTGCTTCAGGAGACGCCCCCTGCACAAAGACACAATGGCACTGAACTAAACCTACCCAGCACATGCTGCAAAGGTGAAGGGCGGCTCCACCCAGACAGCCACCCCCTACAAGGGTTTAGAGTTTAGAGCCTTTTCCAGCAACCCAAGAGCCAGTCTACCCTAAAATCTCCCTGTCTGGTATGACTTCTGGTCTCCTGATCCTTAGGAGCCCCCCTCTCACAAAGACCCTGGCTACTTTGAAAAATGGTGCTTGGGCTGGAGATGTGGCCTATCAAGAGTGCTGACTGCTCTTGCAGAGGACCTGGGTTCGATCCCCATCACTCACATGGTGGCTGAGAACTGTCTTTAACTCCAGTTCCAGGGGAATCTGACACCCTCTTCTGACCTCCTCCACATTGCATGACACAGGTGCACAAACATACATGCAGACAGTACATTCATATATATAAATAAATGAATAATAAAATATATATATTAAAAAATATATATTAAAAAATAAAAATGGTGCTAAAATAGTGCTTGTATATTTATCCTGGTATTCAGGAATAACATTCCAATGTAATAAGGCTTAGATATCAGTAACACAGCTGTTCTTTGTCTGCCCTTCCACCAGCACCGGGAAGAGTTGCTGTTTTCCTACAGCCTTAATAATGCTTTGAAATGTAACTTCAAAATATTAGGTTTTATATATTTTTGCTATCGTATAGGTAGCAGTTAGTTTACACAATAGTGGCATGTTACTATGGGTTTAATAAAATTTTTCTTCTTACTACTAAGAATCTTATTCATAACCCATTTAGATTTCCTGATATGAGATGTTTATTAAATTGTCTTGTCCTTTATTGCTCTGAATTGTTAGCCATGCCCTTAATTATTGCAAGGAATCCATGATACAAAACTTGGCCAGCTATGTAAATTGTTCCATTTATTTAATTGAAAAACTCTATGCCAGTTTTCATTAAATTTATCTGCCAACTTAACCTTTTTTGTATTTGTTTTTTCTTGCACCTCTGATTTTCCTTCCCAATGAGTGCCCCCAAAGTAAAACCTTTGCATTTTCCTTGAATGCAGATCTGCCAGCCAACAAACTGCTGTTGTAATTTGATGCAGTTTTTATTTTCTCATAATTCTTATTTTTAAAAACTACTTTATTTATTATTTTTATTTTATATGTATGAGTGTATTGTTCACATGTAAGTAGGTGTACCTATGTTGTGCAGTGCACATGGAGGTCAGGAGAAGGTGTCAGATCCCCTGGAACTGGAGTTATAGATGGTTGTTAGCTGCCATGTGGGTTCTGGGAATCAAACCTGGATCCTGTGCAAAAGCAGTCCGTGCTTTTAACTGCTGAGCAATCTTTCCAGCCCTGTATTTTCTCATAATTCTTTTTTTTTTTTTAACATTTTTTATTGATGCTTTGTGCATTTCATACATCATTTTCCAATTCAGTTCAGGCATATTTCCCTTTCCCTTCCCCCCCACTCCCACCCCAACTGAGATCATGCATTCTGCCATAACTGTCCTGCATATTTCTCTCAGTTTTTTTTTCATTTTTTAGCTATAAGTGATAATCCATGAGTATAAGCATCCTTCATGTAAAACCAATTTGCAGGCTGTTGTGCCGAAACCCCCACAGCCCCACCTTCCAGCGTGTGGTGAGGGGTTGTATGTTCAATCAGGTTGATCAAATGAGGGTCCAGACTACATTGCTGTAGTTTCACCATTCACCCCAATCGCAGCCCTTACATTCTACCACGCTCCCTCCTTCTGCAGATTTTCCCTTGGTTTAGAAAAGGGGCACAGGTGGAGAAGCAAATCAGTCCCCAATCTCCTGGAGCTGATTTGTCTTGGACGCTGGTCAATCTGGTTGTTTCTTTTCATGGGCTGACAGTTTGGCCAGGAATAACCTTTCGACCTACTAATGAAGCACAAGCAATTAGATGTATTAGGTATTTAAACAGCTTAATAGTTATGGTAGGTTACTTTGGTAAGAACACAAACTGGTAAAACTGCCTTCTTAATTGACTAATAGACAGAAGAACTGAAAAGGATTATTCTCTGTTCAGAACAAATATAACACTAAAGTCCTAAACTATGCACTTAAGCAAAATATATCAATACAGGAGCTCTGACATAGTAATGGATTATTCTAGAGGAGATGTTGGCCAGGGGATCTAAGGCCCCACAAAAAGTAAGGCTCCTTGCCTCTAAACGGGGATCCCTGCAAGAAGAGGGGCGATAAGGCCCTGCTGCTGAAGACCTACGTTAACATGGGAAAGATGTATTGAGACCACACAGGCAAGTGTACAGAATGGCCTCTGGAACACCAGAGAGTGTACCAAAGGCCACTAAACCAAAAAGCAAATCGGTTCGCCTTGAGTCAAAGCAAAGACTCCACTGTCAGCACCAGCTACACCTCACCTGCCTGGAAATACTGTGCAGCAGAGGCAGCCATATGCCTGTATATCCCAAATCTAATTGGCTATTGGCTCTCTCCTTGGAGGAATAACCCATGGTTGATGCCACAAGCTTACATCCTCTACAGGTTAGGAGATCTCATAAGCCACAGTAAGACCCTGTCATACTTAACAGGAAAAAATGTAATTCATGGATCTCATAATTCTTAAAAGATAGTTTCAGCTGGGCATGGTGGTGCATGCCTTTAATCCTAGCACTTGGGAGGCAGAAGCAAGCTGATCTTTGTGAGTTCAAGGCCAGCCTGGTCTACAGAGTGAGTTCCAGGACAGCTGGGGCTACAGGGAGACCCTGTCTTGAAAATACCAAGAAAAAAAAGATACTTTCATGGATATATAGTTATAAGATGATGGTCCTAAGAACCAGAAAAGTATAACTCCATTCCTTTGTACTTTGTTTTCCCTATTAAGTATTAATTGATGTATTAACTGAATTAATTATTAATTCCCAATTAAGTAGTCGGTTGAATTATTTTCTCTAAAGAGCCATCTTACAGAGAAATAAATTTCAATCAAAGTAGGAAATGTCTTCCCTGCTGATGCTGACTAGCTTTCACAGTGCCAGAAAGTGCTCTGCAGGCCTGTGGGGTAGGAAAGACATCAGTAGTCTTACCCATCAGCCCCTGAGTGCTACAATGATCTGGCAGACAAAATTTTCCACTGGTGCAGTAGTGGTATAACTTATGGTAAGTAACAGCTTTCTGATTGGATGTGAGGCCTGCTCCACAGGACGGAATTTCATGCCTGGTACTATAATCCTGGTCAAGGCCTACGGCTGGCCAAAGCATAGGTCATAGGGGAGAATCTGCTATTGCTATTTTGGCTTTTGGTCATGTTGTGAAATTGCCTTTAAAATGCTTTTTTTTTTTTTTTTTTTTTTTGGTCTTTTTGAGACAATGTCTCCCTGTAGCCCCAGCTGTCCTGGAACTCACTCTGTAGACCTAAATGCTTATGTTTATACTCATAGACTTGGGCTTCTCTCAACCTTGGTCAGAGAAGTTTCTATTTGCAGTAGGCAGCAATCAATGCAGAGATACTTAATTGGTAAAAGTGTTGAGAAGAAGAGACTGAGTGTTCTGTTCCAAATGGGACATCTTTATTATCCATCTCTTCCTCCTCTAAGGCTCAGGGAGCATTAAGGAAGAGGGGACATAAAGAGGGTAAAAGAGCTAGGGATGCCCCACACCAAGCACATATGGGCATCAGTAATTGGACTAATGCTTATGAAAAAGGACATGAAGTGGGGAAAGGATGTGTTGAGGGGAACATGGGTGAATATGGTCATATGTCCTTATATACATGTATAATATTCTGAAGAATAAGAAAAATCATGAAAATGGCTGTCTTCTTAATAGTACATTTCTTTTACTTAACTTGAAAAGGTATTATATTTTTGCTGAGATGTGTATACTTTGCATTTCTATTAATTCATTATGTTTAGGATCCAGAAATCTAGTCTTTCGATTTTGATTTCTTCTACCATTCCCGGAAGATCCTCAATTGTTTTTGTGAATATTGGCAAAATTTGCAAATATTACCATTTTCTTGATGTATGCATATGCGTTATTTTTGTTTTACTATTCTAATAATATTTCTTATTTTCTCCTTTAGAATTACTTCTTTTATTTATTTATTTATTTTATCTATGTGTTACATTCAGGATAATTTATTTTGACTTAGGTCCCAGGTTCCTAATTCTCATTTTAGTCCAGCGTTTAATCAACATTTAAACCAATCAATTGAGGTTTTTTATTTTTTAATCTTTTTGAGACAGGGTCTCCCTTTAGTCCCAGCTGGCCTGGAACTCACTATGTAGACCAGGCTGGCCTTGAACTTACAGAGATCCACCTGCCTCTGCCTCCCTAGTGCTGGGATTAAAGGCATGTGCCACCATGCCCAGCAATCAACTGAGTTTTAAACTTTAGTTATTGAATACATCTAGGATATATTTTTATTCTTTAGCAAATTTTGTGTTCTCATAATTCTTGCACCTTACGTTATTGTTTTTCACTGTCTGTTCCTTCTGCTGGGTATTGCATGCTCTCTTATTTTATTTTTGTGATGTATTGTCTTTAATTATATTCTTACTTTTGTGCCACAAATTATTTGTTGAAATGATTTGTAACCTAGAAAGATGTTACCTCTGTCCCCATTTCCTTCTTGCATATTCCTATACATCTTTGAAGTATTAATACAATGTGGCATTTTAATTCAGTTCAATACTTGAAGTTCTCTGTATTACCAGATGACAAACTCAGAATGCCAGAACACTTGAAAATCAGTCAATTCAATTTCACCCTTCCTCTGTGCTTGTGAACCTTTGCTATTTAAGTTCATGGTTTGCAGAGTAATCAAGCCCTTCATCGGACTTACTAGAGGAACTAGCCTTTGGAGTCTCCTTTGCCATTTAGAGCTAATCAACATTTTAGCTCTGTGTGGTTGGTGCTTTTTTTGGAGTTACCAAATGCTTTTATGGGAGGAAGGTAGACTTAACTCCAGAGATGTTGATTTATGCTAGATTTTGACCTGATAATTCTTCACTGATTACATCCCTGATGACTTACAGGGAGATTTAAAATATTTCACCTGAATTTCTTATATATCCTCAATCAAAGGTGGGCCAAACTTTTTTCAGTTTGTTATTAAAATGAGAAATCTTTGGTACTATTAATACTTTATATATGCAATTATGAGCAAAATTCTCACTTATCCGCATGTGCTGGTGATAAGGTATCAAAGTATCTTATGGAAGAGGGAAAGTTTCACTTAAGAGGACTGATGATCTAAGTATCTAAAAATATGGCATTGATAGTAGGCCAGATAATGCATATGTCTTAAAACCCACTCTAAAGATTTGGACTTAAAAAAGTTAATTTGACTGGGGCTACAGAGAGACCCTGTCTAAAAAAATTGAATTTATTCTGAATTCTTGAAGAGAGATTACATGAATAAGATGTAATTGTCTTTTTTGGATATCGGAAAATTAAAATTGGATTGATCATATTCTTATTCATAACAACATTCCTAATTATATACATAAGCATATTATTCTTTGACTTTTTTACACAGTTATATAATTTTTAATAATAATGAATGAATTTCCCAACAAGATGAAATTCAGGAAAATAAGTTATAACTAGCTCTATGAATCTCATCCCACTCCTCAGGTTTTGTACACTGTTTACCATTCCCTCCCTTTCCTAAAGTTTATTGATTCTATGTGCAACCATAAAGTACATGTATCATTTTAGATGTACTTAATTTATTTATTTTATTTTATATTTTTATGTGTACACACACACTCTATTTATCTATGTATTTATTTATTTATTATTTTTTATGTGTATGAGTGTACATCTGCATGTAGGTTGGTTCACCCTTGTCGTGCAATGCTGCAGAGGTCAGAAGAGGGTGTCGGATTCCCCTGGAACTGGAGTTAAAGACAGTTCTTAGCCACCATGTAGGTGCTAGGAATCGAACCTGGGTCCTTGCAAGAGGAGTCGGTGCACTCTTAACTGCTGAGCCATCTCTCCAGCCCCAGATGTACTTACTTTATAGAAGAAATATTAAAATGTAGTTTTTGGGATCATTGGATTTTACTTACTGTATTAGCCACTTTTCAGTTGCTGTGATAAAACCACCATGAGCAAGGGAACTTAAAAAAGGAAGAGTTTATTTGAGCTTACAATTGACAGCTCCAGGGAATTAGAGTCCATTGTGGCAGGAGGCATGGTGGCTGGAGCTGGAGCAGCAAGCCAAGGGTCACATCTCGCAGTGAGCACAGGAAAGAGAGAGAGAGCGATCTCCTAGCGATAGCGAGGACTGGAGACTGCAAGGATTGTTAAAGTCACTAAGCCTGCCCCCAATGACGTTCTTCCTCCAGCATGGCCACGCCTTCTAAGACCTCCAAGAACAGTGCCACCAACTGGGGACAAAATATCTGAACACTTAAAGCCCATGGGGGACATTCTCATTCAAACCACCACATTCCATTCCCTGGCCCCCATAGGCTTATGACCATATAAAATGCAAAATGCATTTAGTCCAACCTTAAAAGTCTTATAGTCTTTACCAGTCTCAATTCTATTCAAAAGTATACAGTCCAAAGTCTCTTCTGAGACACAGGCCAATCTCTTAACTGTAAGCTCCTGTAAAATCAAAAGGCAAATTACATACTCCCAACATACAGTGGAACCGAATACACATACCCATTCCAAAAGGGAGGAATAGAGGCGTAGTGAGGAAATACTGGACCAAAACAAGACCAAAAACCAGAAGGGCAAACACCCAGTCCAGTAGCTCCATGTGCAACTTCTGGGACCTTACTTCTAAAGGGCTGAGATGGCTCAGCTCTTCCAGCTTTGCTTGCAACATACATCTCTTTCTTAGGCTGATACCACTCCCTGTATGCAGCTCTCCTTGGCAAATATCTCACAGCTCTGGCATCTCGAATATCTTCTTGGGGTCTTGGCTGCCAACCAGACTTCACATTCACAGGTTCATGCAATGGCCTATCAGGGCTGTCTTTATGCAGGGACACCCCTGCTGCACTCTGCCTGAACTTGGCAGCTCTCTGAAACTGTGGAGGAAGAACTGAAGACCCCTTCACTCTTGCAAACTTCATGCCTCTAAAGCCAGCACCACGTGAATTAAACTGCCAAGTTTGGCTGCAATTTTGGATGGACCCTGGCCTATTTCAACCACATTTGCAACTTTTCTCTGCCCTGAACTTGTTGGAGCAGAAAACCCTTTCAATATTTTCCTTTCAAAAGTTGGAGGATTAGCTGGGTATGGTCTTGCCTTGAAGGTACTATTTCTGTTGTTTACTTGTAAATCTCAAGGCCCCTCCTCAATCACTTTAATCTCACCCTTTCCATTGTTTATTTGTAAATAGCTAAGCCTCTCTTTAATTGCTTTAATCTCCTTATCAAAAGGAACCTCTCCTTCACATGCCTTGGCTGCACCTTTAATCTTCCTAGTGCGGTTTTCAGATCCAAACTGTACATCCTGCATTTCTTTTTTTTAATTTTATTAATTTTATTTATTTCTGTATGTGTATGAATGTACTGTCTGTATGCAAGTTTGTGCACCTGTGTCGTGCAACACCTCGGAGGTCAGAAGAGGGTGTCGGATTCCCCTGGAACTGGAGTTCTCCTGGAATTGGAGTTTCAGATGGTTCTCGGTGGCCATTTGGGTGCTGGGGATCAAACCTGGGTCCTCTGTAAGAGTGGTCAGTGTTCTTAACCGCTAGGCCATCTCTCCAGCCCACATTCTGCATTTCTTTCTGCCCCATCTGCTCTTCTTCACTGTAGATCTGTACAATATTCATCATTAATAGCCATGCTACCATTTCTACATTAGGCTGTCTTGAAATATCCTCTGCCAAAGACATTAGTCCATTGCTTTTCAACTTAGCATCAGGCAAGCATTTGGGCTGTGGGCAAACTGCTGCCAGACTCTTTATCAAAATATCCCAGTTGCTGCCTAAGTCTTTATTTTCCTCTGGAACATTTTTTTTCAGCAATGCTTTCTTCCAGGCCTCTACTAGAATGGCCCATTAAGCTCTGCTTACAGTAGTCAACAGCTTTTTTAGCCTAAAGTTCCAAAGTCTTTTACATTTCTCCAAACATCCGCATGGTCAGGTTCTTCACAACCAACAGCCTACTCTCTGGTACCAAATAACTGTATTAGTCACTTTTCTGTTGCTGTGATAAAACCACCATGAGCTAGGGAACTTATAAAAGGAAGAGTTTATTTGAGTTTACGATTGACGGTTCCAGGGAATTAGAGTCTATTGTGGTGGGAGGCATGGTGGCTGGAGCTGGAGCAGCAAGCCAAGGGTCACATCTCGCAATGAGCACAGGTAGCAGAGAGAGAGAGACTGGAGACCGCAAGGCTTGTTAAAGTCACTAAGCCTGCCCCCAACAACGTACTTCCTCCAGCACAGCCACACCTTCTAAGACCTCCAAGAACAGTGCCACCAACTGGGGACAAAATATCTGAACACTTAAAGCCCATGGGGGACATTCTCATTCAAACCACCACACTTACTATGTATAAAACACAATTGTATTTTTTTTATATACATAAACTTTATTTCTTCAGGATCAAGTCTTAATCAGGTAACTTAAAGATCACAATGTATGTTTGATCAAAGTTTATCTAACTTATGTTTACTTTTATCCAAAGTGTATTCACATATTATATGATGGTAAACTAAATAACTTATTGGTCAAATACTATTAACTTAAAAGTTTGGTCACACTTAAATTTATTGAAAATACAAGTTGTTATTACTTTTACTCCTAATTCATACTAGATTTCCAGGTAACAGCCTTAACATTGATGTATACCAGTGTATACCTGTCTTTCTGTGATGTTATCTGTAACATTCCCCCTTTTTTATCTATAAGATAGCTTAGCTTTAAAAGGCTGTATTTCAGGGGCTGGAGAGATGGCCTAGCGGTTAAGAGCACTGACCGCTCTTGCAGAGGACCCGGGTTCGATCCCCAGCACCCACATGGTGGCTGAGAACCGTCTGAAGCTCCAATTCCAGGAGAACTCCAGTTCCAGGGGAATCCGAGACCCTCTTCTGAACTCCGCGGTTTTGCACGACACGGGTGCACAGACTTGCATGCAGACAGTACATTCTTACACATAGAGAAATAAATAAAATTAATAAAAAAAATAAAAAAAATAAAAGGCTGTATTTCACCTCTTAATCAATGATGGACCTCAAAACACTGGTTCCTGTATGGGGATGTAGTACTATGGTTTTAAAAAAGGCTAAATTCTCCTAAAATAGAAGTAAAAATTAATATAATGCCCTCCAAAATACAGCTTAACTTCTTCCTTACATTAAGAGACATAAGATCTTTTGGAGGGATATTCTATTTCTCAAAAAATGTATATTAAAATGTATCAAAGCCAGGTACTATACTGGCTGGGGCTTCTCCCAACAGCAAACTGTATCAGTAAAAATTACAGCTGTCTTTTATCAAGCCAAAAATCAGGTCCAATAAATCTATCAAGGCTAAAAGGCCCTGGGTAAAACCCTAAGTGCTAAAACTGAAACATTATTTTGTTTTTTCAAACTTAATGTTAAAGGGCTAAAATATTTTATTCCTAGAAGAACTTTAATTAGCCTTTATCCGTTTATCTACTAAAATGATGAATGGGTTTATTAGTCACTTTTCTGTTGCTGTGATAAAACTACCATGACCAGCTGGGCGTGGTGGTGCACGCCTTTAATCCTAGCACTCAGGAGGCAGAGGCAGGTGGATCTTTGTGAGTTCAAGGCCAGCCTGGTCTACAGAGTGAGTTCCAGGACAGCTGGGGCTACAGGGAGACCCTGTCTCGAAAAGACCAAAAACAAAAAACAAAACAAAACAAAAACTACCATGACCAAAGGAACTTATAAAAGGAAGAGTTTATTTGAACTTACAATTGACAGTTCCAGGGAATTAAGAGTCCAATGTGTCAGGAAGGCATGGCGGCTGGGGCTGGAGAAGAAAGCCCAGGTTCACATCTCCAATGAGCACAGGAAGTCAAGTGAGAGCCTCTGGAGACTAGCAAGCCTTGTTAAACTCACTAAGCCTGCCTCCAGTGACATACTTCCTCCAGCATGGCCAAACCTTCTAAGCCCTCCCAAAAGAGCGCCACCAACTGGGGACAAAATGTCTGAATACTTGAAGCCTATGGGGACATGCTCATTCAAACCACCACATTCCATTCCCTGGCCCCCATAGGCTCCTGACCATATAAAATGCAAAATGCATTTAGTCCAATCTTAAAAGTCCCCATAGTCTTTATCAGTCACAATGCTATTCAAAAGTCTACAGTCCAAAGTCTCTTCTGAGACACAGGCCAATCTCTTTACTGTAAGCTCCTGTAAAATCAAAAGACAAATTACATACTCCCAACATACAGTTGGAAATGGAATACACATTCCCATTCCAAAAGGGAGGAATAGAGGTATAGTGAGGAAATACTGGACCAAAACAAGATGGTAAACCAGCAGGGCAAACTCCAAGTCCAGTAGCTCCATGTGCAACTTCTGGGACTTGACTTCCAAAGGGCTGAGATGGCTCAGCTCTTCCAGCATTGAGTGCAACATACATCTCTTCCTTAGGCTGGTACCACTCCCTGTATGCAGCTCTCTTTGGCAAACATCTCACAGCTCTGGCATCTCGAATGTCTTCTTGGGGTCTCCACTGCCAACCAGGCTTCACACTCACAGCTTCATACAATGGTCTATCAGGGCCTTCTTTATTCAGGGATGCCCCTGCTGCCCTCTACCTGGCCTCAGCATCTCTCTGAAACCATGGAGGAAGAACGGATGACCCCTTCACTCTTGCATCCTTCAAGCCAGCACCACGTGAATCAAACTGCAGAGTTTGGCTGCAAGTTCAGGATGGACTCTGTCCTACTTCAACCACAGTCGAAACTTTTCTCCAACCTTTCAGTATTTTCCTTTCAAAAGCTGGA
The DNA here is from genome assembly GCA_009823505.1 of Rhizomys pruinosus. Taxonomy (NCBI): domain Eukaryota; kingdom Metazoa; phylum Chordata; class Mammalia; order Rodentia; family Spalacidae; genus Rhizomys; species Rhizomys pruinosus. The sequence goes on along the minus strand of VZQC01014390.1, from coordinate 929,065 downwards.
GGCTTAGCTGGGTGTGGTCTTGCCCTGAAGGTACTGTTTCTGTTGTTTACTTGTAAATCTCAAGGCCCCTCCTTAATCTCTTTAATCACACTTTTTTCCATTGTTTACTTGTAAATATCTAGGCCTCTCCTTAATCACTTTAATCTCTTTATCAAAGGGAGCCTCTCCTTCAGGGCATGCCTTAGCCCCACCTTTAATCTTCCTAGTGCTGTTTTCAGATCCAAACTGTACATTCTGCATTTCTTTCTGCCCCATCTGCTCTTTTTCATTTTAGATCTGTATAATATTCCCCATTAATAGCCACAACACCTTTTCTACCTTAGTCTGTCTTGAAATATCCTCCACCAAAGTTGCTTTTCAACTTAGCATCAGGCAAGCATTTGGGCTGTGTGCAAACTATGGCCAGACTCTTTGCCAAAATATCCCAGCTCCTGCCTAAGTCTTTATTTTCCTCTGGAACTACATTTTTTGCAGCAATGCTTTCTTCTAGGCTTCAACTAGAATATCCCAGTTGCTGCCTAAGTCTTTATTTTCCTCTGGAACATTTTTTTTTCAGCAATGCTTTCTTCCAGGCCTCTATTAGAATGGCCCATTAAGCTCTGCTTATAGTAGTCAACAGTTCCAAAGTTAGCCCAAAGTTCCAAAGTCTTCCACATTTCTCCAAACACCCACATGGTCAGGTTCTTCACAGCCAACAGCCCACTCTCTGGTACCAAATACTGTATTAGTCACTTTTTTGTTGCTGTGAAAAAACCACCACGAGCAAGGGATTGTATAAAAGGAAGAGTTTATTTGAGTTTATGATTGATGGTTCCTCCAGGTGGGGAGGCATGATGGCCGGTGTTGGAACAGAAAGCCCAGGTTCACATCTCCAATGAGCACAGGAAGTCAAGAGAGAGCCTCTGGAGACTAGCAAGGCTTGTTAAACTCACTAAGCCTGCCCCCAGTGACATACTTCCTCAAGAATGGGGGTTGGAACAGAAAGCCCAGGTTCATATCTCCAATGAGCACAGGAAGTCAAGAGAGAGCCTCTGAAGACTAGCAAGGCTTGTTAAACTCACTAAGCCTGCCCCCAGTGACATACTTCCTCTAGCATGGCCACACCTTCTAAGCCCTCCCAAAAGAGTGCCACCAACTGGGGACAAAATGTCTCAATACTTGAAGCCTATGGGGGACATGCTCATTCAAACCAGCACACGAGGTATTTTCTAATGGTATTTCTTTTTTTTTATTATTTATTTTTTTTGTATGTGTATGAATGTACTGTCTGCATGCAGGTCTGTGCACCCGTATTGTGCAATGCCACGGAGGTCAGAAGAGGGTCTCGGATTCCCCTGGAATTGGAGTTACAGATGGTTCTTAGCCACCATGTGGGTGCTGGGGATTGAACCCGGGTCCTCTGCAAGAGCGTCGGTGCTCTTAACCGCTAGGCTATCTCTCCAGCCCTCTAATGGTATTTCTAACCACCTGTGCCATACCAACAGCACAACCTAAAATAATAAATAATGTTTACTTAAGTGCCTGTGCTTTTACTATTCATATTCCATCATTAAAATTGCAGAAAATACCCCATGAAAGGTCCAAACTCCTGCTCAACCAGTAGCCACCCGCTAGGCTCCTGCCTTGCTCCCTCTCCAGGCCCACAGCTCTCTGTCCTCTGGTAAAGACTTGGAGCTGAGCTGCCAACCTCCTTCTGGGAAAAAGTTGGGGCAGATTACAAGGCTCTAGGTGCCACAATCATATTTTTGTGTTATAGTTGTGTGGTGGTTTGAATGAGAGTGTCTCCCATAGGCTTCAAGTATTGAGACATTTTGTCCCCAGTTGGTGGCTCTCTTTTGGGAGGGCTTAGAAGGTGTGGCCATGCTAGAGGAAGTATGTCACTGGGGGCAGGCTTAGTGATTTTAACAAGCCTTGCTAATCTCCAGAGGCTCTCTCTTGACTTTCTGTTTTCATTGGAGATGTGAACCTGGGCTTTCTGCTCCAGCCCCAGCCACCATGCCTCCTGCCACATGGACTCTAATTCCCTGGAACAGTCAGTTGTAAGCTCAAATAAACTCTTCCTTTTATAAGTTCCCTTGGTCATGGTGGTTTTATCACAGCAACAGAAAAGTGACTAATACAAGGTTTTCTTTTTCTTTTTTTTTTTTTAAATAACGTTTCATTGAGTGACTATGTCCGGTCTTCTTATGTGTCATTTCTAGGTTATTGCACTTGGAAGTAGTTTTGTTATTAGCATGGTTGTGTATGGCTCTTATTTCTCAGATATTTCTCTAATAGCATAATTTCCAAGTGGTTACCTGATTTTGCAAGTATCAATGAGAGCCTCAATGTGTAGGAGTATGTGTATCTCTGTATGTATATTCTTTCAGACAATTATAGCTTATTTATTTATTTATTTATTATTTTCATTTTATGCATATGAGTGTATTACCTGCATGTGTGTAAGTGCATCCGTATCATGCAATGCCTGCAGAGGTCAGAATAGGGTGTCAAATTCCCCTGGAACTAGAGTTAAGGATGGTTGTTAGCTGCCATGTGGGTGCTGGGAATTGAACCTGGATCCTCTGCAAGAGTGGCCAGTACTTTTAACCTCTGAGCTATCCCTCCAGCTCCCTAGATAATTATAGCTATTCTTTTTTTCTTTTTTTTAAATTTTATTTATTTTTGTATGTATATGAATGTACTGTCTGCATGCAGGTTTGTGCACCCGTGTCGTGCAATGCTGGGGAGGTCAGAAGAGGGTCTAGGATTCCCCTGGAACTTGAGTTCTCCTGGAATTTGAGTTACAGATGGTTCTTAGCCACCATGTGGTTGCTGGGGATTGAACCCGGTCCTCTCCAAGAGCAGTCGGTGCTCTTAACTGCTAGGCTATCTCTCCAGCCCCAGATAATTATAGCTTTTAATACTTGCATTAGGATCAGTAGAAAATGGAACCTCATTGTGGTTTTGATGTCTATGTTTTTATAACTAGAGCTAATGAATTTCCCTTCTCCATGTTGATAAACCTCACCCTGATTTATTTTGTGTGTGTGTGTGTGTGTGTGTGTGTGTCTGTATGCACACATCTGTGTGGGTATCAGTGGGGGTAAGAAGAAAGTGTTGGGTCTCCTGGAGCTGGAGTTACAAGCAGCTGTGTGAGCCACCTGATGCAGATGGCAGGAAGAACAGCAAGTTCTTAATCCCTGGACCATCTTTCCAGCCCCATATTTTCTCTTTATTTGATATGTTCTTGTATTTTAACCATTTTTATAATTTTAGATGTATTTTATAGGCTTGTATATTCTTTGTACCAATTCTTCATCAGTTATACGAATTGAACATTGAAAATCCCTTCCTCCAGTTTGCAACCTATGTTTTCATTCAGTATCAGATAACTTTTTTTTAATTTTTTTAAATTTTTTAAATATATATTTTGTACAAGATTATCAAATCTAAACCCATGTCCCCCACCCTATCCCCACACCGCACTAGAGCTAATGTATTCTGCCAAACATGCTTCTCATCTCTTTCTGTCTTTCTTGATATTCTCCATGTGGAAATTGACTGTTTTGGGTAGAAGTTCACTGTTTCAGTCAGTTCTTTGATGCAGTCCTTTCTGTTGTTGTTGTTGTTGTTGTTGCTTTTGTTGTTGTTTCCAATATGCATCACTCCCAACTGCTTGGACAAAAGATCAAGGGGCCGTGCACAAGAAATACTTACAACTAGGTAATTGGCACTAGCATCCACAGATGAGGGATACCATTCATTGTTTGTTTTTCTGGGACTGTGCTACTTCACTCAGCATGATGTCCTCTAGCTCCAGCCATTTTCCTGCAAAGCTCATGATGTCATCTTTCTTTACTGCTGCATAGAACTCCATTGTGTAGATGTACCACATTTTCTCTATCCACTTGTCAGTTGAGGGGCACTTGGGTTGGTTCCAGCTCCTTGCTATTGTGAAGAGAGCTGAAATAAACATGGCCATGCATGTATCTCTGTGGTGGGGTGAGTCTTGGGGGTACATGCCTAGGAGTGGCATGGCTGGGTCAGGTGGCAAGTTCATTCCAAGTCTTCCAAGGGTTCTCCACACTTCTTTCCATAGTGGCTGTACGAGTTTACATTCCCACCAGCAGTGGATGAGTGTTCCCCTTTCCCCACAACCTCTCCAGCACTTGGTATCATTTGTTTTCTTGATCCTAGCCAGTCTTATTGGAGTAAGATGATATCTTAAAGAGGTTTTAATTTGCATTTCCTTAATGATTAGTGATGTTGAACTCTTCTTAAGGTGTTTCTCAGCCATCTCTAATTCCTCCCTTGTGAAGTCTCTGTTCAGCTCTTTGCTCCATCTATTGAGTGGGTCATTTGTTTTCTTTCTCCTTTGTTTTTTGAGTAGTTTATATATTCTGGAAATCAATGCTTTGTCAGATGTTTCTGCGGTGAAGGTTTTCTCCAACACGGTGGGATCTCTTTCACTTCCTTGATTGTTTGCTTTTAAAGTGTCCAGAAGCTTTTGAGTTTAATGATGGCCCACTTGTCAATTATTGACACTGTTAATTGTCTTTGTCACAGGCTAGCGTGTTCATTATTTTAGGAAGCTGTTTCCTACACCTATGTCTTGTAGTCTGCTGCCAACCCTTTGTTGTCCTGCTCTCGCCTTCTAGGGTTTGTGGGTGGTTTCACAGTTGACGTCTTTGAATGGCACATCTGAGTTGACTTTTGTTACAGTGTGAGAGGGTAGGATGGTTTAATTTTAATTTCTTCGACAAGTTGGTGATCCAGTTTTTGCCAACACCACTTGCATGAAGATGCTGTCTTTTCTCCATTGTTCTTCTTTTTCTTGGCTCCTCTCTTGTTCTATATGGAGATGGCGTTAAATTGTATGTGTCAGTTTTGGAACTTCGGTTTTGTTCCACTGGGTCAAGTGGTCTGTTTTTTTTGTGCCAAGACCGCATGAGGTCTCTGGATTTTATGACTAACGCCCTGTATATAGGTTGAAGTCTGGTAGAGAGATCCCCCGTGCTTTGCTCGGGCACACAGGGTTGTTGTGGCTATTCGGGGTTCGTTTGTTTTCTTCCAAATGAATTTAAGGGACTTTTTTTATTTTTCCACAAACCGGCATTGAAGAAACCTCGGGGATTTATATATGGTATTGGGTGTTAAATCTATATCAAGATTTTGAGGTAGAATGGACATTACTTACAAATGTTTAATTTTTCCCGTCCATGACATGGGGTTTTTTTTTTCATCTTAGCTATTCTTCCTCCAAGGTTCTTCTTTAAAGGGTTTAAAAGTTTTTTGTTTGTAAGAGATCTTGTGAGTGTCCTTGGTTAGGTTTTGGGCCTAGGTTTTTTAATGGTTTTTGAGGCTATTACGGTGAGTGGGATAAAGGGCGGGACGGCCGCGGCAGCTGCGGGGTGTTGAGTGGTAATAAAGCCACGGGGACGGGTCGGTAGGGATAATTGTTATCCTGTGCCCACATGGCAGAAGCGGTTAGTCAGTTCTAGGAGTTTCCTGGTGGAGTGTTTTCAGTATCCTGATGTAAACAATCAGATAAGTCAAGCAAGAGATGGGCTGATTGACTTCCCGGTCCTCTTGTTGCCAGTAGTACGGTCTTTCAGTTCCTGTGGCGTGTCTTAATGTGCTTTGACCCTTTTCTGCTTACGAGCAAGTGATGCTTAAAAGCACGAGAGGGAAGAAGAGGGGTGACAAGGGGCAGCCTTGCAAGTTTTGGTACCTTTAAAAGGGGAAATGTGTGGTGAGTTTCCCCATTTATTAGATTTTATGTTGTGTGTGTGTGTATGTTCCTTGTATAGGGCTTTTGAGTACATAAATGAGGAATGCATCCCTCCAATGCCAATCATTCTAATCATTTCACGACATGTTACGTGCATGAATGGGATTGCGTCGGATTTTTGTGCTAAAGCTTTTGTCTTCAGGCAGCAATTGATTCCCAGGATTTCAAATATGCATCCATTTTGAGCGTAGGGGTTTCAAATTTAGTAGAGTATATAGGTTTTTGAAGTAATTCCATGTATGATGCTGGATTTTTATTTTTTTGTTTTTTTTTGGTCTGTTTTGTTTTTTTTTTTTTTTTTTTTTTTTTTTTTTTTTTTTTTTTTTTTTTTTTTTTAATTTATTGTCTTACATTTTTTGTGTTTTATGATGTTTATTGGTTTTTGTATATTTAACCATCCCTGCATTTTTGGTGTGAATCCAACTTGGTAATGAATGGATGATCTTCTTGAATGTGGTCTGTATGCGATTTGCCAGTACCTTTTACCATTTTAGTATCTGTGTTCCATTAGGGAGATGGTGGCCTATAGTTCCCTGTTCAGTGGGGTGGCATTCTTTTGTGCACTTGTCTTTGGTAATAGAGTGAGGTCTGGCGTTCAGTAAAGGAATTTTGGCGGAGAATTCCCTCTGTTTTTATTTCACTAACAGGATTCAGTATGTAATGGCTTTGGTATGTCGTTTTGAATATGTTTTCATCGGAATGACTAGCCATCTGGGGCTGGCCTTTTTTTTAGTTGGTAGGTTTCTCGATATAAAATATCTTTCAATTTCTTCCTTTATTATTATTATCAGTGTTTAAGATGTCAGTCTCTTCTGGGTTTAGCTTTGGTGATTCCCCAGGATTTCAGATTGCAATCCCCAGTTCTTCGATCTAGTTTTCAAACTTAGTAGAGTATAGGTTTGTTTGAATCGTAGTTCTTTTCCCCTTTCAGTTAATGATTGTCTGGAAGCGTGTTCCTGGTGTTTTGATAGTTCCCTTTTCATCACTGATTGATTTTATTGAGTTGGAGTTGTTCCTGCTGTCTTTTGGTTCACTGGTTAAGAGGTCTGTCTATCTTGTTTGCTCTTTCAAAGAACCAAAGTTTGGATTCATAGGATTTTTGTATTGTGTTTTTGTCTTTCGGTTGTGTTCCTATTTCATTGATTTCTGCTCTGATTTTTGTTATTTCTTCCTGTCTGTTGCGTTTAGGGTTCATCTGTTGTTGCCTCTCAAGTGCTTTTAGCTGTAGTGTTAGATCATTCACTTGTGCTCTTTCTGTTTTTCTAATGTAGGCACCCAGGGCTATAAACTTCCCTCTTAGGACTGCTTTTAAGGTATCCCATAGGTTTTGTTGTGTTGTATTGTCATTGTCATTCAGTTCCAGGAATGCTTTTATTTCTTTCTTTATCTCTTCCTTGACCCATTCATTATTCAAGAGTGTGTTGTTTAGTCTCCATGTGTTCTTGTAGGCAGTAGGGCTTAACCTGGTGTTGATGTTGAGCTTTATTGCACTGTGGTCTGATAGAATGCATGAAATTATTTCAATCTTTTTGTATTTGTGGAGGTTTCTTCTGTGTCCCAGTATGTGGTCGATTTTGGAGAATGTTCTGTGGAGTGCTGAGTAGAAAGTATATTCTCTGGTATTAAGGTAGAGGTCTATGAGGTCCATTTGTTGTATCATATCATTCAGTTCAGATGTCTCTCTGTTTATTCTTTGTCCTGTTGACCTGTACAAAGGGCTCAGTGGTGTATTGAAGTCCCCTACTATGAGTGTACTGGGGTTAGTATGTGACTTGTGGTCCTGGAGAATTGTCTTTATAAAGTTTGGTTCACCAGAATTTGGTGCATATATATTCATAATTGTGAAATCTCCTTGGTAAATTGTTCCTTTGATAAAAATGAAATGGCCTTCTTTGTCTCTTCTAATTTCTTTTATTTTGAAGTCTATTTTGTCTGATATTAAAATAGCAACACCTGCTTTGTTTTTAGTACCATTTGCTTGGAATATTTTTTTCCATCTTTTCACTTTAAGGTGGTGCCTGTCCTTGAAGTTAAGATGTGTTTCTTGTAGACAGCATATCGTTCTGTTTCCTAATCCAATCTCCCAGTCTATGTCTTTTGATTGGGGAATTTAGTTCATTAATATTTAAGGTTATGACTGATAGGTTTGTGTTGCTTCCTTTTGCCTTATTATCCTTTTGCAGTTTTGGTTTAGATTTCTGCTTCTGAAGTTATGCTTTTATTGATTTCTCTTTCTAGGTGCCTGAGGATGGTTGCTCCTTCTGTCCTTTGAATTGCTTCGAGTATTCTCTGAAGGGTTGGTTTTCTGGACATGTATTCTTTCATCCTGTTTATGTCATGGAAGGGTTTTCACTCTCCTTCAACTATAATCGACTTTTTTGCTGGGTATAGTAACCTGGGTTGGCATCTATTGTTCTTTAGCACTGGGAATGCTTTGCTCCATGTTCTTCTTGCTTTCATAGTTTGCACTGAAAAGTCAATTGTAATTCTGATAGGTTTCCCTTTCTAGGTCACTTGTTTTTCTCTTGTGGCTTTAAGGATTTTGTCTTTGTTTTGGGTGTCTAGCATTTTAAGTATGATGTGGCATGGAGAGTTTCTTTTCTGATCTTGTCTGTTTGGCATTCTATGTGCTTCTTGTATTTGTATTGGTTTGTCTTTTTTTAAGTTTGGGGAAATTTTCATCTATTATTCTGTTGAAGATCTGATCAATACCGTTTTCTTGGGATTCTTCTCCTTCCTTGATTCCTGTGATGCGGAGATTTAATCTTTTTATAGTGTCCCACATTTCCTGGTTGTTCCACTTTTGTGTATTTTTTAATTTTTCATAATTTTTACTTGAGGTTTTTAGTTGTTCTGTGTTATCTTCCAGGTATGATATTCTTTGTTCTGCTTCCTCCATTCTGCTTCTGAGGCTTTTTCCATTCCTTTCCTCTTGATTGGATGAGTGTTTGATTTCCTTTTTCATTTCCTCTTCTGAGTTCTTTAGTATTTCCCTTCCTGTAGCTCTTTGCTTTGCTGGTTGATTTCCTTATCTTTTTCAACATGGGATCTTTTCAGTGTTTCCACTTCCTTCTTGAGTTCTTCGTTCTCTTTTCTTAATTCTTTGATTTGCTCTTTATAATCTTGCACTTCTTTAAGTATGTTCATGATTGTGCTCCTGATATCTGTGTCCTGGGCCATCCCCAGGGGGATCCCACAGTAGGAATCTTCCACAGGGTTGGTAGAGCTTGGTGTGGGATTATCCAGCACCTTTCCCATATTGTCTCTTCTTCATGTTCCTGGCATATGGGCTTCTCCTTGCCTGTATTCCAATGTGAGTCCCAAATGCCTCTTCATTGTGTTGAAGCCTTGCTTTGCTTGCCTTCTTCAGATGCCTTCATAATCCCAGTTGGCTGGGGGGCGGTGCTCTTTAGCCCACACTCCAGTACCTGTGCTTCAGGTGGTCTTGGCAGATCTCTGGTCTCAAGACTCACACAACCCCACCTTTTATACCAGCTGGGAGGATAACCATGCCCCCACAGCCACAAAAGCCAATTAAGCCAAAGACAACTAGATTAACAAGATTAAATCAAACACCAATATGCCTTGCTGAAACACCCAGCTCCTACCTACCTACCTGCACTTCAGGTGGTCTTGGGAGATCTCCAGTCTCCAGATAACTTTTTGTATGTAAAGGTTTTTTGCATATGATGGAAAAATCTTAAACTTTTTAAATATTTAGTAACTTGAGAGAGTTTGTTTGAGACTATTTTGCTTTTCTATTATTTAAAATGTATTAAAATATTTTTCCTAAGAATTAAGAAATTTTTATTTTGTTATTCAAGTTACATACATAAAAAGTTATACATGCATTAAAAGTTATAATGCATAAAAATTCACCTTTCTCTAAAAAAACTATAAGCTAATTATTGAACAAATCCTTCCACTGTTTACTGCTCTGACATGCTACCACTATGAATATGTCTCTTGTACATTTTCTTTTTTTATCAATTTATATGTTATTGTATAAGTATTTAAGCATTTTTCCTAATAAAGCTTTAGAATTGGTCTATGTTGTCATTTAAATATTAAGTGACACCTATAAGCTCACGTGTTTGAATGCCTGGTCCACAGGTGGTAATGCTGTTTGTGTTTCTTGAGTTTACTTACAAAGCATGGTTGAGGAATTGCTTACAGGCCTTGTGAACTGGGTATCAAATGTGTCTCTTATGTCTATTTCTCTCAACAATGCTTGTCCCTTCTCTATTGTCTTCCAGTCCCTGATATTTGTGTGGATTTTAGCCAGTGACAAAAACTAAATGTCTTTGATGTATCCTATGAGTAGTCCACCAGGAACTGATTTCTCTCATATTTCCTTAGTGTTCTAGTTTGATTTCTTTTGTTGTGACAAAGACTGATCAAAACCAACTTGGGGAAGGAAAGGGCTTTTATTTGACTTCTACTTACTCATTGTACTCTGTAATGGATTGAAGAGTGAGAACTCAAGGCAGGAACCTGGAGTCAGGAACTAAAGCTGGGACTATGAAGGAATGCTGTTTACTGACTTGCTTCCTTTATCTCTCTTATATAGCTCAGGCCCACGTGCTCAGGGATGGCACTGCCCCATAGTAGGCTGGGCCTTTTCACATCAATTAGCATCAAGAAAATGCCCCATAGACATGCCAAAGGGCTAATCTGATGGAAGAAATTCCTCATTTGAGGTTCCTTCTTCCCAGAGGTCTCTAGTTTGTTTCAGGTTTGATAAAAACTAACCCCAAGCTCTGGCTATGCAGTGTTTGTCTCATGGAGGGTGAGTAGTTATATTACTTGGTTTCTCTCCTTCCACAGCACTCAGAGTAATCCCATCTGCTTCTGTGTCCTCACAGCCTGGTTGTGAGATGTTCTTTCACTTCAAGGTCCTTTTAAACACAAGCCACTTAGAGGCAGAGTACTCTATGAAGATATTCTGCAGTAGGCCCTCAGTGAGGCCCTTGTATACCTGATGAATCATGGATTTTTCTTTTCTTTTTTTTTATGGTGAGACCTGAGGAGTATCTTCTATCACTTCTACCTAATTCTCTTTCTCAATTTTTGACACTTTCCTTGGAGTCCAAGTTTTTGGATCTTTAGCACAGGAAGAGTTCTTTAACACAGATCTAATTTGTACTCTCTATACTCTTGACCCCTTGGCTGTTATAACGGTCAAAAAAAAAGAACCTCTCCCATCTCATCATCTCTTTTATCCAATTTACCTACCAAATCAGAAGCTAATGCAGAGAACAGTAGACACAAGCCCCTTTCCCTTTGTAATTGCTGTCTTACACAAGCAAGTTCTCACTGGGCAGCCATATCAGGCCCAGTTGCATACCTTATTATGCATGGCAGTGGCCACACAACTGCTGCACAGGTTGCCAGCAATCTCTCCCCATGAGACTGCAGTTCACTCTCCAGTCATTTATCTATTTTCAGAGCATTATTGTTCTCTTGGGACAGACCTCGTTCACTGAGCAGTTTCACCACTCCATAGAACATAGAAGAAGTTGGGACCTCAAGGGGGCCCTATGGGGACTCCACCTCTAAATGACTTAACCTTGTTCCTTGTTTTACTACCTATAGCAATGCCATCCTATTACTGCCATAGCAAGAAGGCACACTACCACATACCATAATGAGGAAGGACAACTATGTTGGAATTTAGGCCTTGGATACCCCACTCTTAGATGGTCCATCCTCAACTGCATGCCTTGCTACCCACAGCATACTCTTCCCAAACTCATTTGGGGTTCTGTTTTGTCCTATGTTGGGCACCAATTTGCTGTATTAACTTTTCCTGGGGAAACATGAACAAACTTCAAATGACAGACTAAAATAGGATTCCACAAAAGTCCAACTGAGAGACTAGAAAGGAAAGTAGATAAACACTCTGAGAGGAAGAGAATTAAGGCAAGAGGCCAAAGATAAAGGACAGGACAATGGGCAGAAGATTAGAAGATTTTATTATTATCTCCAGCAAGAAGGCTTTATTTTTTTTTTTTTTAACTCCAACAGGGCCTTCAACTGACTTACTGAGATGAGTTTAAGTCATGTAGCCCTGGATATCTCTCAACTTGAAGCTGTGCCTATCACTATCCACTTATTTAAATTGACCAATCCAAAATTAGGGGCAGGCAACCTGGCCACAGCACCAGGAATGTTTAAAAGGTTGAAGCTCTCCTGAGGGCTTTGGATTTTTCAGTTTCTGAATAGTTTCTCCACTTGTGGAGTCTCCCTGTGTGAGTGTGTGTATTTCTTTACTTTTAATAAAGTTTGTTACCTGTTGATTCCTGTCGTGTCTGAGATCTTTCCTGCCTTTTAATTCTTTAATTGGTAGAGAAGATGAACCCAGCCAAGACTCCTAGATGGTAACACAACCTTCCAGACCAATGGGTTTGCTTGTCTTAATTTATAGAGCATGGGAGACTCCAAAACAGTTGCTACACCACAAAGTCCCACCCACTGAATGACAGCGTCATGGAGGCTGCATCGTGGAGTCTCACTTTTAGTTAACCTTCCACTTTCTATACATTCTAGCATCTTCCACCCTCACCTGTAGATTGCATAAGGGGAAGGAAAGGGCAATAGTTGGAATCTCAGGTGAGAGTCTTGTGACTCTCCATTCATCTATCAATTACAGAGTGTCAGTAGCTCTAGTACTATTACCATTGACCTGGCTGTCACTGTTTTTCTTACTAATTAGTGACCTTGGATACCTACCTACCTAGTTTAAGATGACAACAAGTTTTCAACTCGGTAAATTACACTACACAGAAACTTAGCAAATCCAACAGTTTGGGAGGCTGAAAATGTAGTATCAGGTAGCACCATCGATTTGACTTCTAGCGAGGGCCTCTTGGCAGGCAGAATCTTAATGAAGGAACATGTGGTAATACAGAGAGATTCGGGGCCTGGGCCAGTTTTTATTTATTTTTTTCTGTAACTGCAGTAGGCACAGACTTTAGAACAGCTCATTCTTATTGGAACTAACTAGATTTCTGTGGAAACTAGAGTAATTTCTTCCAAAGGTGATACCACAGTAACCTAATCACCTCACAGAAGGTCCCATCTCTGAACAATCCTCTGGAGGAACATACTGCTCCACATCAGTGTCTATGACACAAATAGGCTGAAAGAATCCATGTCCACTAAACCAGCTCTACAAAGATTACTCAAAGTAATACAAAGGACTTAAGAAAGGAATGACTACACCCTATGCTGAGATGGCTCAAAAAATCATCAACCATCCTTATTCTGTAGAATGCGTAAATGCTATCAATGAAGTGGCATCTTACCTGCTACATGTTGGCAATGTGTATTTATCCATGGCCTACACATTCAACGATGATGTAGGAATGCCTTCTTTTGACTTATTCTTTGATGCCCAGGCAGATGAAAAGAAGACAAAAGTACGTGCCTCCTCAGACATCTCAGGAGACATGAGGGTAAGATCTTCATTTCAGATAATAAGTTGCCTGATATGAACGAACTAACCACTCCTGTAAAAGCCCTAGAAATAGCTGTGGAGCTGGAAAAGAAAACAGCTGAGCTCCTGCTAAAACTAAAGAGTGCAGCTACCAATGATTGGGAAACAGATATCTTGAAGTTTGTGGTACAATACATCAATAAACATAAAAGGAATGAAAGTTATCTGGATCGTCAACTTTCTCATCAGAAAATTTTAGTGGAACAGGAACAGAAGCAAGCCCAGACTGAATCCCCTTCTATCTCATCAGGTGCAAAGATTTAACCAAGGACCATAAAGCAACAAGTCTTCCTATTGTTGCAGGTCATACAATCATAAGAGTCTTCATCATTTCCACTTGCTGAAGACTGCTTTCCTCTCCATTTCCTAGGCTCATTGTTATTCCTGAATAAAATTTTTGCATTATAAAAAAATAAAGGAATGACTTTACCCAAAGCAACAGAAAGAAACTTAATGAAGGTATAATAGTAGAAACACAAAATTAGACCAAGAATGCAAACAGAATTTAAAATGATGGCAACCAACATACATTTTTCAATAATAACTTCAAATATCTATGGCTTGAACTCCCAAGTAAAAAGACACAGGTTAGTTGAATGGATTAAGAAACAAAATTCATAAATGGGGCTGGAGAGATGGCCTAGCGGTTAAGAGCGCCGACCACTCTTGCAGAGGACCTGGGTTCAATCCCCAGCACCCACATGGCGGCTGAGAACCGTCTGTAACTCCAATTCCAGGAGAACTCCAGTTCCAGGAGATTCCTAGACCCTCTTCTGACCTCCGTGGCATTGCACGACATGGGTGTACAAACTTGCATGCAGACAGTGCATTCATACACATACATAAATAAATAAAATTATAAAAAAATAAAAAAAGACCAAAAAAAAAAAAAAAAAAAAAGAAACAAAATTCACCAGGCATGGTCATGCATTCCTTTAGTCCCAGCACTTGGGAGGCAGAAGCAGGTGGATCTCTATGAGTTCAAGGCCAGCCTGGTCTATATACTGAGTTCCAGGCCAGCTGGGATTACAGGGGAACTCTGTCTAAAAACAAAACCCAAACCAAAATCCATTTTTGTTTTTTTGCCAGAATTTCATCTCACCTTCAAGGATAGGTACTACCTTAAGGTAAATGGATGGGAAAAATATTCCAAGCAAATGGTACTTAGAAATAAGCAGGGGTTTCAATTATAATATCTGAGAAAATAGACTTCAAACTAAAATTAATCAGAAGAGATAAAGAAGATCAATTCATTCTGATCAGAGGAACAATTGATAAAGAAGAAATTGCAATCATGAACATATATGCGCCAAACTTTGGTGTATCCAATTTCATAAAAACAGTATTACTGGACTTCAAGACACAGATTATCCTCAACCCAGTAATAGTAGGGGACTTCAATACCACATTATCTCCAATAGGTCAACTGGAGAAAGACTAAATAGAGACATCTGAATTAAATGATACCTTACATCATATGGATTTAACAGACATCTATCAAATATTCCACCAAAGCACCAAAGAATACATTTTCTTCTCAGCACCCCATGGAACATTCTCTAAAATTGACTACACACTTGGACACAAAAGAAACCTCAACAAATACAAAAATTGAAATAATTCCATGCATTGTATCAGACCACAACACAATAAAGTTTAAAATCAACATCAACAAAAGCTCTAGTAACTACATGAACTCATGGAGATTAAACAACACACTCTTGAATGATGAATAGGTTAAAGAAGAATTAAGAAAGAAATGAAAGTATTCTGGGAACTAAGTGAAAATGATAATGCAACAAACAAAACCTTGGGGACACTTTAAAAGCAGTTCTAGGAGAGAAGTTTAGAGCTCTAAGAACCTACATTACAGAATCAGAAAGAGCACAAATAAATGATTTAACATTACAACTCAAGACTCTGGAAAGGCAAGAACAAATGAAACACAAATCTAGCAGATGAAACAAAATACAAAAAATTAGAGCAGAAATCAATCAAATAGAAGCAAAGAGAACAATATAAAAATTAATAAATATAAGAGCCAGTTCTTTGAAAAGATAAACAAGATAAACAGAACTTTAGCCCAGTTAACTGAAAGAAAGAATAACTCCAAATAAACAAAATTAAAGATGAATGGGGGGTGGGGGGAACATCACAATAGACAACAAAAAGATCCAGAACATTATACGGGAATACTTTAAAAACCTATATTCTATTAAATTTGAAAACCTGAAAGAAATGGATGAATATCTAAAATCATCCTTAATGAATATAGATGCAAAAATTCTCAACAAAATACTTGGAAACCACATAGACACTCATCAAAAGGATCATCCACCATGATCAAGCTGGCTTTATTCCAGAGATGCAGGAATGGCTCAATAAATATGTCAATAATTGTAATAAGTCATAAGAATGGACTTAATGACAAAAATCACATGGTCATCTCAATAGATGCTGAAAATTCCTTTGACCAACATAATTCTAAATGGAGAAAATTGGAAAAATTCCCATTAAAATCATGAACCAGACAAAGCTGTTCACTATCCCAACTCCCTTTCTTTTTTTTTTTTTTTTTGATGTTACTATGAAATTCAAATTTATTCCTTGCTACCACCTGCTTTTATAAACTAAATGACATCAGTTCCCAGGACAAATCATAAGTCCCCCAACTCCGCGCCACTGCACACTGTTGCCCTACTCAGCATCAAGCACCTAGGCCACATTGCTTTTTCTTCCTTGGGGCAGGGTCACACCTTGCCACCAGTGCCCTGAGGCTGCAATTTAAACTGGATCTTTCTACATATGGAGACAAGTTCATGTGCTCAAAGTCCCTCAGTATGAGTTCATGCACTGGAGTCTAGTCAGCCTATCTTAAAAAGACCAATTTTAGCTTATCCACCAGTGATCAGGTACCAGTATTTCCTTGGCTAAAATTGGGGCCTCCTGCCCACTTCCTCAGTTCTATGCTGGTTTTTGTCAGAGTTTGCATAGGTCTTCTTTTACATGCTGTCACCATTGCTGTAAGTTCACATAAGTTACCCAACTCCTTTTCAATGTAGTTCTTGAAACTCTTGCTGGAGCATTAAGACAGAAGAAAGAAATTAAAGGAGTATTAATTGGAAAAGAAGAGATCAAGTTATTGCTATTTTCAGATAATATGATATTATATGTAAGAGATCCCGGGGCTGGAGAGTGGCCTAGCGGTTAAGAGCGCCGACGCTCTTGCAGATAAGACCGGGTTCGTCCCCAGCACCCACATGGGGTTAGAACCGTCTTGTAACTCCAATTCCAGGAGAACTCCAGTTCCAGGGGAATCCGACGCCCTCTTCTGACCTCCGAGGCATTGCGACACGGGTGCACAAAACCTCCATGCAGGCATACAGTCACACACATAAATAAAAAAAAAAAAAAAAAAAAAAAAAGAGATCCAAAAATTTCATAAGAAGACTTTGAGAAATTATCAACACTTCAGAAAGTGGCAGGTTATGAAATAAATTTATAAAAACCAGTAGCTTTGCAATATACTAATAACAAGCAATTAGAGAAAGTGTTCATGGCACCCCTCCCAATCACAATAGCTTCAAAAAAGTATGTAGTTATTTATTTTATTTTATTTTTTTACATATTACCCTTTCCTTTACCCCCACCCCAACCCAGATTATGTATTCTGCGATACGTGCCCTGCATCTTTCTCTCAGTCTTTTTTTTTTTTTTTATTGTTTCAGTCAGTTCTTTGATGCAGTCCTTTCTGTTGTTGTTGTTGTTGTTTCCAGTATGCATTACACCCAACTGCTTTGTACAAAAGCTCAGGGGGCCCTACACAAGAAATACTTACAACTGGGTAATTGGCACTAGCATCCACAGATGAGGGATACCATTCGTTGTTTGTTTTTCTGGGACTGTGTTACTTCACTCAGCATGATGTCCTCTAGCTCCAGCCATTTTCCTGCAAAGCTCGTGATGTCGTCTTTCTTTACTGCTTTTTTTGCAGGAAAAAAGTATGTAGTTATAAATGTAGCAAAAAATGTTAAAATCTCTACAATGAAAGTTTTAAATCATTTAAGAAAGACATAAAGAAAGCCACAAGGAAAGACAATACTTCCCATGCTCATGGATTTGTAGAATTGTGAAAATGACCATGCTACCAAAGGAATCTAAAGATTTGATGCAATGCCAGTCAAAATCCCCATGACATTCTTCACAAAATTAGGGAAAAAATCATAAACTTCATATAGAATCAAAAAAGACCCTGAATAAACAAAGCAATCTTGAGCAAAAAGAGCAATGTTTGGGGGATTACCATACCAGATCTCAAACTATATTACAGTTCTGTAGTCATAAAACAGCAATCCTGGGGGATTACCATACCAGATCTCAAAATATATTACAGTTCTGTAGTGATAAAACAGCATGATACTGGCACAAAACAGACACGTAGATCAATGAAACATAATAGAAGGCCCAAACATGAGTATGTGCAATTTCAGCCACCTAATGTTTGATAAAGATGAGAAGAACTGACACGGGAGGAAAGGCAGCATCTTCAGCAAATAGTGCTGGCAGAACTGGATCCCCATTTGTAGAAGAATGAAACTAGACCCTTATCTTTCACCTTGCACAAAATTAAACTCTAAATGGGTCAAAGACCTCACTGTGAAACCAGAATCTCTGAAACTGTTAGAAGAAATCATAGGCAGTAGCCTATAATACACAGGGTATTTTAACTGGGAAGGGAGGTGGGAGGTTATGCAAGGAAAGAAGAAGTGAGATAAATAACACTTAGGTGATTTGAAAAACCAGTGAGAAACATATTAGCTTAAAAATTTGCCAAAAGGACAAAAACCAAACAAACAAAAAAAGCTGGGCTTGGTGGCACATGCCTTTAATTGTAGCACTTGGGAGGCAGAGGCAGGCAGATCTTTGTGAGTTCAAGGCCAGCCTGGTCTACAGAGGGAGTTCTAGGCCAGCTGGGGCTACACAGAGACCCTGTCTCAAAAAGACAAAAAAAGTAGCCAAAAAATACATGTACAGTATCTTTACACGAGTGTGTATATACAGATGAAGGCTATATAACAGGAAACAGTGCAGAGAGGACAAACCTCTTTTCAGGTTGTTGATCAGGGTAGGTACAAGAGACCCCCAAAGTAACACAGGATATTGCTACAGCTTTTTTTTTTGTTTACCTCCCAGAACTTGAAGGTAAGACCCTATTACTGAAGACAGGACATACTTTGGACATAGAACTTAGAGCAATGGAGCTGGAACTGACCTGGAAGCTTCCTCCTTGAAAAATAGCTCTCAGTGTTTTGGAGGATAGTATGCAAGCAGCTCAGGGAGAAAATCAATCATTAGTCCAACCCCAGCTTTAAAGCCTAATAACCACAACAACGACTGCACAGAAAATTGTATTGGTATAGTAGTGGCACTTTTATTATTTATTTATTTATTTATTTATTTATTTATTTATTTTTTGCATCTTTGTGATAATTCTGTGTGACAAAATGGTAAATATCAACAAATATTATTTTATTTTTTAAATATTTTTTTATTGTTATTAAACTTGTTCATATATCATACATTGTTTCTCAATCCAATTTAGAGTCATTTCCCTTTCCATGCCCCCAACCCCACCTGAGTTCATGCACTCTGCCATACATGTCTTGCATCTTTTTCTGAGTCTTTCTAGAGTTTGTTTTTTCCAAAGCAGAGGCTTATTGTTTTTGGGAGAACTTCACTGTTTCAGTCAGTTTTTATCCAGTTTTTTTTTGTTGGTCTCTCCAACTTGTACTACATATATATATAAATATATATATATATATATATGTAAACATATACATAGCATACATACATACATACATACACATATCACCTGAATTGGAATCTTTTTCTTTTCTTTTCTTTTTATTTTTTTTTGGCTAAAGATGTCATGTTTTCCTTAAGGAAGTGTTTGAAGGTTCCTCCTTGGCAAGCCCAAACAACAATCAATCCTGCCCTTGTGCTCCATCCTGGGGTATTTTCTCCCCATGGTCACCCAAATGAGGTCCAGTAAGCACTGCATCCTGTCTTGATCTTCCTGTACTGGCCTCCATGATACAGCCTGGGTAGTCCAACAATGGCAGTCTATATTCTGAAGAGGCAGAAACCCCAGTAGCTGGTCAGTCAACAAGCTGGATATCTCAGCAGTCCCCATCTAGCATTAAAGATCTGGAAGATTCTTGGAGAGACACGAGTCCATAGTGGAGGGTTAAAAAGCTGTGTCTCATGTCTTTGAAGGATGGCAAAAGCAGTGGCAGCCACAGAGTAGATGTACTTGCCAGTAAGAATTGAAGACAGGGAAAACAACAGTTCTCTCTCTCTCTCTCTCTCTCTCTCTCTCTCTCTCTCTCTCTCTCTTTTTCTTTTTGTCTTTTTACTAAGATCTCAAGTTTTATATCTGAAGTACAATTTCTCAGACTTACTGATTATTTATTTCTGGTTATACTTTCCTTTTGGATGCTTAAGGCCACACAGTTAGCCCAGATTAACAAAGGTTTTTGTTTTCTCAAGGTCAGTTGAGAATCTGGTCCTCAGGGGTCACTTGGGTTTTTTTGGGGGGTGGTGGTGGTGAGAGCCTCTGGCTTATTTCAACTTTTCATTTACCAGTTCCATCCACTTGAGGACAAAGTCAGGTCTTACTAGACCAGGCTTCCCTTTTCGAAGCATGAGCAGACTTTCTTCTTTATAGACTAGATACTGGATGAAGTCCCATTAATGGATCTCCAAAACCTCCTTACACAGGAAGACTGGTGACTCACGTTTTCAGGACATTTGAAGAGATGCCCCCATGGATAGTCTCTTGGGACTTAGTTGACCTCTGAGGGCAAGGAAACAAGTTATCCCTTAGGTCCCTTGGCCAAATTGGTATGGGCATTAAGTATGGTCGTTAAGCACCCAGAAAGGTTAAATTACACTAGCCTGATACATTGCATCTATACTAAAATTATGTCATCTGAAAATAAAGTGTATGTTATTTCCATATCATATTTCTTGATTTGCATTTTTCCATTATGATTTTATAGTACTCTAAAATATGCATACATACCTACCATCCATATACCAAAAATCTAAAGTCTGAAAATAAATGGTAGGTTAATTCTAGAACCTGTCTAAGGATTTACAATATAAGAGCACAGTTGTTTTCAGGTCATGAGGAATATTACATTCATGTTGCTCAGTTAGCCTTACAACTAGATGCTTGGTGCTAGCATCCACAGATGAGGGATATAGTACTGGCATTTTATACTGGTGGTAATTGGCAGCTATCTAATTAGACTTAAAGGCAGCTCAGTGGAGGAAACTCAGGTGTAGCACTGTAAACATATCCAAATACACATGGCTGGAGAGGTCATAGATCTTTGAGAAAACCCTAAGGCTGTCACATCTCTAGACGAATGTAATTTCTTATATATGCTAAATATGTATCCTTATATTTACAGACAAGTATACAAGTCACCACTCATCATAGAAAATTTTTTCTTTTGCAACAGACAGAACTACTATAGAGTTCCACAACTGGTCACACACAAAGAATAAGTGTTTGTGAGTTGCCCAAGCTTAAGTGACACATCTACAATGGAATTTCTGCACCTAGGGCTCAGGGATCATAAATAGAACAGGGGGTAGAGAAAATACTAATACATCTTTCTACTCTTACCAGCAAAGCTTTCCCATCAACAGAGGGGGATGGACACAGAAGACAACTGGCTAACTTATAGAGAATAAAGGACTGCAGAGTGTGTTCCCCCAGATAGGACTCTTATAGTAAACCTCATCCATCATGGATCAGGATCATTTCAGAAGAGGACTGAAGAGTTTGTAAGAGTAGGATTGGTGTATGAGCATAAGGAAATAGAATCTTTCAGGTCTCTAGGACTTACTCATATAAAATTACAGCAATCCTGACAACAAGCAGACGACCCATACAAACTCAATCAGACAAAAACCTGGCATAGAACTGGGGGAATGAGCAGGAGACTCCAACCTTAACTGAGGAACTATTGGCAGCTGATTACAGCTTGATGAAAGAGTTGATCGTTTTTATGGGCACCACTCTACAAAGGTTGATTAGACTCCAGTTCATGAACATGTAGGGAGGGCCATCTGGGTGCACAATCTTAACTTGATAGGCCTTAACATACATGACAGAATGCATGAAATCCTGTCGGGGGGTAGGAGAGGTGCAGGTAGGGGAGGGATCTAAATATGATTAAGATGTATTGCATGTGCCGGGCGTGGTGGCGCACGCCTTTAATCCTAGCACTTGGGAGGCAGAGGCAGGTGGATCTTTGTGAGTTCAAGGCCAGCCTGGTCTACAGAGTGAGTTCCAGGACAGCTGGGGCCACAGGGAAACCCTGTCTCAAAAATACCAAAAAAGAGAAAAAAAGATGCATGAAATGCACAAAAATTCAATTATAAATCCTACATTAAGAACAAGCACAAAGAAAAAGATTATTCAAAAATGATGCTGGCACTTGTTAGAAAGAAGTGTTCAATTGTTCAGATATATGTTTGTGAATTAACAGTGAGATTCTCAAATGTCTGGGTGACTTCAATGCTATTCAGTGTTATTCTCTTAGACGGATGTTCAGGATGGTTTCTCAAACACTGATCCTTTGAGATTAACATATGATGGATTTTAATTCCATTTAAAGCATGTATATGCTGGGAGGCTAAGAATCTGCTGTCTGGTTTGAGTTAATTGTAAAAAGAAAATTGCATATTTACATGTGCTTGTTCTCTGCCTGATTTATAGGAGAGACTGACTACTTTTTCTTTTTTTCCATTTATGTTAAAGTACTTGTAAATGAACTCTTTTAATTTTTATTAAAAAAATCTTATGCTGGAAAAACTAGATATCCACTTGCAGAAGATCTCTCACTCTGCATAGAAATAAGTTAAGGGGCTGGCGAGATGGCCTAGCCATTTAAGAGCACTGACTCTCTTGCAGAGGACCCGGGTTCAATCCCCAGATGAGAACTGTCTTTGAATCCAGTTCCAGGGGAATCCGACATCCTCTTCTGACCTCTGTGCATTGCACGACATGGGTACACAAACCTACATGCGCAGACATACATTCTACACATACAAGAATTAAAAAAAAGAAATCAGTTAAAATTGGACCAAAGGCCTTGAGTTAAAGCCCGAAACACCAAAACTTCTAGAGGAAAACATAGGGATTCACTTCAAGTTATAGGTACAGACAAGGACTTTCTGAACAGAACTCTATTAGGACAGGAAATAGTCCCAAGAACCAACAAATGGGACTATGTGAAATTAAAAAGTTTCTGCATAGCAAAGGAGCCTATCCGCAGAGTGAAAAGTCAACATACAGAATGGAAAACATTTTTGCCAGTTGTTCTTCAGGAAGGGATTGTTACTAAAAATATACAAAAAAAAAAAAAAGAAAAAAAAATATTAAAAAAAAAAAAAAATAATTCTTTTTTAAAAATTTTATTTTTTCACTAAGGTTTAATTTATTATGTTATTATTATTTTATTGAAGTTTTGTGCATTTCCTACATTTCTTAGTCCGGATTTAGCACCATTTCCCCCTTCCATGCCCCCCACCCTGCCAGAGCTCATGCATTCTTTTTCTCAGTCTTTTCAAGTTTTTTGATGCATAGTTTACTGTTTCATCTTTAAACTGGTCTTTTTTGTTTTTGTTGTTCCATCCAATTTATATGCTCCAAAAATGTATATATACATGCCACACAAATACCAAAATTATGGTGTCTGAAAATAAACTATAGGTTAGTTCCAAAACATGTTTAGGGATTCACATGTTAACAATAGAGCTATATGCAGGCAGAAAGAAATATTACTTAATATTCCTCTGTCACATAGCAAGTTGATGTATTTTTAATGTACCTTTTTTGCATTTTTTTATTTTAATTTTTTTCTAAGATCTCAAGTTTTATATCTGAATACAATTTCTCAGGCCTTACGTTTATTTTTTCTGTTATACTTTCCTTTTGGATGTTTAAGGCCATACGTTAGGCCAGATTAACCAAGGTTTTTGTGTTTTCTCAAGTCAGTTGATGGTCCTCAGGAGTCACTCAGATTTGTTTTTTTTTTTTTTTTTTGTGGGGGGAAGGAGCCCATGTCTCCCTTCAGCTTTTCTTTTTTATTGTATATATATATATACAATATATATTGTATATATATATAGAGAGAGAGATAGGAGTTTAATTTCATTCTTCTGCAAGTGGTGATCCAGTTTTGCCAACACCGCTTGCTGAAGATGCTGTCTTTTCTCCATTGTGTCTTCTTGGCCCCCTTGTCAAATATGAGATGGCTGAAATTGTATGTGTTCAAGTTTGGATCTTCAGTTTTGTTCCATTGGTCAACTGGTCTGTTTTTGTGCCAGTACCAAGCTGTTTTTATGACTATAGCCCTGTAGTATAGTTTGAAGTTTGGTATAGAGACCTTCCCACCCCGTATTGCTTCTTTCATTCAGGGTTGCTTTGGCTACTCAGGGTCTTTTGTTTTTCCAAATGAAATTAGGGACTTTTTTTTCCAAGCCTGTGAAGAAACTCTTGGGGATTTTAATTGGGATTGCACTAAATCTGTACAAGAGTTTGGGTAGAATGGACATTTTTACTACATTAACTTTCCCAATCCATGAGCATGGGTTTTTTTTTCCATCTCCTGATGTCTTCTTCAATTTCCCTTTTCAGGGGTTTAAAATTTTTCATTGTAGATATCTTTGGGGTCTTTAGTTAGGTTCATTCCTAGGTATTTTATTGTTTTTGAGGCTATCGTATTCCTTCTTCAGTTGCTTGTTGTTGGTGTAAAGAAAGGCTATGGATTTTTGTATGTTAATTTTGTATTCTGCCACTTTACTGAAGCTCTTAATAGTTTCTATGAGTTTTCTGGTGGAGTTTTTAGCATCCCTTAAGTAAACAATCATATCATCTTGACTTCCTCTTTCCTAATTAGAACTTCTTTAATTTCCTTTTCTTGCCTTATTGCCCTAGCAAGTATTTCAGACACTATATTGAAGAGGAGTGGTGACAAGGGGCAGCCTTGCCTGCCGAGTTCCTACCTGTAATGGGAATGCTTTTGTCCTTTCCCCATTTAGGATGATGTTGGCTATGGGTTTCCTGGATATGGCTTTGATTACCTTGAGGAATGATCCCTCCAATCCAATCCAATTCCCTCTAGGACTTTAAGCATGAAGGGATGCTGGATTTTGTCAAAGGCTTTTTCCATGTTAATTGAGATTATCATGTGGTTTTTGTCTTTCAGTCCATTTATATGTTTGATATTTATTGATTTTTGTATGTTGAACCATCCCTGCATCTCTGGTATGAGTCCAACTTGGTCATCATGGATGATCTTCTTGATCTGGGTCTGTATGCAGTTTGTAAGTATTCTGTTGAGAATTTTTGCATCTGTTTTCCTTAATGAGATGGGTCTATAGTTCTCCTTTTTGGTTCTATCTTTTCCTGGTTTTGGTATTAGAGTGATGCTAGCTTCATAGAAGGAATTTGAGAGAATTCCCTGTGTTTGTATCCTTCTAAACTATTTGAGTAATAATGGTTGTAAGTCTTTTTGAAATGTTTTATAGAATTCTGCTGTGAAACCGTCTGGGCCTGGTTTTTCTTTTTAGTTGGGAGGTTTCTTATTATATCTTTAATTTCTTCATATATTATGGGTCTGTTTAAGCTGTCGAACTCTTCTTGGTTGAGCTTTGGTGATTCCCAGGATTTCAGATATTCATCCGTTTCTTCTAGGTTTTCAAACTTAGTAGAGTATAGGTTTGTGAAGTATTCCCATATGATTTTCTGGATCTTTTCATTGTCTGTTGTGATATTTCCCCTTTAATCACGGATTGTATTGATTTGGAGTTGTTCCTTCTTTCTTTTGGTTAACTGGGCTAGAGGTCTATCTATCTTGTTTATTCTTTAAACCTTTTGGATTCATTGATTTTTTTGTATTGTTTTCTTTGTTTCTAGTTTATTGATTTCTGCTCTGATTTTTTCTTATTTCTTCTTGTCTGTTTAGAGTTCATTTGTTGTTGTCTTTCAAGTGTTTTTAGCTGCAGTGTTAGCTTATTTATTTGTGTTCTTTCTGTTTTTTTTTTTTTTTTTAATGTAGGCACCCATGGTATAAACTTCCCTTTTAGGACTGCTTTTAAAGTGTCCCATAGGTTTTGTTGTGTCATACTGTCATTGTCATTTAATTCTAGGAATGCTTTTATTTCTTTATTTATTTCTTCCTTGACCCATTCATTATTCAGGAGTTGTTGTTTAGCCTCCATGTGTTCATGTAGGTAGCAGGGCTTATCCTGGTGCTGACATGAGCTTTATTGCACTGTGGTCTGATAGAATGCATGAAATTATTTCAGTTTTTTTTGTATTGAGTTTTTTTCTGTGAACAAGTACGTGGTCTATTTTGGGGAATGTTCCATGAGGTGTTGAGTAGAAAGTGTATTCTCTGGTACTTGGGTGGAATATTTGGAAGATGTCTGTGAGGTCCATTTGTTATATCATGTTTTTCAGTTCAGATGTCTCTCTGTTTATTTTTTATCCAGTTGATCTGTTCAAAGGGCTCAGTGGGGTATTGAAGTCCCCTACTATGAGTGTGCTGGGGTTAATCTGTGCCTTGAGGTCCTGTAGAGTTGTGTTTATAAAGATTGGTGCACCGGAGTTTGGTGCATATATATTCATGATTGTGAAGTCTTCATGGTTAATTTTCCCTTTGATATGGATGTAATGGCCCTTGTTGTCTCTTTTGATTGCTTCTACTTTGAATTCCATTTTGTCCGATATTAAAATAGCAACTCCTGCTTTATTTTTGGTACAATTTGCTTGGAATATTTTTTCCATCCTTTCACTTTAAGTTGGCACCTATCCTTGAGGGTGAGATGGGTTTCTTGTAGACAGCATATAGATGGATTCTCTTTCCTAATCCATTCTTCCAGTCTATGCCTTTTGATTGGAGAGTTTAGTCCATTAATATTTAAGGTTATAATTGAGAGATGTGTGTTGCTTCCTTTCACATTATTATCCATTTGTGTTTTTGGTCTAGTTTTCTACTTCTGCAGTTATGCTTTTATTACTAATTTCTCTTTCAAGGTGCCTGGGGGTAGTCACTCCTCTCTTCTGTCCTTTGAATTGCTTCAAGTATTCTCCGAAGGTTTGGTTTTCCAGACATGTATTCTTTCATCTTGTTTATGTTATGGAAGAATTTTTCTCTTTCCTTCAACTAGAATCGACATTTTTGCTTGGGATAGTAACCTGGGTTGGCAATTATAATCATTTAGCACTGGGAATGCTTTGCTCCACATCCTTCTTGCTTTCATAGTTTGCACTGAAAAGTCAGCTGTAATTCTGGTGAGTTTCCCCTTATATGTAACTTGTTGTTTTTCTCTTAGGGCTTTCAGAATTTTGTCTTTGTTTTGGGCATCTAGCGTTTTAATTATGATATGGTGTGGGGAGTTTCTTTTCTGGTCTTGTCTATTTGGCATTCTATGTGCTTCTTGTATTTGTATGGATTTGTCTTTTTTTTAGTTTGGGGGAAATTTTCAACTATTATTTTGTTGAACATCTGATCAATACCATTCTTTTGGGATTCTTCTCCTTCCTCTCTCCCTATGATATGGAGGTTTCATCTTTTCACAGTGTCCCACATTTCCTGGTGGTTCCATTCTTCTGTATTTTTAAAATTTTCATGATCTTTACTTGAGCTTTTTAGTTGTTCTGTGTTATCTTCCAGGTTTGATATTCTTTGTTCTGCTTCCTCCATTCTGCTTCTGAGGCTTTTTCCCATTCTTTCCTCTTGATTGGATGAGTGTTTGATTTCCTTTTTCATTTCATCCTGTTTTATTTTGCATTTCCACTTCCTTTTGGAGCTTCTCAATCTTTTCTTGTAGCTCCTTGCTTCACTGGTTGCTTTCCTTTTTCATTTCAGCATGGGATCTTTTTAGTGTTTTTCACTTCCTTCTGGAGTCATTTTCTCCTTCTAGCTCTTTCCAGAGTTTGTCATTTTTGCCTTTTAGTTCTTTCTGAAGTTTGTCATTGTCTCCCTCTATGTCCTTTCTTATTTTTTCATTCTCTCCCCTTAGTTCTATGATTTCTTTGAATATATTTGTGATTGTTCTTCTACAATCTGTGTCCTGGACTACCTCTAGGGAGATCCCATTGTTGGACTCCTCCACAGGCTTGGTAGCATTTAGTGTGGAATTATTCTGCACTTTTCCCATATTGTTCTTTAGTTCTGCTCTCAGCATGTGGTTTTCCTTTTGCCTGTATTCTGATGAGAATTTCAAATGTCTCTTCACTGTATTGAAAGATTGCTTTCCTTGATTCCTTCAGATGCCTTTGTTGTATTCTCCTTGTTTATGGAGTGTTGACTTGTCTGGGTTTCTGGCTTTCAATTTTGGATATATGTTGGAAGGTATAGTTCACTATTCCCTTTCTGTTCTGTAAGAACTGGGTGGGTAATAACCCAGATGACACCCTCTGAGCACTGTACTCCCTCTGCTGCCAGCCAGTTCCTCTAGGTTGGTTGTAGGGCTTACCGGAAACTCCCTCCAGAATTCCAGTTGCATGGGGGGGCAAGGGGAGGAGTTGCTTGCTTAGCTCCTGCCCCTGTACCCTGCGTCTCTGCTGGTGTGGCAGAGGCCACCAGCCTCTATGCACAGCAGGCTGAAAATCAAAACCTCCCACACTTCCCCTGGCTGACACTTGCTGCCCACTATTCTGTGCTTCTGCTGGTGTGGCAGAGGCCACCAGCCCTCTATGCATAACAGTCCAAAAATCAAAATCTTCCACAATCCACCTGGCTGATTCACATTGCCTGGTACCCTGCGCCTCCGCCGGTCTAAAATTTTTATTTTTAATTCCAGAACACATTTAGGGATTCACAATTTAACAGTAAACTTCCATGCAAGGAAAAACAAATATAACTTTACATTCCTAAATCACAGCAAATTGATGTATGTTTTAATGTACTTTAAAAAAGAGAATTATTCTTTCTCATAAGTCTTAGAACTGAGGAAAATAGAGACATATACTTCAAGCTATGTCTATAGCAATATTAGTCAATATTGTATTATTTTTACTATTAAATTACCCACCTTGACTTGCATATAAGGATTTGGTTCCAGGACCCACAAATGAGGGATGGCACACATCCTTGTTTTTTCTGAGACTGGGTTACTTTATTTATCATAATAGCTTCCAGTTCTATCCATTTGCCTACAAATTTCATGGTGTCCTTTTTCTTTACCTCTGTATAGAACTCCATTGTGTAAATGTACCACATTTTCATTATCCACTCATCAGGTGAGGGACACATGGGTTGCTTTCAGCTCTTCACTATTGTGAAAAGAGCAGCAATAAACATGGTTGTGCACGTTTCTCTGCTATAGGATAAAACTTTTGGGTATAAACCCAAAAGTGATATGACTGGATCAAATTGTAGGTTCATTTTTAGTGTTTTTTAAGAGCTCCTCTGCACTGCTTTCCATAGGGGTTGCACAAGTTTTCAGTCCCACCAGCAGTGAATGAATATGAACAGATAATTCTTGGGCTGGAGAGCTGGCACAGCTGTTAAAGGCTCAGGCTCACAACCAAAAAGAACAGATAATTCTTATAAGAAGCACAAACGGGCAGAAAGTAGTGGTGGGAGAGAAGAGGAGCTGAAGTAAGAATAGCCAGACTACATTATAGACATGAATGAAATTATCCAAGAACACAATCATTAAAAATTGTAACAAAAGGACTAAAAGTTATAGAACTCGCAAAAAGCTTTCAAAAGAAAATAGAAGTAATAAAAAGTGTTGAGTAATTTAGAAAAATAGACAAGTGTTTTAAGGGAGACTAAAACTAACCTTACTATTAGAAATTAGTGAAAACTTGTGGAATATTTTAAAATTGGTAGAAAATATATATATATGTATCTGTGTGTAAACAAGATTGTTACATAATTATTATATATTTTGATAAAAATAGCAGTTATGTATTACAACATAAATCTTGATATTTTAATTTAACATGATAAAATTAGCCCATTCTAAAATGGGATTATTGTGCTGAATAAAAATACATAGTAAATGTACATACTTTATTTAAACATAGCTTATTAATAAATATTTAAAAATAAAAATGCTATAATTATTTATTTATTTATTTATTGAGACAGGGTCTCCCTATAGCCCCAGCTGGCCTGGAACTCACTCTGTAGACCAGGCTGGCCTTGAACTCACAGAGATCTGCCTGCCTCTGCTTCCCTAGTGCTAGGATTAAAGGCATGCACCACCATGCCTGGCAATGCTATAATTTTTAAATGCATGAGTGTGTGAAACTTTATGCCATTTCTGATCTGAATACTTTCTCAAAATAAATGCCTACTTATATTAAAAATGTTTAATTTTCTAACCATTAAGGAAATGTAAATTAAAATCACTTTGAGGAGCTGGAGCGATGGCTTAGTGGTTAAGAGCACTGACTGCTCTTGTAGGTGACCCAGGTTTGGTTTCTAACACCCACGTAGTGGCTAACAAAGGTCCCCAACTCAGTTACAAGATATCTGATGTCCTCTTCTGGCCTCTGTGGGCACTGCACAACACAGGTGCACTTACACACATTCAGGCAAAACATTCACACCACATTAAAACATAAGTTAATTAAAAAAATTTGAGATTCATCTTACCTCAGTCAGAAAAATTATTGTCAAACAAACAAATGACAACTAATGCTGGTGAGGTTGTGGAGAAAGATTTTCTATTTAGTGTTGTGGGTGTTTACACTGTGTACCTATTCTGAAATTATTCTGGAGGGTCCTCAAAAAATTAAAAATAGCACTTCCTCATGACTTAGCTCTACCACTCCTACCTGTATACTCAGAGGATTGTCTATCATACCACAGAGATTCTTTCACATCCATGGTTATTGCTGCATTATTCATAATAGTAAGCATATGGAACCAGCCTAGATGTCCATCAGCAGACCAGTGTCTAATGAAAATGGAAATTTCCCTCAACTGGTGTATTAGTTACTTTTCTATTGCTGTGATAAAACCACCACGAGCAAGGTAACTTATAAAAGGAAGAGTTTATTTGAGCTTATGATTGATGTTTCCAGGGAATCAGAGTCCATTGTGGCGGGAAGCATGTTGGCTGGGGCTGGAGCAGCAAGCCGAGGGTCATATCTCACAATAAGCACAAGAAGGAGAGAGAGAGAGAGACTGGAGACCACAAGGCTTGTTAAACTCACTAAGCCTACCCCCAGTGACATACTTCCTCCAGCACTGCCACACCTTCTAAGACCTCCAAGAACAGTGCCACCAACTGGAGACAAAATGTCTGAATACTTAAAGCCTATGGGGGGACGCTCTCATTCAAACCACCACACCTGGCAAGAAAAATGAATTCATGAGATTTGGAGAAGGATGCAAGGATCCAGAAAATATATTAAATGAGATGACAGAGACTCAGAAAGACAAAAATGGCATGTTTTCTCTTATATGTGGATCCCAACTTTCAATGTTTGTGTGTATGTAATGAGGGGGAGTGAGAGTGGTTATGGGAAGTAAAACTAGACAGGAGAGCAAGTGTTGAGAAAGGGGTGTGGGCAAATGACACATGATGTGAAAGTGGAAAGGAGGCCACTGGGGATAGGAGGGGGGTGGAGATGGGGAAAGGAGTGTGTGTGGCAGGGAGAGAAGCAAGAGCAAACTATATTTGAAAAATGCCACAGTGAAACCCAATTCTTAATGTGCTAATAAAATAAAAAACATAACCCCTAAAAAATTCAGAAAAGGAATTAACAATGATAGCTATTTGTAATTCAGTGTTAAAGAAAACCCTAGTGATTAAATAACCATTAAAAAAAGTGAGTCAGCTGTTGTTGACTTCAGTTTGCCAGATGGTGGCAGCAGAGCACTATGAAGCATTCACAGGCCCTGGCCTAGAGAGTGAGTTTGAATCTGGAGAGCTATTTAATTAATGACCAAAAGAAGCATCCTTTTAGAAAGGAACTGCTTGGCCTCATAGGTTTAAAACTGCTGGCTAGAAATGGGTTTCGGAATGCCTCAATCAGTGACAAAATAGAAGACCTTTGGATCAGTATGAGTTTCAGTTGGAATAGTGCATGGGATCAGAACAATGGTTTTTCCATTCTACTCACTTTAGATAATTCTCTCTCTCTCTCTCTCTCTCTCTCTCTCTCTCTCTCTTTCTCTCTCTCTCTCTTTTGGTCTTTTTCGAGACAGGGTCTCCCTGTAGCCCCAACTGTCCTGGAACTCACTCTGTAGAGCAGGCTGGCCTTGAACTCACAAAGATCCGCCTGCCTCTGCCTCCTGAGTGCTAGGATTAAAGGTGTGTGCCACCTCGCCTGGCTAGATAATTCTCTTTATCGAGCTCACTAAATTTTCTTGTTTCTGCCCATTTCTCCTTCTGTGATATACTCAATGAGAATTTCAAAGATTTGATTGTGGCTACAACTATTCCACTGGTTCGCTGTGGTTTAAGAAACATGTGCTGCCTGTGAGGTCACAGTGGGATCATCTCCAAAAGCTGAAGTTTCATTATCTCCATAATGAAACTTTCTAACCATGCTCCCTCTTTCTTTGATTGTTGCCAGCTTTCTAATGTAGAACCACACTACAGCCTCATTGTAGGAGCCTCTCTTACTAGGAGCAGGTACAGTGAAGTCCTGCTAAGGGAAGGGGGAGCACAGTGGCCACCTGCAGTCACTGTGGGGAACTGACCCCTCGGTGCAGAGGTCAGTTGGTTACTTTTGTAACCCAACCTGAGAGGTACTTCCAACCCAGGTCCTTAGCCTGGAAAATGAAACGTTTCCCATCTGGTCATGCTTTCCCACCTGCCCAAAGACTGCTGGTCTATGGACAGGAATTTCAGGCTGATGGCTGATGGTCTATCTTCAGCCTACACCCACTCACAATTCGCTTCACAGGGTGGTGACCTGATAGGTCTCTATCCAACTCCATGCTAGTTTACCAGGCTGGTGGTCTGATAGACCTCTGTCCAACCCACTAGCCACTGACACTTGAAATCCAGGCCTACTTCAGCCTGTATTCACGAAAAATAATGGACTGAGAATTCTGTGTAATGATGGTAATGGAGAATTTGATTTATTGCCTGTTGCAACTCACTTTTATAAGCAAAATGATGTCAGCTCCTTGAGCCAATCACAGACCTCCAGTTTTGTGCCACTGTATACTGCTGCTCTGCCTAGCATCATGTGCCTGGGCCATGTGGTTTGCTTCCTCTTGGGGCGCAGGCAGAGGAGTCCCATGACTCCCACATGGTGCCCTGAGGGATGCTAAGAACTAGCCCCTAATTCAAGCTGGATATTCCCACACTTCACAGTGGAACTTTGCAGAGAAACAGCTTGCCATGTGGTTAGAGCTCATTTGCACTGCCCGGGTCTTAGCTGTGTGCCTTCAGTCCAATGACATTAGTCCTCAGCAGGCTTCATTTCTTTGGAATGTCAGGAATATTACATGCCTTAATGGGCTAAATGGAAATATTGGTAGATAAAGACTATGCAAGTAGATTATTTTAATGAAAAAAGCCATAAAAATTTCCTGGGTAATAATGATTTATACATGTATGTTAATTATCATACCACACATTGAAATATAGATACAAAAGAGAATATCATCATTTCTTTTCATGAGTGAAAAAACACATAAAATAAAAATGGAGAGAAATCCCAATGGATATTTGTTTTAACTCCTCAGCTGATGATTTAGGTGTTCAGAGCATGAATAGCAGTAGGCCAGTATTCAGAGTAGGAAGAGCAATTGTCTTTATTAGCTTCCTTTGTATGGAATTAGATGAATTAGAGGGAAGGAACTTTTTCAGTATCAGCTGTAGCTGACTGTCTGCTATTTCACCATTGTAGTTTCTAGTGCCCAAGATTTTAGAGCGGTGGCCCTCAGTGAGGATAGGGTGGTGCTCATAAAAATATTTGTATGTGAGGAGGAGTGGGATAGGGTAATTTGAAAGTGGTCCATAGGAGAGGCACTTCCAGATTCCTCTCAGCCATACTTTTGTTGGCAATAAGGGGCTCAGTAGGTAGGTCCCATAGACAGAGAAGTCACACTGAGTATCCTACCCAGAGTTTCCAAGTTCTTGTTACTGTCAGAGAAAGAATCCAGAAAGATGAGACAAAGTGAGAATCTGAAAGGAAGTTTTATTACAGTGAAAGTACACATTCAAGAGGGAGTGTGGGCTTCTCGAGAGTGGGTCACGTCACTGGGATTTTGCATAGTTCAGTCTCATGAGCAAACTTTAATGGGAAGGGTTATTTATAAACGAAGGCAGCAGAGAAGGTGGGAATTCCATGAGTGGGTGGGGATTTTCAAAAACTGGGCTTTATTCTCCGTCTATAGCTTTTTTTGTTTTTGTTTTGTTTTTTTCAAGACAGGGTCTCTCTGTAGCCCCAGCTGTCCTGGAACTCACTCTGTAGACCAGGCTGGCCTTGAATTCACAAAGATCCGCCTGCCTCTGCCTCCCAAGTGCTAGGATTAAAGGCGTGTGCCACCACACCCGGCTTTCCTTCTGTAGCTTTATTTGGAAGTATCTTGGCATCAGTTGTGTGATGAGGTTAGCCAATTCTACAAATTAGTGGTATGAAGATGCCATGATAATGACAAAAGCACAGCTATTGATCCTCTTGGTGGATCATACTGCTACTATGCTTTAACTGAGCAGTCACATGATATCCTGCTGTAAGACTAAAGATTGCATCATGTAGTCTGTCTCCTTACATCTCTGCCCTTAAACTGTTTTAGTGTCTTTTTAAAACACTGACATTTGTTTTAAAAATATTTTATTTATTTTTATTTAATGTGTGTGAGTGTATTGACTGCATGTATATAAGTGCGTTCATGCTGTGCAAGGCCCAAGGAGGTCAGAAGAGACCATCAGATCCTTTGGAACTGGAGTTACAGAATGTTGTTAGTCAATATGTGGGTGCTGGGAATTGAATCTGGGTCTTCTGCAAGAGCAGTCAGTGCTCTTAACTGCTGGCCCATCTCTCCCACCCCTAAAATGCTGACATTTGTATTGTGATGGAGTTACACATAAAGGAAAGCATAATTATAAAAAACCAAGTTGGAAGGAGGATGTGAGAAAAGTTAGGAGCAAAAATGATGGCAAGAAATGGTTTGAGAATTAAGGAATTTATCTTTTTCAGTTTTGCTGTTGATTTTGTTGTTGTTTGTTTCCTCAGCTTTTGCCTGAGTCACTTGTTTCATACATACCCAAGACTAATAGTTGATCCCTTTAAGGAAAAAAAATTATCTGTCAGTGTTTCTAGGAAGGAGAGCTCCAAGCCCAAATATCTGAAACAGAACTACCTTGTTGAATCTACCAGATCACCTCCAGTTTGGTTCCATTGATAAGCACTGATGTCTAGCCAGAACCTTCTCCTGTCCTGATGACTTACAGTTGGAGATGTAGTCAGTGGACCTACATGACTCTTTTTCTTCCCCAAAGAGGGCACATCTGGCTTCTAAAGAAGCAAAATGTATGATGTCGCTCTCCTCGTCGCTCTGTTCCCGGCCGGCGGGAAAAAGGAGAGGACACTCTTGTTCTTCCAGACGCAGTTTATTCAGGCAACTCTTACATCAACTGTCTTCTCCTTCCAGTGTCCCCTCCTCATATCCCCTCTCTCAACCCCGCCTCCTGCAAGGGCGTGAGTGCCATGGCAGTCTCTCATTGGTCTGTAAGCGGTATGCAAAATATACGGAAGTCAGTGGACATGCTAATGAGGGTTCAGGTTTGGCGTTCTCTTGTTGGCTGGGGAATGAGCTGGGCAGTCAGGCGACAATCAGGCGATAAGACCTGGCCAGGGTCCAAAGCGCCATTTTGGCCAACGCCCGCTCTCCACAGTATGACTGACTGATTGCTAGCTATAGAAGGATAGAACAGGCCAACTGTGTAGACATATGCCTTTAATCCCCAGTACTCAGGAGACAGAGACAGGAAGAGGCAGGTTCAAGGCTAGCCTGGTCTACATAGAGAGGTCAGAAGACGGTCTCGGATTCCCCTGGAACTAGAGTTCTCCTGGAATTGGAGTCTCAGACGGTTCTCGGCCGCCATGTGGGTGCTGGGGATCGAACCCGGGTCCTCTGCAAGAGCAGTCAGCGCTCTTAACTGCTAGGCCATCTCTCCAGCCCCTGAATTTGCATTTTTCATAAATCCTATCAATTGCACTCCTAGATGTTTAACCCAGAGAATTGAAAACATATAGTACATAAAAACTTGGATACTGTTAGGTATGTGGTGGCACACACCTTTAATCCTAGCACTCAGGAGGTAGAGGCAGGCAGATCTCTGTGAGTTCAAGTCCAGCCTGGTCTACATAGTGAGTTCTCAGCCAACCAGGGCTACATAGTAAGGGACCTTGTCTCAAAACAAAACAAAACAAAACAAAAGAAAAAGAAAAAGAACAGCTTGTACACTCCCAGGCATGGTGTTGGATGCCTTTGATTTCAGCACTCAGAAGGCAAAAGGAAGGATATCTGTAAGTCTGAGGCCAGCCTGATCTACACAGTAAATTCCAGACCAGCCAGGGCTACATAGTAAAACACTGTTTCAGAATAAAAAAAGTATACTGTGAGAATGACTTTTTCTGGAAATGACTTTTGTAACAAGACTTCACAAGCTGAATGTTTGTGTAACCTTTTAATCAAGTTAATTATATGTTTTTGAGAACATTTAAAAAATAAAAAGTCATTTCTTAGCATGGAAAGAGAAAGATATTAAGAACAGTGGTGTGTACAGAAGGACTTCCATTCTTTTTCGTCACTCACAAATCTCAGGTCTGTTCCTTTTTTGGCATCTAATGATTTATCCATAAGTCTTTAGGGTAAGACATTTGGCAAGATAGTAAGAATCTATTTAATGTGTTAGGCAAGAATCCCATTCCAATATTTACAGCCTAAAATTTTAGAAAATAACTAGTTGTATATTGTCAGCTATATATGGACAGATCAATAAATATATGAAAAATTAATTAAGAAGTTGGGGGGGAGTAGTATGGTGGGATGGAGACAGGGAGGGACCCTAATACTATCAAAATATATTTTTTGAAATTCTCAAAGAAACATTAAAAATTGATAAAATGAGACCAAATTGCCTTAGACTGAAATTAGAGATATTTTACTTGTCTATCTCTCTATCTACTATTTCAAGGAGGTTTTTTTTTTTTTTTTTTTTTTTTTTTT
>VZQC01014390.1:839568-880414 GCA_009823505.1 Rhizomys pruinosus | reverse complement strand
TTTTTTTGGTCTTTTTGAGACAGTGTCTCCCTATAGCCCCAGCTGTCTTGGAACTCACTCTGTAGACCAGGCTGGCCTTGAACTCACAAAGATCTGCCTGCCTCTGCCTCCCAAGTGCTAGGATTAAAGGCGCATGCCACCATGCCTGGCTTAAAGGCTAATTTGAATAGGTCCATGTACTCTTTCGCTGATTGCTTGCTACTGGTATATAGAAAGACTACTGACTTTCATAGATTGATCTTGTAACATGCCACTTTTCTGAAACTATTAATCATTTCTAGGAGTTTCTGGTGGAATTTTTGAAATTTCTTTTGTATAATATCATATCATCTACAAATAGGGATAGTTTGACCTCTCCTTTTCCAATTGGTTCTCTTTTAATTTCTTTCTCTTATCTTATTGCTCTAGCAAGAGTTTCAAGCACTATATTTAAAAGGAGTGGAGTTAGGGGAAGCCTTGTCTGGTTCCTGGTTTTAATGAAAATGATTCCATTTTTCTCCATTTAGAGTGATGTTGGCTGTGGGTTTGTTGTATATAGTTTTAATTATATTGAGGTATGTTCCCTTCAGGCCAATTCCTTCTAGGACTTTTAACACAAATGTATTTTGAATTTTGTTAAAGGCCTTTTATTGATCTATTGAGATGATTGTGCAATTTTTTTTGTTTTTAAGTCAATTTATATGGTTTACTACATTTACTGATTTATGTATATTGAACCATCTCTGAATCTCTGAAATAAAGCTGACTTGTTCATGGTGGATGATGTTTTTGATGTGTGTCTGTATGCAGTTTGCAGCTATTTTGTTGAGAATTTTTGCATCTATGTTCATTAACTATATGGATCTATAGTTTTCTTTTTTGGTTGTGTCTTTACCTGGTTTTGGCATTAGAGTAATATTGGCTTCATAGAATAAGTTTGGGAGTTCTCCCTCTGTGTCTACCTTTTTGAATAATTTAAGCAATACTGGTTCCTGGGTTTGTAGGTCTTAATGGTGGAGCAGTTGCTGTACCTTCTGTCTAGGTGGGGCAGGTATTACCTGTCACAGGCAGGAAAAGTGCTATCTTCTAAGAGGACTGGGAATTGCAGTATCTGTCCTTCCTTGCACTCCACAGCAGGACTTTTGGGAACATGGGAGAGAGTGGGATCCTCAAACCCAGTCAATAGTGCAGCATAAAGTCCTGAGGGAGCACAGTGCTTCCATGGAAATACCTAGTCATCCCAATCTAAGTGCCATGAGAAATTACATCTCTGAGTTCTTGAGGATACATTCCTGGCTACTGGGATTGTGCATGAATGTGTATGACTGCATACATTATGGTTACATTAATGCAAAATTGTTACAAAACATGATTCAAATTTGAAAGTTGTTGTGGATATGACAACATATGTGTTGGTGCATAAAGTGTGGCAGTCACAACTAAGCCTGCATGTATTCTTTCCCATGTCTAATCCATAAGAGAAGGTTGGCTGTGCATGGATGATCTAGAGCCAATGAAAATCCTTATATGCAGTGTTAGCCATCCAACTTCACTAGCTTTCCCCACTAGTCCTTAATGTAGATGTATAAACAAAATAATATCACTTAGTGTGGTTTCTGTCATTGTCTTACTGCCCTTATTTGTGATAGGCAAGTAAACCAGCAAGACAGACATGTAAGAGAGTTGGTCCAGGTGTTCTGGTCTGATGGCCTTGTATCTGACAGGGGGGTTTCCTGAGTGTTCTCTGGGATCCTTACAGAGCTCCTGAGGACAGATTATCTTTAAAGCTGATACTTAGTTCATCCGTGCCTCTTAGTTTAAAAGCAAGGTATGTTAATTTGAACTGAAGAGCTTAAGAAACTAAGATGGTACACATAGGTGAATTTCTTAGATGTGGGTACTAAAGACCCCTGCCCATGGTTTTGCTCTCCTTTTTTTTAAATTTTTTTAAAATTTTATTTATTTCTGTATGTGTATGAATGTACTGTCTGCATGCAAATCTGTGCACCTGTGTCGTGCAATGCCGCGGAGGTCAGAAGAGGGTGTCGGATTCCCCTGGAACTGGAGTTCTCCTGGAATTGGAGTTTCAGACGGTTCTTAGCTGCCATGTGGGTGCTGGGGATCGAACCCGGGTCCTCTGTAAGAGCGGTCGGTGCTCTAAACTGCTAGGCCATCTCTCCAGCCCTCTCCTTGGTTTTAATTAAATATAATCAACTATGATGAGAAAATATAAACTGGAAAATTCCAGAAATAAGTA
Source organism: Rhizomys pruinosus (assembly GCA_009823505.1). Classification (NCBI taxonomy): domain Eukaryota; kingdom Metazoa; phylum Chordata; class Mammalia; order Rodentia; family Spalacidae; genus Rhizomys; species Rhizomys pruinosus. Next base: position 878,178 of record VZQC01014390.1, on the reverse strand, counting down.
TGTTTTAAATAACTTATTATAGCATTGTACTATTAGTCTCTTACTGTGGCTAACTTATAAGTTACACTTTATCAGAAGTATGTGTATATAAAAGCATGTATAAACACACACACACACACACACACATACTATATACCTGTGACAATAATATATTATATATATATTTGAGAAAGATAATTAGGTAAACTTGTCCCCCAGCCCCAGTGAATATAAGGTTCAGGATTATGTCTGGGTTTAAATCTCCCTTTGGGGTCTGAACATACCTCCCATAGATAAAGTAGGACTATGTTCCACACTTCAATAGATGAGTCCTCTTGGAGGGTAATTTCTGGGGCATTTTGTGAGTGGAGCTGGTTAGTCAGTGATTCAAGTACAGTGTTAATGGATTGATGGTAGATCTTGTTCCCAGTTTGTCCTATAGAAGAAGTTCTTTGTTTTGCTTTGCTTGATTTGTAGGACAAGGATGATTACAACTGGAAAACTGGCAAATGTAGATCATTGTTAAGAACAATGAGTGGTAAGATAGACTGGATGGCATTATTAGAAAAATGTGAACTGTGTGGTATGTCTATTTGTGATATACTTTTGGTATGTTAAGCATATTCACATACCCAAACAAGCCTAATGCTTTTTTATAGTTTTGCTGACAACGGGCTAGGCACTATTAAATATATAATCTTCAGGACACCACTGGGTTTTCCAGTAAGTTCTAAAACTACCTTCTTCTATTCTTAGTACTTCAGCTCTGCAGACAGCCCTGACTTACACAGAACTACATCTAGTATTCAGTGTATCCCTGGTGTCTTTCTTTTCCCATAGAATAAGCAATATTATAAATAGCAGTTGGGCTCTCAGACAGGCACACAGAAGACTACTTAATAGATGGTAGTTAAATATATATTTGTTGATAAATGAATAAATAAATACTAGGTCTACTAGCTGTCAATTGAATTCTGTGTCCTTAAATCAAGGAGAGAGAGAGAGAGAGAAAGAGAGAGAGAGAGAGAGAGAGAGAGAGAGAGAGAGAGAGAATGAATTATCCTTCACAGGGAGGCCAAATTAGTTGTATGCAGAATTTTACGATCAATAACAATTAGCCTCCTGCATCCCTGGCTCCTCTTGTTCTGGTTCCCCTTCTTTACTGTGGCTTCCTTAGGTAGAGTTTGGAGAACTCTGCCCATTTTTACCCATTTGTCAATTCTGTGTTGTCCTCTGCCTCTTTGCTATAAAAATTCACTTCTACAGTAAACATGGTTTTTATTAAATATTGGGAAAAATTTAGATGCAAGGAGCTAATACTGATATTTCACTGATCAATAACATCACAGTCACATTAAATCATTCAGCCTTTTAAAAAGGAAAGTCTTTGTAAACTCAGACAGATATTGAAAGATGACAAATCAGCAAAACAAGGAAAGGCAGAAACTTCTAAACACTGTGCCGCAGACCTACGCATAGAGAAGAACCCTTTCTTTCTTTCTCTTTTTCCATTTTGGTGTGGGGAGATAGGGTTGAAACAGGGTCTGACCTCAAAGTCAGGATCCCCTACCTCAGCCTCCAAGGCCTGTGTTTACAGATGTGTGCCACTATGGCCAGCAGGAATCCATTTTTATCAGAAGTCTGTGTTTTCTTTGGGCATTGTCAGTCTGTTCCTGGAATATTCATTTTTCTGTGTCACTCCATAGACCATGTAGAAATCCAAACTCGTTCTCACACAACTTTCCTTCCCACTCTGTCTTAGTGTTGTCTACAAAGGAGATTGCGCTTATAATACCAACTTCATTTTCATGCTCTCCACACAGTTTCAGAGATAGTATGGACCACACATGCTATTTTCTCTCTCTTTCCCAGTGTCTAACCCAGTCATAGTCCTTCAAAGGATGCATGGCTCAGAAATTCCAGATGCAGCCCACAGGCCCCAGAGCAGTCATGAGCCCTAGTCTCCAGCTTCTTTAACCTTTAAGCTTTGCTTTCCATGAGATGAGACAGATGGGTCCCATGGAGTAACTAATACATAGCAAGAATTCAGCAGTGAAAAGTGGAGGTTCATGTTGCTGGAGTTTGCAGTGCCCACAAGCTCCTCGGCCTTCATCTCCTGGTTCTTATGGTTTCTGTGCTTTCGCAATCAGCTTCTTTCACATCTGTGTGAACAATAGCTCAAAACCCTCAAAATCCAATTTGTTGTCTACTATGACCACGCACAGGCCAACCTCTCGATAAGGCAGGAGAAAGTGAGTTTAGTGTTAGCGTAGGATGCGGTAACTCCCACTGCAGTCACTCGGCCACATCCCCACATCCGGGTCTGCCTGCAGTGTGCCATTCTCCTTCCAGAGCACTTTCAGGGACAACTCCTGCTCCTTCCTGCTCTGCTTTCCTGCTCCTTCCAGCACCATGGAAGCTGCTCTTTAGTTCCTGAGCAAACCGCAGTCCATGCAGAAGGCCTGCCAGGACAGCTGCTGCCAGGTCAGGAGCTCGTTAGTAAGTAGTGCTCTGACCACAGGGACTTAGGAGAAGCCTTCAAACTGGCATGCTCAACTCTACATAATTTATATCCAGGCATAACTTGTGAGCACTCTCTATATGCTTTCTCTACCACAGGCACTATCAGGAAAAGAAACTGTACCTTTCCTCCCATTTTACATTCAGTTTTGCATGCTTTATTAAATTTTACCTAAGGTGATCCACTATCCTTTACACTAACCTTATAATCATTACCCTTAAACATAGTGACAGCTGAGCTTCTGAAGACTAGCTTCCAGGGGTCACTCATGAGCAAAGGATTAGACACAGACTATTGCCTGTGGCTCTTCTTTTTTTCTTGTTGTATTTGAATTTTCTATAGAAACTTACCATAAGAGATTATATGAAGTTACTTTATTACTCATTTCATAGTCAACTTTGAAGATCACTGTCTCTGTAGACAAGCACAGGTGTTTCTGTCAGCGTGTCATGTAGTTATTGAAGGAGCAGTCATAGATTTTGTCATTCTTGTTGCTTCCTGAGAATACCTTTGTGTTCTAGAAATCTATATCTACCTAACTAGTAGTACTGCATAGCCAGCATTTAATCTTTCAGAGATAGCTTTTCCAAGAGTCTAAATAGCAGCTGTGTTCAAGTCCTCTGCTTTCTACCTGAGATTCTAGAACCTCCAATGAAGTTTTCTGCATTTGAATTGACGTTGTTACGTGGGCTCACTGGAATCATTCTCAGGGGTCTGTGTCTGCTATGAAGTTTAACAAATGTCTTCATTGAGTTCAATATGAAGACCAAATGAGATGGGCCAAATGTATGTTTATGCCACTATATGAGTAGGATAGATGTATGGCTACAATAGGAATATGTTCATATAAGAGAGATTTTAATAATGGTGAACCTGAGTTCCAAAGACAAATGGGTTAGCGTGACAAGAAACATCAGAAATATAAAGTATTTTCCTTCAGACCCTCTAAATCTTTCTCTCTTTCCTCATTTTTATTTTATATTTTGTAGGAAGCTTTTCTTTTTTTTTGTCATTTTATTTATTTATTTATTTATTTATTTATTTATTTATTTATTTGTATGAATGTACAGTCTGCATGTAGGTTTGTGCACCCGTGTCGTGCAATGCCACGGAGGTCAGAAGAGGGTTTTGGATTCCCCTGGAACCGGAGTTCTCCTGGAATTGGAGTTACAAATGGTTCTCAGCCGCCATGTGGGTGCTGGGGATCGAACCCAGGTCCTCTGCAAGAGCAGTTGGTGCCCTTAACCGCTAGGCTATCTCTCCAGCTCCAGGGAGCTTTTCTTTTTATGCTGAACAGGGACCACACAGCCCTGCTAAGGGGGATGGGGACACACTACCCACTTTGTGGACACTGTGGGGAGCTGGCTCCTCAGTGCAGAGACCAGCTGGCTACTTCCCATGGCCCAACCTAAGTGGTAACTCCAACTTAGGCTCTTAGCCTGGACCCACAAGACACGTGTTCCACTCTTGGCTGTGACTTCCCACCTGCCCAGAGCTGGGACAGGAATTTCACTCACAACACCAGCTACCCAGGTTGGTACCTTTTTCCAACCCACTGGCCACCCGAACGAAATTCAGGCCCACCTTAGCCTGTATGCATGCAATAATTAATAAAAATATCGGCCGGGAACTCCGTGATGATGTTACTATGGAATTCAAATTTACTCGTTGCCACAGCTTGCTTTTATAAACCAAATGACGTCAGTTCCCAGGACCAATCATGAGCCCCCAACTCTGCGCCACTGCACACCTTGCTCCACCCAGCATCTTGTACCTAGGCCATGCTGCTTGCTCCTCCCTGGGGCGGAGCCAGACTCTTGGCCATGCGGTGCTAGTTGGAAATCCAGCCCGCAATTCAAGCTGGATTTCCCTACAATATTTACAGACAGAAATCAGATTTCTGAGAAGCAAAGTGAGGTATAATTAGCAAAGTACCAAATACACAATAATAATTCATGAATGATAATATTCATAATAATCGAAAGTATGTATAGGACAAATTAATTCTTCAGATTAACAAATAATATCTTCTCACCACTGCTTAAAAACAGCAAACAATGGGGCTGGAAAGATGGCCTAGCAGTTAAGAGTGCTGACTGCTCTTGCAGAGGACCTGGGTTCGATCCCCAGCACCCACATGGAGGCTGAGAACCGTCTTCAACTCCAGTTCCAGGGGAATCTGACACCCTCTTCTGACCTCCGCGGCTTTGCATGACACAAGTGCACAAACCTACATGCAGACAGTACATTCATACACATAAAAAATAAATAAATAAATAAATAAATAAATAAATAAATAAATAAAAGTCTACTTAAGAAAACAGCAAACAAAATGCTTCAGGGTTAAAAAATGTCTGAGCTATATGGTAGAATACTCAACATACCTCCTCCCTCGATCTTATCTCCCTCACCATCTAGTTTAGCAGACTTTAATAAAGGAGAGACAAAATAACTTCTTAAACCTCTTTGTGAGCCTCTAGATAAGTTTAAAGAAAAATGGAGTCAAATTCTCTTAGGAATTGCCAGTTTGGAAATTCTCATAGATTGGGCTGGGTGATAAGAAGAGGAAGTATCACTCAGAACACTGAAACAAAAATTACAAAAATTACATTGGAGTGAACATTTGGGATAAGTAATTAGTATTTGCATGCTTTTCATCCTCATCTCATCCATAATTGAAGTGGCAGGGTGGACCTTGTCTGTCTAGGGTCATGCAGGAATTACTGGTTGGATCAGGCAGGGTGAAGAGGATGAGAAGCTTAGTCACTGTTTCAAGGACAGGGATGGGACTTGCATAGTTCTAGGAGGGAAATAAAGTCAGGGGAAAGTCCTGTGGCTTTTCTTTCTGTGTTCCTGCCTCTGTGTGACACTGCTCCCTCATCTTTCTGAGGGGCTCACAGTCCCTGGGGACTTACTATACCTGTAAAAATATACTGTGTGAAACTTCATTTGAAATACAAATTTATTGCTGGGTGTGGTGGTGCATTCCTTAATTCCAGCACTCAGGATGCAAGAGGCAGAGGCAGGCAGATATCTGTAAGAGTGAGGCCAGCCTGGTCTACATAATGAGTTCCAAGCTATCTGTGGTTACAAGGGAAACCTTGTTTCAAAAAAAAGTGTGTGGGGGTGCTGGAGAGACGACTAAGTTAAGAGCACCGACTGCTCTTACAGAGGACCTTAGTTTGATTGCCAACACCCACAGGGCAGCTAACAACCATCTGTAATTCCAGTTCCAGGGGATCCAATGCCTTCTTCTGACCTCTGCAGGCATTGCATGACAGGGGTGAACTTACAGACCTGCAGGCAAATGCACTCATACATATAAGATAAAAATAATAAAAATTTTTTTTGGTCTTTTCGAGACAGGGTCTCCCTGTAACCCCAGCTGTCCTGGAACTCATTCTGTAGACCAGGCTGGCCTTGACCTTACAAAGATCCACCTGCCTCTGCCTCCCGAGTGCTAGGATTAAAGGCTTGCACCACCATGCCCGGCTTTAATAAAATATTTTTTAAAAAGAAGAAATGTTAACTTTTCTTTTTTTTTTTTTTTATTTATTTCTGTATGTGTATGAATGTACTGTCTGCATGCAGGTCTGTGCACCCGTGTCGTGCAATGCCGCGGAGGTCAGAAGAGGGTCTCGGATTCCCCTGGAGCTGGAGTTCTCCTGGAATTGGAGCTTCAGACGGCTCTCGGCCGCCATGTGGGTGCTGGGGATTGAACCCGGGTCCTCTGTAAGAGCGGTCGGTGCTCTTAACCGCTAGGCCATCTCTCCAGCCCCGAAATGTTAACTTTTCATGGGCAGCTTTTCTTTCACCATGGGCGAAGGACCTTGACTAAGGAACAAAGGCATAACTGTGGGATGAGGAATCAACTGGAAGCAGAGATGATTTTAAGCAAGAGCCAGTAAATATCTCTTGTTACATATAAAATAACACATGGAAGTCTGTTGTGCTCCACAGTAACTTGGCTTTTGGGTTTCAGAATGAATGCGAAAGGAGGGATCAGCTACGTCCTGTGGCTTTGGGGGTTCCTGAAGTGGGCCACCGAGGGTCGGACCTGGACTTGTGATTTCTGTGCTGTGTGGGCATCAACAGGTCACTTACCATCATGCAGCTCAGATTCCTCATCTGTAAGATAAAAAGTACTAGTCTCAGAGGGCTGATGAAATGAATTTCAGATGTTTACAGAATTTTCTAATATGAAGTGAGCACACAATGCTTCTAGTGATCTTTATTCAGAAGATAGGATTGTCCCACAAAATAATTGAAACCATGGTTTGGGGGGAATCAGGATTCTGCTGAACTTGTAATTAACAGTCTGCATTTATGAGGACACCACCCCATGAATAGGGCAAATGACAAGGCCAACGCAGGAAGTTGCCTTGCAGCACAAGGAGAGGCAGATCCAGTTCCAGCCTACCCAAGAGGCAATACCCTTTCCCGATGCAGCAGGTTCCTTTTCTTTGCACTTTCTATGAGGACATGCAAATTTAAGAATTCCCATTCTATGTTAGACTTATGCTTGGCTCCTGTAAACCACACCATCTTTGACAGTGGAAGTCAAGATCAGAAGCATAACTGTCTTTCCTTCAGCATCAAATGCCAAGGATGCTAACCCAATATATTATCGGATCCATAACAGTTATTGGTTTTCATTCAATTATTTATATTTTTATAAACTTAATGAGAGCACATGAGTTTTGAGTCTATTATCATCTCCAAATAATTGTGAAAAACTGCCTTACCAGGTTAGGGGGTAGGAAAGATAGATATACCTTTAACAAACACCTCCCATTTTCCTTCCCTGCCTGTGCTCCCAGCCCACTGCACAGTAAGGGAATGCAGAGCAGGGGAAACTTCAGGGTTGCTGGGCAGCCCTGCAACTTAGCAGTTGTCTTCAGCACATGCGCAGCTCAGGACAATAAAATATTATTCATTGCTTCTACCCCACAACCAATTAGGTCAGGTGTAAATATTGGAATTGCTTGGTAAACATCCTGGAAGATTGTGCTGACTTGTTAATATAAGTGAAAATGTAATTAGATTTATAACACTTTTTTTCAAGCCATAATTTACAACAACAACAACAGAAAAAACTCTCACAACCTGCTGAAAAATCATTATTAAAATGCACGTGAAAAGTCAATTATGCCAGAGGGAGGTATTTAAGAGAAGTGAGTTTTCATGGCCTTGGATTACACCACAGGGATTACATATTTCTTATTTATTTTTTCCTTGAGATATCTGCTACTGCCAAATGAAAAGGAACAGATATTTTACTTATTTCACTATGAAATATTGCTTCAGATCATCCTAAGAAGTAAACAAAATAACCTGGCTCCCTGGCAACCTGCTTTATTCTCCAAACCCCAGATAAAACAAAGTATTTCATATCTACAAGGTAGTATTTTCAAAGCAATATTCATATTCCTTAAAACATGAGGATCACATTTAAAAAAAAATAAGTGCTATTCTGTCTTTTTGCTTCGAGGGCATAGATTTATGTATAAAAGTCTTTGGGGATAGTCTTTAACAAAAATAAGAAGTAACCTCTTATTTTCCTTCTGAAACCCAGAGTTCCTTCTACTTCAAGGACTCAGTTCTATCATCAGATAAGGATGGCACTGAGTGACCTGACACTCGGGCCCTATGGGCACAGTGTCGTCCGCCCCCACCTCAGATCTTGGTGGTTTCTCTTCCTGGGTGCAGGAGCCTCAGTGTTTGGCAAGGCTCTGCCCTCTTCTGAAGAGGGACATTATAATCCCAGCTCACCCCTTAACCCAGCCAGCCTGCAGTGTCTCTGTCTTCTGCAATGAATGTGAATGTTCTTATACCTCATTTATGTTTAAGGTACCAGCGAGTGGGAGAGAAGCTAGTGGGAAAGAAATCGTAAAGCAGCAGAGAGGTGTGAGAGGAAACTGCTGCGTTCTTCCTCAGACTTCTTTTAAAATATTCAGTCAGGAGAAAGAGAGTTCTAACGTACTGTTTTAGAATTGCTAGTGCATACACTGAAGATGAATTTCTCACTGGGGGAAGATTTTTAGATTTCTATATAAGAGTCAATCAGCAAAGTAAATCATATGCATATGTATATGTTATTTATTTTATAGATTTATACTATACATTCCAATATATGTGTACATTACAGATAATAACTACATATAGAAATTCTATAAGAATAAAAAATAGGGAGTGTCAAAGCTTATAGACCAGTTTTTATAACTGAAAACAATGCAAATGGTCCTTTCTTTCTCTCTCTCTTTCTTTCTTTCTCTCTCTCTTTCTTTCTTTCTTTCTTTCTTTCTTTCTTTCTTTCTTTCTTTCTTTCTTTCTTTCTTTCTTTCTTTTTTGGTCTTTTGGAGACAGGATCTCTCTGTAGTCCCGGCTGGCCTGGAATTTACTACATAGACCAGGTCTATCTTGTACTCACAGAGATCTGCTTGCATCTCCCTCCAGAGTGCTGGGTTTAAAGGTGTGCACTACTATGCCTGGCTATAAGTGGTCTTTTAAATTTTATTTATTTATTTTTTTATGTATATGAATGTACTGTCTGCATGTAGGTTTGTGCGCCTGTGTCGTGCAATGCCGCGGAAGTCAGAAGAGGGTGTTGGATTCCCCTGGAACTGGAGTTAAAGACAGTTCTAGTCTACAGAGTGAGTTCCAGGACATCCGGGGCTACAGAGAGACCCTGTCTCGAAAAGACCAAAAAAAAAAAAGACGGTTTCTCAGCCACCGTTTGGGTGCTGGGGATTGAACCCGGGTCTTCTCCAGCCCCACAAGTGGTCTTTTAACATGATATCATCCAGTGTTTGTTTGTTTATTTATTTATTTATTTATTTATTATTTGATGCCATTATTATAATTAATACATTTATGTTTTCATTTTATTGTGAATAAAGAGAAAATTGAAGTTTCTAGTTTTTGAGCTAAGGGTGTAGTGAAGCTCAGTGGTGACATTTACTTAGAAGTTAGGGGTTCCTGGATCCAATCTCAAGCATTGAAAAAAGGAGAAACATTCTAGTTTATAAAAATGTATTTTCTGAAGTGTATTATCATACATACATATTTGCCTCTTTGCTTCAACTGAAACATTCTGCTTGATTTTATGGTCAAACAAGTCTGTTGCCTGGTTTTCCACTGTTTGAGTATAAATCTGAATTTTCTATGTCATTCCTAAATGCCCATCATTTCAACTTCTCCCCTACAGTCTAGATATTCAGCTTCCAGAGCCATGGGTAAATTGCTCTACTTTTTCTCACTTGACTCTGTTAACAGACCCTTTTATTGACCATTGTTGGAAACCAGTGTTTAGAGACTGGGAGAACACTTGGAGGAGAAGACAACTGGGAAGGGCCTTATAGGGCCAGGCCAAGTGCTTCTGTTGGGCCGAGAAGTTCAGTCTTCCCAGAAGACTTCTTAGCCTTATCTTACTTCTGGTTTTTTTTTTTTTTTTTTTTTTCGAGACAGGATTTCCCTGTAGTTCCAGCTGTCCTGGAACTCGCTCTGTAGACCAGGCCGGCCTTGAACTCACAAAGATCTGCCTGCCTCTGCCTCCCAAGTGCTAGGATTAAAGGCGTGCACCACTACGCCTGGCTCTCATCTTCTCTAGCCCCACCTGAGTTGTTAGATTTTTTTTGTCACTGTGCCAAAATAGTTAATACAAACTGCTTAAACTGTAAGTATTTATTTTGGCTCACAGTTGCAAAAGAGTTACTCCACAGTCCTCAGTTCAGTTAATTCTAGGTCCCTGGAGAGAAAGAGCCATGCTGGTGGGGTTATGTGGCAAAGGTTACTCACCCATGGTAGATGGGAAGCACAGAGAGACATAGAGAGGCCTGGGTCAAGAAGCACAGCCCCAAGGACATGCTCTTGATGACCTGTTTCCTGCAGCCACAGTTTCTAGAATCATTTGAAATGATGTTAGGAGCCGGGGACCAAGCGTTCAATACATGAGCTTTCTGGGGTGAACTTCATATCTGATCTATGATATTACCCAAAGTAGTTGATTTATTTCTCCATCACTTAACTCACCAAGACAAGGTAAAAATAAATATATAAACATTGGTAAACCTACTGGCATAAAGTTTTGACCCCTTTACATATGCTCATCTTGGTTTCTTTAAAGCCAATCTATAAGGACATGAACAAATATACTAAAGAGAAAAATAAGAACCATCATGGGTGAGTTTTTCAATCATTTTTTTCAAAATCAAATATTTATTTTTACATCCTTAAGGTTATTGGGAACCTTGTCAACAATTGGGGGCCAGTTCTAGCCTATGAACTAGAAATTTGATGTGCTCTTTACTCATCTGCCTCCTCTTAAGGACTTTCCATGCCTCCCTTTGTGGCCATATCTTATTTGTTATTAGACATTAAGTTCAAGGACTGTCCCTGATGAAGCACTCTTCCACTCCTCACCAGCCCCCTTCCAGATCCTCAGAGCTGCTTCACATTCTTAGCTTCCTCTTCTTCATCCTCCTCTGTTCTCCACTTTGCTGTTTACAGCCACATATTATGGTCACAGTCTTTTTCTAAACCTAAGAATAACAGAGGGGCAGAGAAGAAATCAAACAGTAATACACACAGAGAGGGTGGCATGCATGCAGGTATGGGCATAAAAATGTCCACCAGGGAAATGTAAATTAGAGCCATTTTGAGATTCCAACTTACCCCAGTCAGAATTGCCACCATCAAGAAAACAGATAACAATAGATGCTTCTGTGGACTCAGTGGAAGGGGCACTCTTACACTGTTGGTGAGAGTATGAACTAGGATAGCCATTTTGGAAATCAGCCTGGAGGTTTCTCAACAATAGAAATAGAACTTGCATGAGACCCAGCTGTATCACTCACTCCTGGGCATATGTCCACTGGACATCATGTCCTACTACAGAGACACTTGCATGTCCGTGTTCATTGTTGCTTTGTTCACAGTAGCTAGGGAACAGAATCAACCTAGATGTCCATCAGCAGATGAATGAAGAAGAAATAGGTGGCACATATACACAATGGAATATTACTCAGCTGTAAAGAAAAATGAAATAATGAAATGTGTAGATAAAGGGATGGAACTGGAAGCAAATTATACTGAGTGAGGAGACTCAGGCCCCGAAAGACAAACACCACATATTCTCTCTCACATGTGGATCCTAGTTTCGTGTGTGTGTGTGTGTGTGTGTGTGTGTGTGTGTGTGTGATTTGACTTGGAGCATAAGTGGAAGCCAGGAAAGTAGAGAGGGATCTTTTGAAGGGGCATGTTAGGGGAGGGGGATAGTAGATTATAGATAAAACAGAAGTTGTGTGGTGGAATACTGGGGGTGGAAAAGTTTAAGCAGGGAAGGCTGTTGGGATATGGGGAAAATCAGGAAGTGAGGAAGTGGGCTAACCCAAAGGAGGAGGGGGTGAAAAGCCGTATGGAAACAGGCTACCTTGCAGATCTACTTAAAAATAAGCTGAAGATTGGGGCTGGATAAATAGCCTAGCGGTTAAGAGCACCGACTGCTCTTGCAGAGGACCCGGGTTCGATCCCCAGCACCCACATGGCAGCTGAGAACCATCTGTAACTCCAATTCCAGGAGAACTCTAGTTCCAGGGGAATCTGACACCTTCTTCTGACCTCCGTGGCATTGCACGACACAGGTGCACAAACCTACATGCAGACAGACAGTACACTCATACACATACAGAAATAAATAAAAATTAAAAAAAAAGCACTGGCTGCAAAAAAAAAATAAGCTGAGGATTGGGGCTGGAGAGATGGCCTAGCGGTTAAGAGCACTGATTGCTCTTGCAGAGGACCCGGGTTCAATCCCCAGCACCCACATGGTGGGTGAGAACCATCTGTAACTCTAATACCAGGAGAACTCCAGTTCCAGAGGAATCTGAGACCCTCTTCTGACCTCCGCGGCATTGCACGGCACGGGTGCACAAACCTACATGCAGACAGTACATTCATAGTTTGAATACAAAAATAAAAAAAAAAATAAGCTGAGGATAGTAGGACACATGGGAAAAGAAAGAAGAGGGGGGGAATATTGAGAATTGGAGGATTAAACAGGAATGAAAGTAGGGGAATGGAGGAGGGGAAAGGGCGAATTAGCCAAATATAATACGTAAACTCAGTAGTTAGTAAGCTAATTTCAAAATACAACTTAGAAAAGATTTTGATCAGGCTTGCCTTGCATGGGTGGGCAATGTCTCTCTGAGAAGACATACCTCCCCATGAGTTATTGGCCAGGGAGACGCCAAAGGTCTCCAAAATAATACGGGTTATTGCCACTATCCTTGGTTGTTCATCATAACAACATAGAGACAGCAACATAGAGAGGTCCATCTCAAAATGACCAGAAAACTCCCTGCTGTTTAGTTTTCATGGTATGGGAAGGTGCTATGCAGGCTCCTGGGGGGAGGGGGGGCAAAAGACATCAGTGGTCTTCCAAGTGCTGCATGCTACAAGACCAACTTTCCAGGCAAGATGGATCTAGTAGTGCTATGACCATCACAGGGCAACTAACCACTCTTGGATTGGGTTTGAGGCTTCTTCCACAGGAGGGAATGTTTTGCATAGTACTGTACTCTTGCTCAAAAGCCCATGGCTGGTGAGGCCACAGGCCCTAGGGTGCAATCTGCTATTGTTGTTTTGCTCAATGGTCATGTCAAATGCCTTCTAAATATTTGTGTTTATATCCATAGACCTGGGCTATTCTCAACCTTGGTGAAAGAAGCTTCTTTTTGTAGTGGATATCAGTCAATGGAAAGATATATAACTTGTCCAAGTGCTGAGAATAAAAGACTGAGTACTCACCCCTAATATGGGACACCTATATTAATCCCTCACCTCCCCTAAAGGTAAAAACAGAGGAGGAATGTTAGACACAGTGACACACACAGCTACTGTGAACAAAGCAACAATGAACATGGACATGGAAGTGTCTCTGTAATAGGATATGATGTTCAGGAGGCAGAGGTGGGCAGATTTACATGCAATAGAGGCCAGCTTGGTCTTCATAGTGAGTTCCAAGATAACTGGGGATATAGGGAGACTCCACTGAGAAACAAAACAAATAGGGAGAAGTGCTATGAAATGCTGTCTTCTGGAAATGACATGGCTATTGCACACATGCACTCACAGCAGTTGTGGTTCTGTTCACAAGACCTGTACAAGGTAAAGCAAACCAAAATTCTGGCATAGGTGGGGTAGATTATCTCCAGAAACCACCCCTTACTGATGAGCTATTGGCAGTCAGTAACTACTGGGGAAAGGAGAACCATTCTTTCTTTAAAAGAATAATTTATTTTATGTGTGAGTGGTTTGCCTGCGTGTATGTAAGTGCATTAGTTGTATGCAGTGTCCAGGGAGGCCAGAAGAGGGCATAGGATCTACTTGAACTGGAGTTACAGATGGTTGTCAGCTACCATGTGAATGCTGGGAATTGAACCTGGGTGCCCTGCAAGAGGACCCAGTGTTCTTAACTGTTGAGCCAACTCTTCAGCCCCAAGAACCATTCTTTACTGAGCATATGGCAAGAGGTAGGATTTCCATGATTCAGTGGATGGCACTATACCCATGCACATATGGACTTAGTAGATTATTAAAACAAAGACATGAAGTTAAGAGAAGAGTGTGACAGAAAGAGATGGTGGTATCTAGAGGGGAAATGGGTAGATAAGATCATATATCATTATATGCATGTATGAAAGTCTTGAAAAAATTTCAAGGGTTCAAACTGTATTTCAACCCCTACCTAACACCCCTTGGCTGGTTTGTTTCCACCCTGCAAATTGCAGCACCATGGTTAGATGTGGATGATAGGGGCAGTGAGATAAAGGGAAGAAGGGAGGGGAAGGAAGAAATGGAGACGTAGGGAGGAAGGATTGTGCAAGGCCTTCCTATACCAAATTAGGGGATAAAATAATGAATGAAATGCTTTCCTATCCAGCTGTGATGGTTGATTTTAAATGTGAACTTGCCACAACTTAGAATCACCTGAGCCCAAAGCCTATATCAGGTTGGCCTGTGGGTAAATCTGTGAGCAGTCTTGACTGCTTTAATTAATGTGAGAAGACCCACTCCAAGTGTGGGCATGCCTGCTGGTGGCTCAGATGAGAAAGGACACTGAAGAAGAAAGAGTATTTGCTTTTTGCTTGCTTGGCCTTCCCCTTAGCCACAGAGTTAATTTTTACCCTCTGGCCGTTGCTGATTCCTTTCTGGAACCAGCATTTCTGGGCTTCCATCCGGGACTGAGGGCCAGATTGGGGCTGCTGAGTCACTCAGCTTCATAGATGGAGCAACTACAATGTTCTTGGCTGCTTAGGTTGGTGAACTATTTTGACCATAACTGTGTAAGCTTATTTAATAGATCATTTATATATACTTGGACACATATATGTGTATTCATTTTATTGGTCCTGTTCCTCTGGGGAACCCTGACTAATATGTCAGCCTGGCTCTACTGACTTTACTCAGAAACTCTCTGAGGTAGGCAAGGGCAAGGGCAAAACAAAATAATGAAAACATCGTGAACCAAACCTCATCTGTCAACTACTAACTGGGCCAGGAGTCTGAGAAAGAGTTAGAAAAATCAGGACAGGAAACTGTGAGAGAGGTTTAGCTCCTTTACTAGTCTTTGAGATTTATTCTCTTTCATCCATAAGAATTTCATCAATAGCTCTACTCTTTTATTTTCACGCCTAATCCTAATTTAAACTATTCTCTTCTCACCATAGATGTGTCTTTGTAAGCTTTGTTCATTCCTGAAGCGGGCTCTGACTTGTCTCCCTATATATTTTGTCCCTATTATCCATTCCTATATTTCTGTAAAGTCTGACTGATGTCCCCAGAATGAAAATTTGACACTATTGCTTTCTTTACATAATTTGTCAGTGTCCTTGGGGATTAGATCAAAGTCTTTGTCAATGCCCTTTATCCTATGCTCCCTGACTCTCATGCAAGTCCTCTGAATCCAAGCACATTGTATATTTTCACTTCACATATTAGCTACCCTTCCTCACCTGCATTGGGCCTGTGTGTATACCTAGAATGTTTTCTCCTTTCCCATCCCTGCTTACTCATCTCTTAATATGTTCTAAAGATATTATAAAACTCAACTCTAAAATCCTTGGATTACTAAGATTCAAAGGGCTTTTTGGACCAAGAGGCAGGAGGCTACATAAGGGGTTTAAGACCAGCCTGGGCTGCATGAGACCCTGCCATAAAATGAGAGAAAAAGCTTTGCATTTTAGGAACATCTACAGCCTATTATAAAGAATTAACTCCTTTCAAACAAAAATATGTTTTTCATGTGATTTATAAAGGTGATTTAGCAATGGAATACAAACATTTTGATGAGTATGTAATTAGTTATATATAAGAAAAATGCTTCTGCCGGGCGTGGTGGCACATGCCTTTAATCCTAGCACTCAGGAGGCAGAGGCAGGCGGATCTTTGTGAGTTCAAGGCCAGCCTGGTCTACAGAGTGAGTTCCAGGACAGCTGGGGCTACAGGGAGACCCTGTCTTGAAAAGACCAAAAAAGAAAATGCTTCTAACATAAAGAAAAAAAAATCTTCTAATAAGAAACTGCAGCTCAACAACCCCCCCCCCAAAAAAAAAAAACCAACTAGAAAGGAGAAAGTGACTGCGGCCTTTAGGTGACAGTGGAAGCAAGAACTGGAGTCTGTGCGCTTGAGACCGCCATGCTCTCAGCCCCCCTGGCACAAGATTTGATGTTGGCTTCACTTTTGCAACTAATGGCAGCTCACCTTTGTGCAGTGGTAAAGTCGTGTCTCCTCACTGCAGGTTTCCCAGCATCCCACTTTCTCTTTATAAGAAGGGGTGTTTGATTTCCTTGACTTACTCAATTATCTGCAGGAAGTGGAGTTATCAGGAACACATTCCATCACCAAGTAAGGGATGGAGGTGTTTCCAAAGTGGTGAGAAGTGCAGATTTGGGCTTGGTGGACACCCCCCAAAGGACTTATGACTGACATACAAGAGCTAGCATCATAAAATAAGTACCTTTACGCATTAGCATGCCAATGAGGAGATGTATACACAAGTGTTCATATTACAGCCCTACAAGGAACACACAGTGCCGCAGTGCACAAACATGGTGCCCATAAAACATCTAATCTAACCTTAAGGGGAATGTGTTTGATTGCAGGAAAAAAATGAGTCATCGGCTAATAGTTGAGTGGATCAAATAAATTATTACAGGATATATTTCCATATGATATTTGATGATGACTTTGATGTTCATTGTTCTTGCATGGATTTGTTAGATTTGTACAATGGTTGGATCAGGTGTTGTGAAGAGTGGTAAATTAATGAGAGGCTTCCTTCAGGGGGCAGAGTATGAGCTGTATTTGAAAAATTTGAAGCAAACCTGATTGAAGGAAAATGCAGATTCACTTTTCCTCAGCTGAAATTTACCTGGCAATTGGTAAAGCATCAGGGCTCTGCCCAAATCACTCTCTCAGGTCTTCTCGAAGGGCTGTACAGAGTGGGTACTAGAAAGACTACTTTATGGCTCAAATATTTGTCACATTTTAATACATCTGGGAAACGGCGATGTTATTCAGTGTGGCCACCAATCAAATACCTGTGTAAAAGCAAGGCAAACATAACAATACATGCTCAGCACTTCAGTGTTCAGTGACTCTGGCAGGATGCACTGCAGGCTTTATGAATGTGTGAAAGTGAATATACAGAAGCCTGGGGAAAGGTCATTGGTATTTTTGGAGCAATAAATCAAGTATGGGAAGATTTGCATTTTGGCTGTATAACACGCAGGACTGGATTAGAGGGAGAGAAGACTTTGAAGTAATATTTCTCTGCTGACTTGTTTTATTAGCTTCCTTTAAACATGTTACATTATTGCTTATAGAATTTCATTTACTTGGATTGGCAGCTTGATAAATATGTCTATTGGCAATGATTTGGATTGCTCTGGGCATTAATATTATTAAATCCTGTCACAAGGAAATGTCTGAAAGATGACTTACTGTAAAGATTGCAGCACAGAATAAATCATCCAGTGGTATTTGTTACCATTTATGGCCTCTTGGAGCTGAGTCAATCCCTTTTTATGTTGCATTATTTTTCAAGTTTTTATAGCTTTACATTATATATTGCTGTCAGAAAGGAACAGATGGGGTGTCGAACATGAGCTTTCTGCATAATTCTCACTCTCCAGTTATTGGTATGAAGGACAAGTGCAAGGCTGTGTGTTCTGGAGCAAAAAGGAGAGAGAACGGGGTGGGAAGCTGCTCCGGAGGAAAGGGATCCCTTTTGTTACATTGTTCAGGCCAATTCCACCAGCTGCTTGGAATCCCTGTTTGGGCTTCAAGTAAGAAAAGAGGTGGCATATGATCAAAGTGTGGAGAATAAGTGTCAGTGGAGTGCTCAGCCACAAACAGGACATCTATACACCCCTCCCTCCCCAAGGCTCAGGAACTATCATGGGGGAATGGTGGAGAGATTATAGGAGCCTGAGGTCAGGGAACACAGGGGTGGGGGGTGGGGGGTGGGGGGGGGAACTGTCTTCTGGACAGGACCGGACTGCTGCACTTAAGAACTCAGGGCCCAAGACCTGCTCAAGATGAAGACAATATTCTAGCATGAGGGTGGGGATGGGCTTACAAGCCTCCCACCCAGAACTGAGGAGCTATTGACAGGATGGCTTCTAGGACAGGAAGTCAGTTTTCTTTAAGGGGTGGCCCCTGGTAGGTAGAGTTCGCTTCAGTGGATGTTCCCAGACCTGTGATTATATGGGCAGCACTAATTGGCCTCTGTGGGTTATAAAAAAAAAAAAGATATGAAGTTGGGAGGGGTGGGGAGTTTGGTGGTGACTTTGGAAGGGTTAAGGGGAATGGGGGTGCTGCATGAAATTCTCAAAGAATTAATAAAAATTTTATATAAAAGAAGCAAACAAATAAGTTAATTATCTTAAATGCAAAAAAAGAGAGAAAGAAATGAGGTGTCTGTACTTGACTCCATGGGGGCCGTTTTAAACACCCCCTGCTTCCTCCAAATTAGGAAGTGAACCTGTCATACTACTTCCTTTCCAAAGGGCTGAGAAATTTAAGAATAATGAAAAATCTGTATAGAACAGGAAAGACAGAGAGACTTAGTGTCTTTTGAGTGAGTGTTAAGTGTGTCTTTTGAGTGAGTGATAAGTCTGCTGGTATCCAGTAGGTGTGGGACACAAAGAATTGCTTGTTGTAGCTCTTACCATCAATATAAAATGAAGACAACGACTGCACGTAGGTGTGCATCTAGAGGAAAAAGCAACAGTGTCCCAAGGCCTTGTGTGCACTGAGCAATGGGAGCCTTGGAGTCTTAAATTATTTTTGTGTGTGAGGCAGCCTTCTAAATGTCTCACTAGCCCCTCTTCAGGCTTATGAGGTTTTGTGATGATGGAAGAGAGAATTAACGCACTAAAATAGCAACCAATGTTTTAGTTGTGGGGGGTGGTCGTGAGAATTTGAATTTCCCTTCCCTAGCCAATACTGCATGCATTGTAGGCAGTGCTGCAGAGCAAGCTCACTGTTTGGGGGCAGACAATAGACACAAAGCGTGTGGATCAGTAGTCCAAAATTCATTGCTTAGTATCTTGGGATTTTTGACTAAGTTACTTAGCAATTTCTCACCCTCACAGAATATGGAGTGGATAGCTGGGCATGGTGGCACACACCTTTAATCCTAGCACTTGGGAGGCAGAGGCAGAGGCAGGAGGATCTCTGTGTTCAAGGTCAGCCTGGTCTACAGAGCGAATTCCAGGACAGCTGGGGCTACAGGGAGACCCTGTCTCGAAAAGACCAAAAAAGAAAAAAGAAGAATATGGACTGGAGGTTTTTCTCCCTGTCAATCTCATGATGCTGCTGTGAAAGCCAAACTACACAACACATAGTCACACACCCATGGCTTAGTGGCTCCTACATTTGTTAAAGATCACATTGCCACCAGAATCTCTCTTCCAGCTCTGCATTGCACAAGTTGATCGGTCTCTAATCTCTGCCTTGATCCCCAGATCTTAAATGCTGAGTGCTTGTTCCATCATTTCGGAAAGTTGCTGCTAGCAAAAGTGATCTGTAAACCATCATGTGAGCTTCTGCAGCGCCCTTCCCCAAACCAGACCCCTTCTTCCCCACTGCATCACGGATCTCCTTTGTTCCCCTTGTTTTTTCTGTGTCACCTCAAGCAGACCTTCCTGGAAGTTTGTCCATCAGTTTGTCACATTGGGTGAAGACACCATCTGAGTGTGCTCAGCGTCCGTCTTCGCCAGTCACATTTGAACCACACGTGTTCTAGCAGAGTTCATGGCAGGCTGCCTTTCCTTTGAGATCTCATTGTGTAATAGCACAGTTTTCTGTCCCTAAGCCAGCGAGTGAGTAAGTATAACTGATCAGGTCACTAGTAAGTTCGTAAATGCAGTCAACAAGTCACATCTGCTGAGCTGGAATTCCTGTATTCCTGTGAGAAGTGCGCCTCTCCAGGCCTGCCTCTCCAGGCCTGCCTCTCTAGGCCTGCCTCTCAAGGCCTATCTCTCTAGGCCTGTCTCTCAAGGCCTGCCTCTCTAGGCCTGTCTATCTAGGCCTGCCTCTCTAGGCCTGTTTATCTAGGCCTGTCTCTCTAGGCCTGTCTCTCAAGGCCTGCCTCTCTAGGCCTGCCTCTCTAGGCCTGCCTCTCTAGGCCCGTCTATCTAGGCCTGTCTCTCTAGGCCTGTCTCTCTAGGCCTGCCTCTCAAGGCCTGTCTCTCTAGGCCTGTCTATCTAGGCCTGTCTCTCTAGGCCTGTCTCTCAAGGCCTGTCTCTCAAGGCCTGCCTCTCTAAGCCTGCCTCTCAAGGCTTGTCTCTCAAGGCCTGCCTCTCTAGGCCTGTCTCTCTAGGCCTGTCTCTCTAGGCCTACCTCTCAAGGCTTGTCTCTCAAGGCCTGCCTCTCTAGGCCTGCCTCTCTAGGCCTGTCTCTCTAGGCCTTCCTCTCTTTTTCCTATTGCTTTTCCAGAGAAAGCTTTTCATAAGGCCCAACTCAACCAAACTGGCAATGCTGAGATCCATAAGTTGATGTAGAAACCAGTAAGTCTCTAATGTCACATCTATTATAAAATGTGCATTTCTCCTCTTCCTTCCTTCCTTCCTTCCTTCCTTCCTTTCTTTCTTTCTTTCTTTCTTTCTTTCTTTCTTTCTTTCTTTCTTCTTCTTTCTTTCTCTTTCTCCTTTTTTCTTCCTTCCTGTCTCTCTACCCCTCTCTCTTCTTTAATTCTTTCCTTCCTTAATTATCTATTTTAAAAATATTTTTATTAATTCTTTGAGAATTTCATACAATGTATTTTTTTTTTTTTTTGGTATTTTTGAGAAAGGGTCTCCCTCGTAGCTCTGGCTATCCTGGAACTCACTATGTATTTTATATTCAATTCTCCCCATCTCAGTTCTATCCCTACCTCTATTCTTGCCAAACTTGTGTCCTTATTTTTTAAAAAGCCCATAAAGTCCAGTGTGTGTTCCCCAAATACTCTTAGTGTGGGTCCATACTTAAAGGCTGAGGAGTGCTGTGGAAGAGGGGGCAGAAAGATTGTAGGAGCCAGAGATGGGGGATGACTACAATGTAACAGTGTTTTCTGGGAACAGAGGGTAGTTGTGCAAATAAATCCACAGTGATTGTGACAGCATGCATGGACCTGCACAGGCTCAAGCCATACAAAATCCCAGCAGGGGGGTATGGTGAGCATGAAGCCTCATCCATAGGACTTTTTTTTAAATTTTATTTTAATTTATTTTTGTGTGTATGAATGTACTGTCTGCATGTAGGTTTGTGCACCTGCATGGTGCAATGCCGCGGAGGTCAGAAGAGGGTGTCGGAGTCCCCTGCAACTGGAGTTCTCCTGGAATTGGAGTTACAGATGGTTCTCAGACGTGATGTGGGTGCTGGGGATTGAACCCGGGTCCTCTGCAAGAGCAGTCGGTGCTCTTAACCGCTAGGCCATCTCTCCAGCCCATGGACCTTTTTTATCTCCTAAATTTTACTTAACTTTGCTTCCCCAGAGATAGACTGGTTGAGTCATTGAAAGTCTTTGCCTTTTTCTGTGTAATAATTACCGTTCCTGTATTTTTACTTAGCAGTTCCGTTACCTCATATGAGGTTATGATTCACCGAGCTTAACAACCGGCAAGTTTCCTTTTCTGTCCTTTGGAGACTTAGTTTTCAGTGTTTTCTCACCCAGGCCATCCTGAGAAAGCTCTGATGTATGTTGACATCCCCATCAGTTTGTGACCTGCCACACTTTAAAGAAAAGAATCATGGCCCTAAGCTCGAGCTGACTGTCTTATGAACAGGCAGCCACACACTTCCCCCACGGCTGAATCCTGTTTGTGAAATTATAGAGTAGATGGGACATAATCATCTACAATGCCTCTGAATTTGGGATTACCACTGGCTTCTATTCCAATCTGCATATCCTGAGATGATCTCAGGGCAAAGGATTTCTCCTTGTGCTGGTTTGTTTTTTCTGAAAAGGGAAGAATTCTGCTGGTAATAATCACTAAATATCTTTCTCTGACCAACTGCAACCTAATACCCTAAGCAGAGTTTATAAATATCCCTTTTCATTTTGGCTCTCATTTAAAAAAGTTATTATATATTTCTTAAAACTATTAAATTATACTTTTATCTTAAATGTAGGGTTATGTGTATCTGGTGGTCAAGAAAAGATGACAGTTTGATGCAAAGCAACCTGACATAATAAAGTTCCAGAGTAATGTCTAATTACAGCCACTCGCCTCTTTATTACTAATTCCACAATTCGAATACATCAAACAACTTAACCATTTTTGGAATTTTTATGACTAATGGAGTGAGTTCTGATAGAATAAGGATAAGTTTCATAATTAGGTTTTTGCCAAGAAATTGTGCAAACTGTCTATTTATAATTTGGTCAGCTCCTGCTTTTTAATGAGGACACTGTGAGGGACTGAAGCCTCTGGCAGCATTCACTTCGTATTTTAATTACCCATGGTAATATTGATAATTACACACATGTCATAAATCACATCATAATGACCCATGAAGAGAGTGTATTTAATTACCAAAAAGGGAGTTCTCTAGTTAAACAGGTAGGTGGCAAGTACTCACCAAGATGGGAACAACATTTGAAAATAGAGCTGCCTGATTTTGTGTCATAGAAGAGCCAGAATCTGAAGCCCATATCACAGGGCTTAATAAGGAAAGCCATTGTCAAACCTCTGCTCTAGCTTCAACATGCCAAGAGCTCTGACATCATTACTCTTGTCATTAGAAAATTCTAGATTATTTTTTTGGTATGTATCAGAGAACTGAGGTTGTCAAGTAAATGGTCACCCTGAAATATGGAGTCACAATTAAGATACAGTTGCTGGAGAAGGAGCCACTGATAGTATTTACTGGTAGGAATACTCAGATGGGAATTTTAATTTTAATAAATTATCAGAAGCTGAGTGTGGATGAGGCAAAGGATAAGGAACTTCTGGGACACACAGCATTAGAGTGTCCCCAGAGGCTTTCCCCAGCATCTGAATTTATTACATTGTTTTGCTAAATGGATATGTAGTCAAACTACCTTCCAAATATGTATGTCTACAACCACAGACTAGTGGTGCCCTCAGCCTTGATTATGGATGCTTCTGTTTGCGGAGGACAGTGGTTGATTCAGAGAGCTATTAAGTAGTCAAATTACTAAGAATGGGCAGCTACTGAGTGCTTAGAGCTAGATGGGACATCTATAACAACCACTTGAAGGCCCAGGGAACACCACAGAAGAGAGAGCTGGAAGATTTCAGGATTACAAGAGGAGAGCTATGAAGCAATGTCTTCTGGATCTGGCATGGCCATTGCAATCATGAACACACTGTAGCCATAGCTCCCTGTACAAAACCTAACACACACACACACACACACACACACACACACACAACACAAAAGTAGAAAGGGGACTAGATAGGAAGAAGAAGATCAGGAGATCAGCAGGAGTGGGTGAGGGATAGAAAGGATAATAGAGGTGTGTGATTATGATCATAGCACATTGTATACATATATGATGGGGACACACACACACACACACACACACACACACACAATACAAGTTGGAAAGAACAACAACAACAAAAGAACTGGGGAAAAAAACCCAACTAAAACAGTGAAGTTCTACCCAAAACAATGAGCCTCTGCTTTGAAAAAAACTCTGGGGGAGCTGAGGTTTTAATCTCTGGCATGCCTAACATAGAGGCTGCTGGAGCCTGCCAGAGCAGCTGAGGCACAGGGTGCGGACCGTACATGTCAGCCAGGAGAATCATGGGAGTCGAGGTTTGAGTCTCTGGCCTGCCTAGCATAGAGGCTGCTGTTGCCCACCAGACCAGCTAAGGTGCAGGGTAACTGTGTGCAGGCTAAGCAAGCAACTCCCCCCTCCCCCACCAACTGGAATTCTGCAGAGAGTTTCCAGTAAGCCCTACAACCAACTTAGAGGAACTGGCTAGCAGCAGAGGGAGTACAGTGCTCAGAGGGTGTCATCTGGGTTGTTGCCCACCCAGTTTTTGCAGAACAGAAACGGAAGAGTAAACTACACCTTCCAATATATAACCAAATGGAAAGCCTGAAACCTAGACAAGTCAACACTCCATAAACAAGGAGAATACAATGAGGGCACCTGAAGGAATCAAGGAAAGCAATCCTTCAGCACAGTGAAGAGGCATTTGAGATTCATATCAGAATACAGGCAAAAGGCAAACCAGATGCTGAGAGCACAACGAAAGAAAATATGGGAAAAACACAGAATAATTCCACACTAAACACTACGGAGCCTGTGGAGGACTCTTACAATGGAATCTCCCTTGAGGTAGCCCAGGACACAGACTGTAGAATAACAATCACAGATATATTCAAAGAAATCAAAGAACTAAGGGGAGAGAATGAAAAACTCAGAAAGGACCTAGAAGGGAGACAATGACAAACTTTGGAAAGAACTTAAAAGGAGAAAATGACAAACTCCAGAAGGAAGTGGAAGCACTGATAAGATCCCATGCTGAAATGAAAAAGGAAACCAACCAGTGAAACAAGGAGCTACAAGAAAAGATTGAGAAGCTCCAAAAGGAAGTGGAAATACTAAAGAAAACACAAGATGAAATGAAAAAGGAAACCAAATACTCATCAAATCAAGAGGAAACATTGGGAAAATCATCAGAAGTAGAATGGAGGAAGCAGAATAAAGAATATCCACCTGGAAGATAACATAGAACAACTAAAAAGCTCGAGTGAAAAAAAAAAAGCTCGAGTAAAGACTGAAAAATTTAAAAATACAGAAGAGTGGAACAACCAGAAAAGATCAAACCTCCACATAGGGATAGAAGAAGGAGAAGAATCCCAAGAGAACAGTATTGATCAGATCTTTGACAGAATAATATATGAAAATTTCCCCAAACTAAGAAAAGACAAACCCATACAAATACAAGAAGCACATAGAACACCAAATAGACAAGACCAGAAAAGAAACTCCCCTCACCATATCAGAGCTAAAATGGTAGATGCCCAAAACAAAGACAAAATTTTAAAGCCACAAGAGAAAAACAAGAAGTTAGATATAAGGTGAAACTTATCAGAATTACAGCTGACTTTTCAGTACAAACTATGAAAGCAAGAAGAATGTGGAATAAAGCATTCCCAGTGCTAAATGACTAAAAACTCCAACCTAGGTTATGATACCTAGCAAAATGTCGATTCTAGTTGAAGGAAAGAGAAGAATCTTCGATGACATAAATAAGATGAAAGAATACATGTCTGAAAAACCAACCCTTCAGAAAATACTGAAGCAATTCAAAGGACAGAGGAGAGGAGCAACTATCCCCAGGGACCTTGAAAGAGAAATTAATAAAAGCATAACTGTAAAAGTAGAAACCTAGACCAAAAATACAAATGGATAATAATGTGAAAGGAAGCAACACACATATCTCAATTATAACCTTAAATATTAATGGACTAAACTCCCCAATCAAAAGGCATAGACTGGAAGAATGGATTAGGAAAGAGAATCCATCAATATGCTGTGTATAAGAAACCCATTTCTCCCTCAAGGATAGGTGCCAACTTAAAGTGAAAGGATGGAAAAAATATTCCAAGCAAATGGACCAAAAAGAAAGCAATAGTTGCTATTTTAAAATCAGACAAAATAGACTTTAAAGTAGAAGTAATCAGAAGAGACAAAGAGGACCATTACATCCTTATCAAAGGGAAAATTACCCATAAAGACTTCACAATCGTGAATATATATGCACCAAACTCCGGTGCACTGATCTTTATAAACACAACTCTACAGGACCTCAAGGACAGATTAACCCCAGTACACTCATAGTAGGGGACTTCAATACCTCACTGAGCCCTTTGGACAGATCAACCAGACAAAGAATAAACAGAGAGACATCTGAACTGAACAATATGATACAGCAAATGGACCTCAAAGACATCTTCCGAATATACCACTCAAGCACCAGAGAACATACTTTCTACTCAGCACCCCACAGAACATTCTCCAAAATTGATCTCATACTTGGATGACAAATACAAAAAATTGAAATAATTTCATGCATTCTATCAGACCACAGTGCAATAAAGCTCAATATCAATACCAGGATAAGGCCTACTACCTACATGAATACATGGAGACTAAACAACACATCCCCAAATAATGAATGGGTCAAAGAGGAAATAAAGAAAGAAATAAAAGCATTCCTGGCCAGGTGTGGTGGTGCACACCTTTAGTCCTAGCACTTGGGAGGCAGAGGCAGGTGGATCTTTGTGAGTTAAAGGCCAGTCTCGTCTACAGAGGGAGTTCCAGGCCAGCTGGGGCTACAAGGAGATCCTGTCTTGAAAAGGCCAGAAAAAAAAAGCATTCCTGGAACTAAACAACAATGACTGTACAACACAACAAAACTTATGGGATGCTTTAAAAGCAGTCCTAAGAGGGAAGTTTATAGCCCTGCATGCCTACATTAAAAAAACAGAAAGAGCACAAACAAATGAGCTAACACTGCAGCTAAAAACACCTGAAAGACAACAACAAATGAACCCTAAACATAATAGACAGGAAGCAATAACAAAAATAAGAGCAGAAATCAATGAAATAGAAACAAAGAAAAGAATACAAAAAATCAATGAATCCCAAAGTTGGTTCTTTGAAAGAATAAACAAGAGAGACAGACCTCTAGTCCAGTTAACCAAAAGAAAGAAAGAGCAACTCCAAATCAATAGAATTTGTGATGAAAGGGGAAATATCATAACAATGAAAAGATCCAGACAATCATATGAGACTACTTCAAAAATCTATACTCTGCTAAATTTGAAAACCTAAGAGAAATGGATGAATGCAAACTTGTATACAACCACTGTGGAAACCAGTGTGGAGAACCCTTAAAAGACTCAAAATGAGCCTATCACCTGACCCAGCCATACCACTTCTGGGTATATATCCACCAGACTCTCCCTACCCCAGAGATACATGTACAGCCATGTTTATTGCAGCTCTCTTCACAATAGTGAAGAGCTGGAACTAACCCAAGTGACAAGTGGATAGAGAAAATGTGATACATCTACACAATGGAGTTCTATGCAGTGGTAAAGAAAGATGACATCATGAAATTTGCAGGTAAATGGATGGAACTAGAAGATTTTATGTTAAGTGAAGTAACACAGTCCCAGAAAAACAAAAGACAAATGGTATCCCTCATCTGTGGATGCTAGTACCAAGTACCTAGTTGTAAGGCAAGCTGAGCAACATTAATGTTATAGTCCTCATGATCTGAAAACAACAGTGCTCTTATATTGTGAATCCCTAGACAGGTTCTAGAACTAACCTACCATTTATTTTCAGACTTTGGATTTTTGGTACATGATGGTGGGTATGTATACATATTTTGTAGTAACATAAAATTAAAATGGAAAAATGCAAATCAAGAAATATGATATGGAAATAACACACAATTTGTTTTAAAAAGACATTTAATTTTAATATAGGTGCCATGTATCAGGCTGGTGTAACTTAGCCTTTCTGGGTGCTTAATGACCATACTTAATGCCCATACCAATTTGGCTGAGGGACCCAAGGGATAACTTTGTTCCTTGCCCTCAGAGATCAACCAAATCTTAGGGGACTATGCATGGGGGCATCTCTTGAAATGTCCTGCAAATGTGGGTCACCAGTCTTCCTGTTCAGGGAAGTCTTGGAAATCCAAGACTTCAATCCAATGGGACTTCATCCAGTGTCCAGTCTATAAAGAGGAAAGTCTGGGACTGGAGAGATGGCTCAGCATTTAAGAGCACCAACTGCTCTTGCAGAGAACCTGGGTTTGATTCCCAGCACCCATATGGTGGCTAAGAACCGGCTTTAACTCCAGTTCCAAGGGAATCTGATGCCCTCTTCTGACCTCCGCGGCATTTCACGACACGGGTGCACCAACCTACATGCAGACAGTACATTCATACACATTAAAAAAAAAATAAAGAGAAAAGTCTGCTCATGCTTCAAAAAGGGAAGCCTAGTCTAACAAGACCTGATTTTGTCCTTGAGTGCATGGAACTGGTAAATGAAAAGCTGAAAGGAGCAAGGGGCTCCCCCCTCCAAAAAATACCCTGAGAGACCCCTGAGGACCAGATCCTCAACTGACCTTAAGGAAACAAAAACCTTGGTTAATCTGAGCTGCATGGCCTTAAGCATTCAAAAGGAAAGTAAAACCAGAAATAAGTACTCAGTAAGGTCTGAGAAATTGTACTTCAGATATAAAACTTGAGATCTTAGTAAAAAGATAAAAAGAAAAAAGAGAGAGCACTGTTGTTTGGCCTATCTTCAATTCTTACTGGCAAGTCCATTTACTCTATGGCTGCCATTGCTTTTGCCATTCTTCAAAGACATGAGACACAGCTTTTCAACTCTCCAACATGGACTGAAGACTCATGTCTCTCCAAGAATCCTCCAAACCTTCAATGCCAGATGGGGACTACTGGGATACCCAGCATGTGGACTGAGCAGGTACAGGGATTTCAGCCTTGTCAGAGTATAGACTGTCATTGTTTGACTACCTGGGCTGTATCATGGAGGCCAGTAGAGGAAGATAAAGACAGGATGAGTGCTTACTGAACTTCGTTTGAGGACCAAGTGTGGAGCACAAGGGCAAGAATGATGGTTGTTTGGGCTTGGCAAGGAGGAGTCTTCAAACACTTCCTTAAGGAAAACATGACATCTTTTAGAAAAAAAAAGAAAATCTTCTAATTCAGGTGCTATGTGTATGTATGTATGTGTGTATGTATGTATGTATATATAACTATATATATGTGTATATATATTGAAGCAATACAAGTTAGAGAGAACAATAACAAAAAAATAACTGGAAAAAACCTCTGTCAAGACTCAGAAAAAGATGCAAGACATGGGCTGGAGAGATAGCCTAGCGGTTAAGAGCGCCAACTGCTCTTGCAGAGGACCCAGGTTTGATCCCCAGCACCCACATGGCGGCTGAGAACTGTCTGTAACTCCAATTGCCGGAGAACTCCAGTTCCAGGGGAATCTGACACCCTCTTCTGACCTCCGTGGCATTGCACAACATGGGTGCACCAACATACATGTAGACAGTACAGTCATACACATAGAAAATAAATAGATAAAATTTTTAAAAAAGCCAAAAAAGAAAAAAGATGTCATGTTTAAAAAAAAAGATCCAAGACATAGATGGCAGAGTACAGGAACTCAGGTGGGGTGGGGGACATGAAAAGGGAAGTGACTCTAAATTCGATTGAGAAATGATGTATGATGTATGGAATAAGTTTAATAACAATAAAAAAATAAATTTAAAAAAGTTCTGGAAAGACTCAGAAAAAGAGGCAAGACATGTATGGTGCATGAACTCAGGTGGAGTGGGGGTCATGGAAAGGGAAATGACTAAATTGGATTGAGAAATGATGTATGATGTATGAAAAAGTTTAATAACAATAAAAATATATTTAAAAATAAATGATAATAGAGGCATGTGAATATGATCACAGCACATTGTATACATATATGATGGGCATAGAGAGGATAATAGAGGTGTGTGAATATGATCACAGCACACTGTATACATATATGATGGGGATGGAGAGGAAAATAGAGGTGTGCGAATATGATCACAGCATGTCGTATACATATATGATGGAGATAGAGAGGATAATAGAGGTGTGTGAATATGATCACAGCACACTGTATACATATATGATGGGGATGGAGAGGATAATCGAGGTGTGTGAATATGATTACAGCATGTTGTGTACATATATGATGGGCACAGAGAGGATAATAGAGGTGTGTGAATATGATCACAGCATGTTGTGTACATATATGATGGGGATAGAGAGGATAATAGAGGTATGTGAGTATGATCACAGCACGTTGTGTACATATATGATGGGGCTAGAGAAGATAATAGAGGTGTGTGAATATGATCACAGCACATTTTATACATATATGATAAGGATAGAAAGGAAAATAGAGGTGTGTGAATATTATCACACAGCATGTTATATACATATACAATGCTAACAAAAAATAATGAAAAAGCTTGAAAAAGAAAGAGAGAGAAGAAACGCCAAGAAAACCCCCAGATTTTCTTATATCAGCTGGTCTCTGGCAAGGAGAACAACCATGTTGAAATACACCCAGAAGAAGCAGCTGCTCTTCAGGACTGCCATCTCTGGCTGAGTAATAAATGTCTTCCTACTCTAGTCTCCTTTAGCCTTCTCATTTCACCTGAGGTCTGGGGAAGGGACCATGGAAGTAGAATCCTAATACACTTTAAAAAAATTTTTTTTATTAATTTTATTTATTTCTGTATATGTATGAATGTACTGCCTGCATGCAAGTTTGTGCACCAGTGTCGTGCAATGCCGCAGAGGTCAGAAGAGGGTGTCCGATTCCTCTGGAACTGGAGTTCTCCTGGAATTGGAGTTTCAGATGGTTCTCGGCCGCCATGTGGGTGCTAGGGATCGAACCCGGGTCCTCTGCAAGAGCGGTCAGCGCTCTTAACTGCTAGGCCATCTCTCCAGTCCCGAATCCTAATACACTTTTAAAAATATTTTATTTACTATTTTTATCTTTTTATGTACATGAGTGTATTGCCTGCATGTATGTAAGTGCACCCATACTCTGATTTTAGGAATGTTATATATTCTTAGAAAATTGTCCTCATGATCATGTCTTCTGGGACAATTTTCCATGTTCAGAATGTCTTTGGTAGAAGTGAACACAACTGTTAGAGCTTTCTTTTCATGGCCTATCTTTTTTCCACAGTTGCATGTTTAATTTATCCAAATCTGAGCACTCCACAGTCACTTTGCACTTTGACTTGTTGTGAGCCTCTGTGTTAATGGCTGCCCACGGCAATAAGAAGCTCCTCTGATGAGCACTACACTAATCTATGGGTATAAGTATTTGGTTAAATATTAGAAGTCAGTTTGATGCCATGTCCATTTACCAAAATAAGAGTAGTAGCAGTTCCCCTAAGGCATATGACTTCCCCAGCCATGGATTTGTAGCTAGGTTTACAGAGCCAGACATTATTAGCTCTTCCTTGTAGAGTGGGCCTCAAATCCAATTAGAAAGCATTTGGTTACCCCATAGCATGCATGCAACTTTTATTTGTCATTTGGTTTTAGTCATCCAACTGTATGTTAAGTGATATTGCATTGGGATTTTGATTTTGATTTCTCTCATGGCTAATTATGTGTGATTCTTTCATGTACTTATTAGTAATTTGTTTGTTTTTGAGAAATGTCTATTAAAATCTTTTATCCACTTTTTAAATTATATTCTTTTCTGTTGTTATAATTTATTTATATGTATCTGCCCACATCCCTTATGAGGTATATTATTGGCAAATATTTTGTCCTAGTTCATGAATTATCTTTTTAAAGTATATATTTTATTGCATTTTTGTGCATTTCACACAAAATATCTTTTTTTATTACTTCTTTATTGTTTTTCATTTTTAACAATAAGTATTAATTTATGAGTACAAGCATCCTTCATGTAAAACCAATTTGTAAGCAGTTGTGCCCAAACCCACACAGCCCATGGGTACCACCATCCAGCTGGGGGGACTTGTATGTTCAATCAAGTTGATCAGATGAGTGTCCAGACTATATTGCTGTAGTTTCATCATTCACCCCAATTGCAGCCCTTACATTCTACCATGCCCCCTCTTCCACAGATTATTCCCTAGGCTTAGAAAAGGGGCACAAGTGGACGAGAAGCAAAACAGTCTACTTTCTCTGGAGCTGTTGTCTTGGACTCTGGTCAATTCTGGCTATTTCTTTTCATGGGCTGACAGTTTGTCCATGAATAACCTTTCAATCCTACTGCCTGAGTGACTTCCAGCTTCCTCAAGTCTCTGATGCATTTTCCTTTTTTATTAAACATAATCTAAGGAGAGCCTGAATTCTTGAGCAGTGCTAGAAGCAGCTCAAACTCTGTCACCAGCATGGACCTTCCTTCCATGTGTTTCAAATGTGAGCAGCAAAGTGTCTGCCTGATGTGATGTTAATGCTGTCAGAGTGAATCTTCTACACAAAGTAGTTTTCAGTATTTAATAATTAAAAACATTACTACATTAATGGTAATATATGTCTGATTTAGTATAAATTGAGTGTTTTTTAATCGTGCATAGATGCTGGGAATCTTATAAATTCTGATAATTTTTTAAATATGTAATATTAAACTCAGGTTTTTTTTAAAGAGAATAAACTGGCTCTTTGCCATTTGCTTTACAAAGAAGGAAAATAAATGTGAGTATGTTTGGTGTGTTCTTTCTTGGAAAAAAAGGAGTGACTCTGTGGCAGCGAGAGCTTGTGGGTATTCCTTCTCACATGGTACTCATACCAAGAAGCAGAGCAAGGCTACAGACCTCACAGACCTATCCACAGCAGAACACATCACCATCCATACCCACAGTCTCTCAAAACAATGCCCGCAGTTAGGGAACCCGATGTTCAAACACATGAGCCTGAGAAGAGGCAGTTCAGATTCAAACTGTAACCACAATGACCTCTGTTGCAACATATGCTAATCATGCTGAAACTAAAGGGCAAGAAACATTAGGATGG
This sequence comes from Rhizomys pruinosus, assembly GCA_009823505.1. Taxonomy (NCBI): domain Eukaryota; kingdom Metazoa; phylum Chordata; class Mammalia; order Rodentia; family Spalacidae; genus Rhizomys; species Rhizomys pruinosus. The sequence goes on along the minus strand of VZQC01014390.1, from coordinate 845,536 downwards.
ATAATAAAGAGTATCAGAAGTAACAGTGTAGGTTAATGTAGTTGATTGTGGTGGTTTGAATGAGTGTCCCCCATAGGCTTTAAGTATTCAGACATTTTGTCTCCAGTTGGTGGAACTGTTTTTGGAGGTCTTAAAAGTGTGGCCGTGCTAGAGGAAGTATGTCACTGGGGGCAGGCTTAGTGAGTTTAACAAGCCTTGTGGTCTCCAGTCGTTCCCTCTCTGCTCTCTGCTTCCTGTGCTCTTTGCGAGATGTGACCCTCGGCTTGCTGCTCCAGCCGCCATGCCTCCCGCCACAATGGACTCTAATTTCCTGGAACCGTCAATCATAAGCTCAAATAAACTCTTCCTTTTATAAGTTCCTTTGGTCATGGTGTTTTATCACAGCAACAGAAAAGTGACTAATATATTGATTAAGCAATGCTATGTTTGATATAACTCCGAAACCATGAGCAATAAAAAATGGTAATGTCACCAAAATGAAAAGATTTGTCACCAGGCATGGTGGCGCACACCTTTAATCCTAGCACTTGGGAGGCAGAGGCAGGCGGATCTTTGTGAGTTCAAGCCCAGCCTGGTCTACAGAGTGAGTTCCAGGCCAGCTGGGGCTACAGGGAGATGCTGTCTTGAAAAGACCAAAGAAAAAAAAAAGATTTGTGGTTCTGGGGCTGGAGAGATGGCTTATTAGTTAAGATCCCTGGTTGCTCTTACACAGGACCCAGGTTTGATTCCTAGCACCCACATGGTGGCTAACAACCATCTTAACTCCAGTTCCAGGGGACCTGATGCCCCCTTCTGACCTCTTCTGGCACTGCACAACATGGGTGCATCTACCTATATGCAGGCATTATACTCATACATATAAAATTCAAAAAATTAAAATATTTAAAAGATTTGTGATTCAAAGAACTCTTATAAAGACAATTTGTGCTTGTGTATAGCTGAAGGCTATATAAGAGGAAACCTTACCAGACAGGAGAAACCTCCCTTCAAGTAGGTCAAGGTAGTCCAAAGGTACACAGGATCCCTAAGTGACACATCTAACCTTGACACCTAAGGCTCACGGAACATAGCAGAGCAGGGATAGAGAGAATACTATACATCCCTCAATTTTCGCCACTGAAACTTTCTCATACAACAGAGTGCGATGCACACAGAAGGCCACTGTTGTAGTTTGTCCTCCATTGCTGTGACAAAACACTCTGACCGACACCAACTTGGGGAGGAAAGGGTTTATTCAGCTTACATCTCCTGGGTCACAGTTCATCAGGGAGCCCAAGGCAGGAACTCAGGGCAGGAACCTGGAGGCAGGAACTGAAGCACAGGCCATGGAGGAATGCTGTTCACTGGCTTGCTCCCGTGGCTCATGCCCAGCCTGCCTTATACGGTACACAACAACCTGCCCAGGGTGGCACCACTCATTGTGGGCTGGACCCTCCCACACTGCTTGACAATCAAGACAATACTCCAGAGATGTGGCCACAGGCCAATCCAATGGAGCCAATTCCCCAACTGAGGCTCCCTCAACCCAGGTGTGTCAAATTGACACTAAAGCTATCCAGCACAAGTGACCCCTTGTCAACTTGACACACAAAATACATCACTATTAAACCATCTTTCCAGTTCTTATCCCCCAAAGTAAGATGTTAACATTAATCACAACCTAAGACAGTACAATCTTAAAAGCCCCACAGTCTTTAAAATGTCCAAACACTTAAAAGTTCACAGTCTGTTAAAAGTCTCTTAACTGTGGGCTGCTGTAAAATCCAAAAGAAGTACTGTCTTACTTCAAAGGGAAGAATCAGGCACACTCAAACAAAACCTATGTCCAGCAAGTAGCTCAAGGCTGGACACCTGGGATTCACTCACGATCTTCTGGGCTCCAATTTGGCAGCTCCCCTTCTCTGAATCTGCTGTCCGTGGCACACACAGCTCATCTCGCAGGCCAAGGCCAGCTCCATTTCACACCTGCTGCTGCTCTTGGTGGTCATCCCATGGTTCTGGCATCTCCAAAAAGCTGAGGTCGCCCCTGAAACAGGTTGCTTCTGACCTCTCCTGATGCAAAATCTCAGCTTCTCTTCCTGACCCCTGGAATCCTGGGGTCTTCACTGCAACCAAGGTCACACTCTGACCAGTGGCCTTTCTTGGCCTCTCATAGTGCCAGGCCTCAGCTGCTCTCTGTGACCCCCTCAAATTTCAACACCAGAACCATATAGGAGACTCTTACTACCAAGTCCTGCTTCTGGCTTGAGATGGAGGCTCAGGCCCCTTCCGGAACACAGCTTCTGTGTGTTGACCCTGAAGAAATTCTTCCCAGATTTCACCACAGTGATGCTGGTCTCTTGTTACTTACAGCTGATTTTTCAGCCCCAGCTAACCAGCATCAATTGTCCCAGTACAACAAAGCTTTCACTTCAGGTTCTGGTCTCTGGTTACTTACAGCTGATTCTTCAGCCCCAGCTGACCAGAACCCACAGATTAAACAATCCTGATGATCTCTGCTTCCCTTTGAAACTAGAAACTTCACAAGCCAGGCCTCCATCATCTACAACTCTCTCAGCAAAACTGCTCCAAGCTCCACAGCAATGATCTTTAGGCATTCAATGATCTTCCCAGCCCAAAGTTCCAAACGCCTCCACAATCCTTCCCAAAACACCAAGGTCAGGTCTGTCACAGCAATACCCCACTCTTCTGGTACCAATTTCTGTTCTAGTTTGTCTTCCATTGCTGTGACAAAACACTCTGACTGACACCAACTTGGGGAGGAAAGGGTTTATTCAGCTTACATCTCCTGGGTCACAGTTCATCACTTAGGGAGCCCAAGGCAGGAACTCAGGGCAGGAACCTGGAGGCAGGAGCTGAAGCACAGGCCATGGAGGAATGCTGTTCACTGGCTTGCTCCCCTGGCTCATGCTCAGCCTGCCTTCTTATACAGTACACAAAAACCTGCCCAGGGTGGCACCACTCATTGTGGGCTGGGCCCTCCCACACTGCTCGACAATCAAGACAATACTCCAGAGATGTGGCTACAGGCCAGTCCAGTGGAGCCAATTCCCCAATTGAGGCTCCCTATACCCAGGTGTGTCAAGTTGACACTAACGCTATCCAGCACAGCCACAACTGGCCAAGTTTCAGAGAATGAGAGATCACAGAGTGCCTGTTCTTGGACAGGACTCCCATATTAAACTTCACCCACCCAGGGCTCAGGGACCATTGCAGAGAAAGGGGCAGAAAGATTGTAAGAGTCAGTGTTGGTGCATGAAAATAAGGAAACAGGGCTTTTAGGTCTCTGGGAACTTGCTTATATGAACTTGCAACGGTGACAGCATGCACAAGAACCATGCTGACTCAATCAGACAAAAAAAAAAACCAGCATAGAACTTTCCTGAATCCTAGACAGTAGGCTATTCTTGTTCTCGTTTTCTTTGTCTGTTTCCACAACATTTTATATCTTCCCAGTGACTTATGTTTTAAGAGAACGTTTTATCAGAAAATTTGAAAATTTACAACAAAACAAAGAGTAGTTACCAAAACCAGTAATGGTATTATCTCGTTCAGCATGTCTAATGAATTTTTGTTTTCTGATGAGAAATTATCTTGTTAAGGATCTCTTCTCACATGGCTTTGTCTTCTCTGCTTTCAAGATTCTTTGTCTTTGACCCTTAAAAGTTTGATTATGATGTATCTGGACAAGAATGCCTTTGAGATTACCCAATTTGAAGTTTCCTGAGCTTCTAGAACATGGAAATTAAGGCTTTTTTTTCTTTTTAGCAAATTCGTGTTTTTTTGACATTTGCCTATGTAATATTTTTTCCTGCCTTTACTCTTCCCTCTCTAGAACTCATATATGTGTTTGCACAATGGGTGATACTCCTTAGTTTTCTTTTTTATTGAAAATCTTTATTGAATTTTTGTGTGTTTCATACAGAACATCTCAGTCACCTCTGCACCTGTTCCCCATTTGAACCATTCCACATCCCTGCCCACTGGAGATAATGTCCTCTGTCATTTGAGTTAAGGCCTATTTTGTCAAGTTAGTGTCCCTGAACGTTCCTCAGTGCAAGTTCATCCACTGAAGTCAAGTCTCTCCAGCCGGAGTCACTTGCCATAAGAAGATCAGCTCTTCCTCACCCAACAGTAATCATCTCCCAATATTTCTTTGGGTAAAATTGTGTTCTGCTGCCCGCCTCACCAGTTCCATGCTGGGATTTTGTCTGCATGAGTTTGCATGGATCTTGTGCATGTTGACACCATTGCTGTAGGTTCATATGAGCAAAGTCCCAGGTGCTTGTTGGATTCTGTTTCCATATGGTCAGGCACCTCTTTCCTGACTCTAATAATCTCCCCATCCCCTCTTCCACAGTGGTCCCTGAGCTCTGGGTAAGTGAGGCTTAATATTAAGAATCCTGTCCAAGGACCCACACTCTGCAGACTCCTAATCTCTATGGTTTGGCCATTTGTGACCTTTTGTGTTTCTGGCCATCTATTGTATGAAGGGGCTTCATTAATGAGAGTTGAGCAATTCATTAGTGCCCTCTTTACCCCTTGAGGCTTTAGAGGTTGCATTGTAGATTACAACAACAAAGTGTTGCTGAGGTTTGGACAATTCCCAGACAATGTCTGTGTGTGATCAGTTGTAGAGCTCTGTAATAGTCTCCATCTGGTGCAAAAGAAGATTCCTTGATGGGTGATGACTGGGATACTTGATTGTAAATACATTTTTATAGTTAGTAAGAAGCTACATTAGGCTAGGGATGTGAAAGCCTTGGAATTTCTCTAAGACCTACAACCTCTCTAATCTGTGTGTGAATATGGCTATGTTACAGTATCACACATGAAGTTCCCCTTGTTAAGTGGGCTTTAAGTCCAATTAGTTAGGCATTGATTGCCCCCAAGATAAATTTGTCACTACTGCACCAATGTTATATGCTGTGCCAGTCATTGGTGTGATTATATGGTCTTGAAGGTGGTGTTGGTCTATTGACTGATGTTTTCCTTAGCAGCTTGCATATTGCTCTCTAAAGCTATGAGAACTAGCCTTTAGTGGAAGTGGCTTCTAGGTCAGTTGCTCCAAATCTGGTCTCTGAAGTTAAGTCCTGTCTTCATCAATAGAATCTTACCTTCAAGTTTTGGAAGACAGTCAAGGGCTGTGGCAATAGCCTACATAATTTTGGGAGTGTCTTAGACTACCCTGGCCAACAACTCAAAGGAGAGTTTCTCCTGACTGGCATGGTTTCTTGTTATCTAGCCTTCAGCTATGAACAGGGACTCATGTAGAGATATCGTATGTGTAATTTGTCATTAAGTCCTTGAACTAATATGATTCCCTCTGGTCTTTTACACTTAGGTAGGCATTATTTATCTCTCTTCTCTCTCTCCCTGTCTACTCCCCTCTCCATGCTTTCTCCATTTAAAGTATCCCCATTTTCCTTTGATAACCCCAGTCTCCTGTGGTCCCAACTCTCTTGAGCTCTTTCTTTCCCTTTATCCCCAAATTGCCTTGTATAATCTTCCCTCCCTTCTCCCACTTAATACTCCATTCATTTTCTAAAGTTCTGTTTGTTTCTTCAGTATTTCTTTCTTTCTGTTCCTCAGACTGGATAATATGTATTGATATATTACTGAAATTCATTGATTCTACTGTGAACTCATATTTACTATTTGACAGTTTCAGTAAAGTTTTCTTTGTGGTTATTACACTTTTGAACTATATTTAAAAAAATTTTTTTTTTATTAATTTTATTTATTTCTGTATGTGTATGAATGTACTGCCTGCATGCAAGTCTGTGCACCCGTGTCGTGCAACGCCGTGGAGGTCAGAAGAGGGTCTCGGATTCCCCTGGAGCTGGAGTTCTCCTGGAATTGGAGTTTCAGACGGCTCTCGGCCGCCATGTGGGTGCTGGGGATCGAACCCGGGTCTTCTGTAAGAGCAGTCGGTGCTCTTAACCGCTAGGCCATCTCTCCAGCCCCT
>VZQC01014390.1:817041-839138 GCA_009823505.1 Rhizomys pruinosus | reverse complement strand
TTTTAGTTAAATTTGATATATTTTTTTTAATATCAAAACAAAATTTTATTGAGACTAATGTCCATGCGTATATAAATTCACTGCTTTAAAGGCTGGTACAATGCTTGTTAGCAAGAACATCCGTATCCTATAACACTGAATATTTCTCTATCGAACTTGGAAAATGGGCCACAGACATGGTCTAGTGAGGTGGATGAAACTGGAGAAGCATCATCAGTTGTCAGGGAGAGACACTAAATGTTCAGCAATACATTGTCTTCAGAAGCAATACTCTACTTCATGATTTGGCTTTCTTTGTACGTAGGCAAGACAGGCCTGGAAGAAATGCCTGACATACACAGTAAAAGCCTGATAAGTCTTATATTTCAGTAAGACTTCCTTTCCCGTACATGTTAACTTTCTTGCAAATTTTGACATATGGAAAGTGTGTTGAGGGTATAGCTTGGTAGTACAGCATATGCTTAGCACTTATCCCCAGCAACAAAACAAAACCCCAAACAAAAAAAACCAAACCAACTCCAATGGCAGTTAGGTAGAATGGCAGGAGAAGAGAACAGGAGCCTGTATTCTCGGGTTAAGTTTCAACAATGATGGGTCTTTCTGATTAAGAAATGGAGCAGCAATCAGTGCTTTGTGTCTGTGCTGTGTGCCTGTGTATATAAATATACTATGTTTGGGAAAAAGTCACATTCTGTAATTTAGGGGATAGGGGCAGTAATATCCTAAAATTTTTTTCACCCTAGATTTTGGTTAACTCACCCGCCCCGTTTGGGTTTTTGTTTGTTTGCTTGTTTGTTTCTGAGTGTTTTTGGAATAGAATACAGGACAATGTAACTTTTAAAAATATCTGAAACTGGGGCTGGAGAGATGGCCTAGCGGTTGGGAGCACCGACGCTCTTGCAGAGGACCCGGGTTTGATCCCTAGCACCCACATGGCGGCCAAGAGCCGTCTGAAACTCCAATTCCAGGAGAACTCCAGTTCCAGGGGAATCCGACACCCTCTTCTGACCATCGCGGCATTGCACGACACGGGTGCACAGACTTGCATGCAGACAGTACATTCATACACATACAGAAATGGATAAAATTAATAAAAAAAAATATCTGAAACTGTTGCATTTAAATTTGGTTTTAACAGCTACTTTGTACACAAGCAGTTGTACTTTATTGGTCATGTGCTCAAATTATAGAGGGTGATGTGATTACTACTGTATTTAAAATGAACAATCTGAATATGCAGTAAAATCAATCTTTCAAATAGTGTAACAGTTTCCGAATAAATTAAGCAGCTCATGACAAAATTTCTGGCCAGCAATTCTTACCTGAAAACCTAATCTGTCTTAAGATTTGATGGCAAATGTGCTGGCTGTTATATACAGTTCACAAGCCGAGAATGGTCTTTTGTTTTTTTCTTCATTGTTGGAGGAAAATAGTCCAAAGAATGACATTTTGTAGCCTGCAAGTTTTTTGAAATTCAAAGATTTTACCAGAACACAGCCACATTTTCATTTCTGTAGTACCTAAGGTTGCCTCCTGACAGACTGGACCACATTGCCTGCAAAGTCTAAAATACTTGCCTGCTACAAGTGTGCCCTCCTTAATACTACCACTAGAGGGGGCACATGAGCCCCAGAGTGGTGCATAACTGGGACCAGTACTGTCTAAAGACACTTGGCAGATTTCTCATTTCACATGATTCAAGCCTGGCTGCATTCCATTTTTTAACCGAATGCCTTTAAGAAACAGAACTACCTATTCATTGAACACTTGTGAGAGACGAGCATTATGTAAACCAGTTTTAGTGAATCTGCAGTTACAGCTTCTCTTAGGAACTGTGTGTTTTCATGCCATCAAATTTGATATATTTTTATCAAAATGTATACACATGGGGCTGGAGAGATGGCCTAGCGGTTAAGAGCACCGACTGCTCTTGCAGAGGACCCAGGTTCGATCCCCAGCACCCACATGGCGGCCGAGAGCCATCTGAAACTCCAATTCCAGGAGAACTCCAGTTCCAGGGGAATCTGAGACCGTCTTCTGACCTTTGCGGCTTTGCACGACACGGGTGCACAAACCTGTATGCAGACAGTACATTCATACACATACAGAAATAAATAAAATGAAAAAAAAAAAACCCAAAAAACAAAAAACCCACAATTATTATATTTTCTCCCATATGTGGTTCCTGGATTTTATATATTTAAATGAAATCATAAATGTGTATACGACACGAGTGTATAAACTAAACTGTCTAGGGGAATAAAAAAGGTGTAGCAGGCACTCTCCTGGGCCTGCACCTATTTTGCTTAGCTGGTTAGACCCTCCACGTGCTGTTCCCACCCAAGCCTTGACCCTATACCCTCTCCTGTTCATCATGCCTGAGACATGCAGACTACCCTGCAGAGAAATGGAAACCACCTAGATGTCCCTTAACTGGCAAATGGATAATGAAAATGTGGTACATTTAAACAATGGCATTGTACTCAGTGGCAAAGAAAGGCAGAAATTATGAAATTTTCAGGTAAATGGATGGAAGTATAAACTGTTGTACTAAGTGAAGCAGCACAGAATCAGGAAAAAAGTGACACGAGTTCTCTTTCATTTGTGGATCTTAGCATCAAATCCTTATGTGTGTGTATGTCCTGATATAACCCTGCGAGCTAGGAAAATGGAAAGAAACCATGGACGGTAAGGGAAAGAATGAGCCCAAGAGAGGGGGCTAGCAGGAGATGGGTGTTACCAAGGATAAAATGGGGGAAAGGGAGGAGGGAGAGTAAGACAGGGAGAAAGAGAGGAGAGATTAAATAATGCTTAGATGGTGTGAAAAAGCAGAGGGAAATGCATTAATTAAAAAAACCTACCGAGGGGCTGGAGAGATGGCCTAGCAGTTAAGAGCGCCGACTGCTCTTGCAGAGGACCTGGGTTCGATCCCCAGCACCCACATGACAGCTAAGAACCGTCTTTAACTCCAGTTCTGGAGGAATCCGACACCCTCTTCTGACCTCTGCAACATTGCACGACACGGGTGCATAAACCTACATGCAGACAGTACATTCATACACTTAAATAAAAATAAAATAAAATTAAAAAAATTTAAAAAATCTATCGAAAAATACACATAAAATATCTCTACATGAGTGCAAGTGTATAGCTGAAGGCTATATAACAAGAAACACAGTGCCAGACAGGAGAACCTCCCTTTGAGTTTCTGGTCATGGTAGCCCAAGAGATCCCCCAAATAACACAGGCTATTGCCACATCGACGAGTTCCTCCTAGAACTTGGAGGTAAGACCCTATTGCCGAAGACAGGACATACCTTGGAGACTGGGTTTGGAACAATGGAGCTGGAACTGATCTGGAAGCCTCCTCCCTGAAGGCTACTCTCATAGTCCTAGAGGATACTGTGCAAGCTGTTAAGGGAGAAAATCAAACAATGTTTTAACCCCAACTTTCAAGCTCAATAACCACAACAATGACTGGCACAGCAAACTATCTCTATTGGTGCAGTAGTGGCACTTTTATTTAGGGTGTTATCTAATTGGACTTAAGGCCCTCTCAGTGAGAGGGAACTCATGTGTGGTACTGTAAACATAAGCAAATACACATGACTGGAGAGGTCATAGATCCTACAGGCAACCCTGTGTCTGTCATATCCCTAGAAAAACACAAGTTCTTACTATTTGCTGAATATGGATCCTTATATTTACAAACAAGTATGCCAGTCATCACTCATCAAAGAAGCTTCTTTTGCAACAGACAGAAGCTATTACAGAGTTCAACAACTGGTCACACACAGAGAATGAGTATCTGTGAGATGCCCAGCTCTAAATGATATATCTACAGTGGAACCTCTACACCTAAGGCTCAAGGAACATGTGGAACAAGGGATAGAGAGAATAGCAATGCATTTCTCAACTCTCACCAGCGAAGCTTACTCATGCAACAGAGGTGATTAGTGCAGAAGGCCACAATGGGCCGAAGTGCAGAGAATCAGAGTCTGCAGAGTGTGTGTCCCTAGACAGGACTCCTATAATCAAACCTCACCCACTCAGGCCTCAGGGACCATTAGGGAAGAGGGAGAATAAAGAATGCAAGACTCAGGTAGTGCGCGACCTCAAGGATACTGCGTTCCGGGCTTCTGTGAACTTGTTAATATGAACTTACAGTGATCCTGACAATATGCACATGTGCTGGACAGCTTTAGTTGTCAACTTGACACACTTAGGTTGAGGGAGCCTCAACAGGGGAACTTCCTCCATTGGACTGGTCTGTGGCTATGTCTGTGGGGTATTTTCTTAATTGTTGAGTGATATGGGAATTTCATACATGAGTATGATGTATTTGTATTATTTCTACCCTTCTTTTACCCCTTCCAATTCCTCCTGTGTATCCAATTTGAATTTATGACTTCTTCTGTATTAATGTTGTTACAGATATGTGTGTAACTTGCTGAGTTCACTTAGTGTTGCCCATATGGACACATTTAGGGCTGACCAGTTAAGATTGGGCAACCTATCAGGTGGCTCATCCCTGGAGAAAACCAATGATCCCTTCCTCAGAAGCCACTGATTGTGGATCTTCATCTGGGGTGGGGCCTTGTTAAAACTCCCCTGTCCACATTTGCATGTCAACTGGTGCAGTCTTATGCAGGTCTTGTTTAGCAGCCATATTGTTGCAATTGCATGACTGCAGCCTCCCTGTCCTGTCCAAAAGACACTGTCTCACAGCAGTCATTCCAATCCTCTAGCTCTTACAAAATTTCTGCCTCCATTTCCTAGATGCTCCTGAGCCTTAGGTATAGGGGTTTTGTTGTAGATGTATCAATTGGGGTGGGCACACCACAGTCACTTGCTCCATGCCTTTTGACCAATTGAAGATGTTTGTAGTTTTCTCCATCAGCTGTAAAAAGAAGATTCTTTGATGAGGAGCAAGTGAGAGAGAACTGGATTTATATCTGAGGATATAAGTATAAATATTTAGAATATAGTTGGAAGCTATATTAATTTAGAATAATGTCAGTTATAGGTTCTCATCTCAGGTCTCTGATCTTTCCAGTCAGGGAAAACTAGTCTTGGCTAGTTTTACAGTATCATGCTTATCTTTTCCTATCTATTCAGCAGGCATTAAATTTAATTAGATAGAGGTTGGTTACTATAAGATAAAAGCATTGCTATTGTGAGCTATATTGCTGGGCTGGTCATTGTTGGGATTCTTAGGGTTTAAAGTTGGGTAGGACTATTGATGAGTCTTCTCTCTTGGCAGCTTATACAGCACTTTCTACACTATGAGAACTACCGTGAGGGAGTCGGCCTCCAGGTCAGTAGCAGCTTGATTCCTCCAAGTCCTATGACTAAGGTTTGTGAGTATCTTCAGCAATAGGCTGAAGTTTTTTAAGTTCTGGGAGGCAACCAAGAGCATTGTATTGCAATCCCTATATTGCTGGGGGGTAATCTTGGATTCCTCTGACTGGTAACTCAAGGGGAGGTATCCCTTGCCTGGAACTGGTATATACACACCTATTATGTATGCATTTTAGGTAAGCTTATAAAACAATATGCTTCTCTATGGATTGTTCAAACATCCTTAGTGCTATTCTCTCTTCTTCCCCCTCTACAGTACCCTCACTCCCCTCTCCCCAGGTAAACTCATCCCATTTTCCTCCTTTCTACCTTCAAAGCACCCGTGTATGACTATCTTCCTCTCTACAGGTTCTTCTCTCCCTCCCTCGCAAGGTCCCTTTATATTTTCCTGCCTTCTATAGTTACTTCAGGCAATATACTCGCATCTAAAGATTCTGAGCTCAGATCTACAAATGAAACAACATGTAGCATTTGTCTTTCTGGGTCTGGGTTATCTTAGTATAATATTTTTCAGTTCTATCCATTTACCTGCAATTTTCATGACTTCATTTTTCTTTAAATTTTTTTAATTATTTTATTTATTTCTGTATGTGTATGAATGTACTGTCTGCATGCAAGTTTGTGCACCTGTGTCATGCAATGCCACGGAGGTCAGAAGAGGGTGTCGGATTCCCCTGGAACTGGAGTTCTCCTAGAATTGGAGTTTCAGATGGTTCTCGGCCGCCATGTGGGTGCCGGGTCTTCATTTTTCTTTACAACTTAATAGAATTCCATAGCGTGTATGTACTACATTTTCATGTATCCATTCATCTGTTGATAGACATCGAGGCAGGAGTCTGGGGTCACTCTCACATAAACTGTGTGGGTATAACTTCAGTCAGCCATTGCTATTACTATGTGAGTATACCAATACGGTTTTTGAAAATTTATTTTTTACTTTGTTATATAAATGCCTGTGTAAAATTGATATACCTATTTGGTCTGTAAGATTCAAAGTAGGTACTGACTGGCCCTTTACAGGAAAAAATCTTCTCAGCACTCAGGATTGTCAACAATAACAAAGCTGACCAGGCTTATCACGTCTCAAAACTATAGGCAAAATTTAACTTTAAGGGCTGGAGAGATGGCCTAGAGGTTAAAAGTGCCAACTGCTCTTGCAGGGGACCCCGGTTTGATCCCCAGCACCCACATGGCAGCTGAGAACCATCTTTGACTCTAGTTCCAGGGGAATCCGACACCCTTTTCTAACCTCCGCGGCATTGCATGACACGGGTGCACAAACCTGCATGCAGACAGTGCATTAATATACAAACAAGAATAAATAAAAAAAAAAGAAAAAAAAAGAAAAAAAATTAACTTTAAGATAACTTGGCAAAGGCTGTAACTCTTATGCTAAACTATTACTATAAGTTTTGGGTAAGATGTTTTGGCAGAGCTTAGGAAATTAAGGAAGGATAAGGGCTGCCTACTGCCTAAGAGACAGTGATTCTTAACTACGTAATATCAATTTTCAACAGAAACTAAAAGATAATATAGGAGATAAAGGAATCAAAGAACACCTTTGTGTCTTTGTGGATGGGCTCCTGAAGCACAGGAGCCTGGAAGTTGCTCCAGACAGGTAGATTTTAGGGTAGATTGACTCCTGGGTTGCTGGAAAAGTGTCTCAACTCTAAATACTTGTAGGGGGTGGCTGTCTGGGCAGAGCCACCCTTCGCCTTTGCAGCCGGTGCCGGGTGGGTTTGGTTCGGTGCCTTTGAGTCTTTGTGAGGGCAGGCTCCTGAAGCACAGGAACCGGAAGTTGCTCCAGACAGGTACTGGGCAGGCTAAGTCAGGCATATCCCGCCCCCCCCCCCACGCCAACTGGAACTGATGAGAGAGTATCCAAGTGGACTTTTTTGGAGAACCTTCAGAACAGAGAAGGGAAGAGTGACTTAGACTTCCAATATCCAATATATAAACAAAATTGAAAGCCTGAAACCTAGTCAAGTCAATACTCCATAAACAAGGAGGAGGAAAGAAAAAAAAAAAAAGATCGGAAGGAGGCAAGCAAAACCAGCCACTAACATAATGAAAAGAAATTTGTGATTTGAATCACAAAAGGGAAACCCACATGCCAGGGATAAGAACAATGAGGTGCGCTGTGGGTGCCTTCTCACTGATGGGTATCACTTGCTTCAACATAGACCTTAAGTGCTATATGGGTTGGCTCGGCCTACTCTTCCTTCCCCTCTGAGCCCTCTACAGTACCCTCACTCCCCTCTCCCCAGGTAAACTCATCCCATTTTCCTCCTTTCTACCTTCAAAGCACCCGTGTATGACTATCTTCCTCTCTACAGGTTCTTCTCTCCCTCCCTCGCAAGGTCCCTTTATATTTTCCTGCCTTCTATAGTTACTTCAGGCAATATACTCGCATCTAAAGATTGTTCACTGAGGCTTCCAAGATCATGCAGGAGCATAGATTGTATACACACAGGCATTGTTTAGACTCGATTATTTGTCTAACTTTCCTGGCCTGCGTCTCTCAGGGTTATCTTATACGTTAAGTATAGAGATTCAGGGTGTAAAGTTACCTTTCAAATTTTTTTGTCAGTTCTATCCATGTGGACACAATGGCAATGTTGGCATGAACTCTCAGGGTTGTTCTTGAATGTTAAAATTTTGTTAATTATTTATTTATTTATCTGTATGTGTATGTAAAATGTACACTGTCTGCATGCAAGTCTGTGCCGCTTTCTATGTTGTCGAATAGCAATCGCTCGCCAGTACGGAGGTCAGAAAGAAGGGTGTCTGGATATCCCTGGAACACGGAGCAGTCTTCTTCGCCAGTCTTACTGAAGTTGGAGTTTCAGATGGTTCTTCAGGGCTCGCCATGTTGGGTGGCCCAGGTTACTCTCATTTTTCTTAAAATCTTAATAAGAAATGTCCCATATGCGCGTGTATGTACTGTGGGACACAGGCTTCATGTTTAACATGAATCGGGGCATATCATAGTAGGGCTGATTGATAGGGAAGGCGTAGGAGGGAGGCAGAGGAAGGGGTCCAAGGGGTCCGGAAGCATCTCAGGCACATAAACCTGCTTTGTGGGTACACTAAACGGTCGCACACACTCTCAGTCACGCCATTGCATATATACTAGGATGCGTGTAGTCAACGCAATACCACGGTCTTTGGTGAAAAAATTAATCTTTTTATAATAACATTTGTGATAGGCACAAGATAAGAATGGGACATATGTGGAACCATTGAGTGAATAAATACTTGGGAGACCATAATTGGTGTGTTAGTACACGAAGTTCAAAAGTAGGTACTGAGACTGGCACCCTTTACAGGAAAAAATTCTATCTCTAGCACATCAGGAATCGTTCAAGCACAATAAACAAAGACGCGAGCCAATGCTTTTATTACGTTTCAAACACTAGGCAGGTTACAAAGAGGACTAATTACAAGGGCTGGAAGAAAAGTGGCCCTAGAGGTTAAAAGTGCCACTTAAGCTCTTGCAGGGGTACCCAGACCGGTTGGATCCCCAGCAACCCACATGGCCAGCTGAGAACCATCATTTTGACCTCTAGTTAAAAGGGGAGAGAAATCCGAACCACCCTTCTTTATAACCGTCCAGAATCGCAGCGGCCAATTGCAACTGACAGGGTGCACCAAACTCTAAAGCGATGCAGACAGTGCAGGAAATAAATATGCAGGATTCTACATGTAAAAATAAATAATAAAAAAAAAGAGCAAAAAAACAAGTGAAAATATATATATAAAACTTTGTATAGGATAAAGATTGTGTCGAAAAGGAACACTTGTACACTATTAGTAGGAATGTGATTACTATTATGTTCTCTGGGTTAATGATGTTTTGGCTAGAGACTTAGGTAATTAAAGGAAGGAATTAAGGGCTGCACTACTCGCCTAACGAGACAGTTGGATTCTTAACTACGTAATATCAATTTTCAACAGAAACTAAAAGATAATATAGGAGATAAAGGAATCAAAGAACACCTTTGTGTCTTTGTGGATGGGCTCCTGAAGCACAGAGAGCCTGGAAGTTGCTCCAGACAGGTAGATTTAAGGGTAGATTGACTCTGGGTTGACTGGAAAGAAGGGTCTCAACTCTAAATACTTGTAGGGAGTGGCTGTCTAGGTCAGAGCCACCCTCTGCCTTTGCAGCTGGCTGCTGGCCCGGTTGGAGTTTTGGTTCGGTGCCTTTGAGTCTCTTGTGAGGGAGGCCTCTCTGAAGCGCAGGAACCGGAAGTACTGCTCCCAGGCAAGGTACCAAGGGAGTCGCGCTAAGCTCAGGCAATCATCCGATGCCCCCACCCACGCACGCAAACTGGAATGTGATGAGGAGAAGTATCCAAGTGGAATTTTATTGGAAGAACCTTCTCACTGAACAGAGAAGGGAAGAGTGACTTAGATCAATATGTAAAATTGAAAGCCTGAAACCATAGCAAGTCAAATCCAAAAATAAAAAAGAAAAGAATATAAAAAAAAGGAAGGCAAGCAAAACCAGCCACAAACATACATTGAAAATGGCTTAATTTGTGATGGGTTGTGAATCACAAAAGGGAAACCCACTTTCCAGGGACACGATGAGGGACAACATGGGAAAGGGCAGGATAATCCTTCAGCGAAGGCTCTACGCAAACAACCAGTAGGAGATAGGTAGCTACAGTGGGATCCCCCTGGAGTGACCAAGAAACAGATTTAGAGGAGAAATTGCAGACCATGCAGAGAAATTAAGAAAATAAAAGAAAGTTGAGAAAAAGAAAAAAACTAAAAAAAACTGCAAACAAAAAAAACTCAAAAAGGACCTAGAGGGATACTATATTGATCAAACTTCAGATAACACTATCTAAAGAAAGATTGACAAACTCCAGAATAGAACTAGAATGAGAAAAAAACTCAAACTCCAAAAGGAATGTAGACACTGAAAAAGGAAGCCAACCAATGAAGTAAGGAACAAGAAGAGATGAGAAGCGTCTGAGAAAAAAGGAATGGAAATATATAAGAAAACACAGAATGAAATGTGAAAAACAGGAATAGAACACTATTACGAATACACAGAACAGAAAAGGAAGGAAAGCTTCAGAAAAGAATGGAGGTAAGGAACAAAGACATGATCAGATCTGCGAAGATAAATAGAGACTAAAAAAGCCTCAATAAAGAGACGAATGAAAAATTTACAAATCACAAATGAGTGGAAGCAACCAGGAATATGGGAATTATGCAAAAGATCAAGACTTCTCTACATCATAGGGCTACCTACAGCTAGGCAGGCAATTGTGAGGTACGAGTAAATTCATCCATATCTAGTTAGATGGTATTCTAGAATTTGATTTGGTCTTTGTTGCAGTTGGGGTGTCTAAATGCTTATATATTATAACACTAAGAATGATAAATTATAATAAGATGAAGCAGCGGGGGTTTTTTTCTGATACATTTGTTCTATTCCTGCCAGAGTCCTAATAGGAAAAATTAGCTGTATCACTACCCTATACAAATCCAAGAAGGCACATAGCGAGCTCCAAATAGACAAGATCAGACAAGAAACTCCCGTGCTATATCATAGTTAAAATGCTAGACTTCCAAAACAAAGACAAAATTCTGAAGCTACAAAAGAAAAAGCGTAAGCAATATACAAAGTGGAAATCCATCATAATTACAACTGACTTCTTGCAGCAAACCATGAAAGCAAGAAGAACATGGAGCAAAGCATTCCCATTGTTAAGGGACTATGGATGCGAACCCAGAATAATTCACCCAGCAAAAAGGCAATATTCAGCTGGGGCAATTGCTATTGTAACTGAAACATAGTTCTTCAGAGAAAGTGTGAATATAAGCCCACATTTCTTATGGCAGATCACAAGAAAAACATATTGTAAAAATAAATCGGCAAAAATAATTAAAACAAATGTTTATAGGCATTATCACTCCTGAGCTCAACAGAGCTGTAATCATAAATCATGTTACTGGCATAAAAACAGACATTGATCAGTGGAATTGAACAGAGGACCTGATGTAAATATAAACATTTACACTCACCTGAACAATACAGAGAACCACAAATGGAAAATTTGCAGAGAATAGAGGGCAGGTAGTACTCATTGTGAATAGAGCATATATATCAACCTTCTGCTTCCAAAGCCTTAGGGATCATTTTTGTGTGAAGCCCGAGGAAGGAAACGGATTGTACGGTCACAGGTTGTAGAGGAACGCAGAAAGAAATAGAGTTTTTCCAGACAGCTGGTGAGTCCAAAAGCAATTTACACAGCATTCAGTGATCCCACAGTAGCTCAAGCCAAACACAATCTAAGAACTAATCTCGAACTTGGGTGGGTAAGAAACCCCAGTATCTGACTGGACGCAAACTGTTGGTAACGCAAATATCGCTGATGTAGGCCAGGTTAGTCTCATTTAAGGATGAGAATCTTGGATGGACTGACACCAAATGGCATTTGGGGGGTGACAAATTTGACTCTATTATATATATATTATATTATATATTGTATATTATCCATTATATGACATAGTATATAATATTTATCATGTATATATATATATAGTGTATATATATTATATCATAAAATATATATATTATATATATATATATATATATAGTTATATATTATATTTATATACTATGAATCTTCATGAGGGGTACTAAAGGAGGTCCAATAGGGGAGCCAAGTCTAAATTTAAGTCAAAATAATACTCTGAAATTGCACGAAATGTCAGATAATACCATGTACTTATCCCAAGCAAAATGGGCAAAGCACTGTGGAAGGCCTTAATATAATAGTCCTTTCGCAAAGTTTTTACCACTAACTGTATAATAATTTTTATACTATATTTTAATACACTTAAAAAAAAAACAGAGAATACTATACCAAGCAGAACTACATTCTATGGCATTCTAAAATGCAATCGCCACAGCAGCAGAAACGCAAAATTTTTTTCTGATGGAACTGAACAGATGCAATAGCAGTCAGTTCAAAAATATAATGGGCATTGATGCATCCTAAATAGATAGCCAGGCACGAGAAAAGAAGAGAAAAGGTAACAAGGAAACAGAAGAGCTTAGAAGCAGTTCTCATTTAATTCTAAGCATTAGCAATCTACAGCTCCCCCACATCCACAAAAGTTTTGGTCAGCACTTTGGCTGCAGCAATACGAAAGCAAACTAGCACAGAAGTAGGTACCAGAATCATGGGGCAGTTTTGTAGTGGACCTGGCCACGGTTTGGGGAAGACTGTGGAAGTGATTTGAACTTTTTGTCTGGAAAAGGCAAATGAGTGCTTGGAGCTTGATAACCTGCTCTGTAGGGGCTGGGGAAATGCAGGTGATGGAGGCCTGGCTTGGGTAAGTTTCAGAAGGAAGTCTGAACGTCCATCACAGACCTTAATAGGGATTTTGAGTAATATTTTGAACTGAGAATCTGGCAATTTTTTTTTTTTTGTTTGCTGGTCGCTGCAGCTGAAAGATAATGCGTGTCCAACAAGAGAATCAGAACCTACTGAGTTAAACGCGCTTTGCTTTAATGGGACAATCAGTACTGGTTAGATGGGGATGAAATTCAGCTGCAATTAACAAGAGACCATCATCGTTGAGTTGAAATCTGGAAATACTTCCTCAAGTTTAGTACATAGAGCCTGTGGTCCAATGGGATGATTGCTGCATCTCAAGCAATTAGCCAGACTTGGTATTGTGTAGGAGGTCCTCACATGCTACTGGTTCCGAAAGTGGAAGGGGTCATGGAGAGAATCTGAGTCATGGCAGTGTGTGAGGACAGGACACCCATTAATGAAGGGATAGCTCCTGTTGAACTGGAGACCCCAAGATATAGTACAGATGTCAGGACTGTCATGACCACCTAAGACAGTGATAGTTATGATGTGGAACCAGTCTGATCCCAGAAGACACAGTGCATGTGCTGTAGATGGCAGGGCCAGTGGAGCTGCCCAAGCACTGTGGAGTCCATAAATCATGAGTCAATCCTAGATTCTATGCAGCTGAATGTTACACTTTCTTAAGCGTGTCTTGGTTCTTCTCTTTGCATAAGAAATATGTTGAGGGCTGGAGAGATGTCCTAACAGTTAAAAGCACTGACTACAGGGGCTGGAGAGATAAAGAGCACTGACTGCTCCAGAGGACTCGGGTTCGATCACAGCACCCACATGGAGACCAACAACCATCTGTATCTCCAGTTTCAGGGTATCCAACACCCGATTCTGAGCGCTTCTGGGCATCCAACAGAGCATGACGCTCGGCACTTAGACCTTGTTAGGCAATATGTTGCATTACTACCTTAGAAATTATTTAAATACAACTTAAAAATAAAAAAAGAAATAACAGTATTAAATTTGTTGTGGATTTTATAGGAGTCTACAGTTAGAGCTTTTAAAGGCACTGAACTTATAGGCTTACCTTGGGGGGGCGGGGCAGAGGAGATACCATCGGTCACGAGGTGGTTTTCCCAGGGTGAGGCTAATCCATTGCACTTGGGATGTGCTGACCTTTGCAATTTCCCCAAATGTGGAAACTCGACTGCATAATTTTCGGTAGTGGGAGACTGCGTTGCGCATGCTCTCCCCTGAAAAAATATAACATAAAGGCACTCAGCTTTTAAGATTCTGAAAATCTCTAAGGACTGTGGGAGTTTTAAAATTGTACTCTTCTTATAATGCTTGATGTTACTCATCAACAAGATGGTCTTAGAGATAAGCATTGCAAAAATGTTCTTCCTGGGAGAAATTCGCAGCGTGGCATGGTACTCTGCCTCCATATCCAGGTTCATGGTCCCAAAGGCAAAATGAGGAAAAGACTCTCCAAACTACAGTTAAGGGGAGACTAGAGAGATTAATGGGCTTCCTCACAGAGCAAGTGGGTGAGGGGGTCACTTACAGGGTCTTTGGCAGGCTCCCTCATGTGCATCCTGGGCCGGAACCCCTGCCACCTCCACCCAAGTTGGTGATGGAAGGAGAGACTCGCAGCCCATGGCATCACCCGCTGTGTTTCCTTAGACCCTGCCCCTTGTACTGGCGAGATAAACTGGCTGGTTAGGAGAGGCCGCTGGATCCCCGGCCCCACCTTTCCCTCAGAAGGACAACAAGTCGAGGTTATAATCTTGGGCACTTCTTTGGTGTTCAGAGTCAGTACTTTCAGAAGAATATCCACACCACAATAAGAAATGGAAATGTAGCTTAACTGTAGTTTGTTTGTCAAGTTGATTTTGCCAGGGTAGCTTCATTGTTGGCTTTAAGGCATATGGGAAGAGGGACTCTCAAGTGGGAATTTCCTCTATCACATTGGCCTAGGGCGTGTTTATGGGACATTTCCTGATTTTGGTCTAATATTGAGGGGTGGCATCCAGTCCACTATGAATGATGTCAACCATGGGCAGATGGTCCTAGGTTGTATAAGAAAGGAAGCTTAGCATGGGCCAGACAGAAGAGCAAGCCATTCCTTTGTGGTTTGTGCTTCAGTTTCAGCCTCTAGATTCCCGCTCTGAGTTCGTGCCTGAGCTTCCCTTCATAACTGACTGTCAGGTGTTAAGGCCAATTTACCTTTCCTCCCCAGGGTGGTTTTGGTAAGTGTGTTCAGTTACAGGCAATAGAAAGCTAACTAGAAGAGTCAACTTTTTTATTTATAGGAAAAATGTTATATAGTTATTATATGTTTCTATTTAGAAAGCCTGACAATATAGAAGGTAATCATAACTTAAATTCTTTAAGGGACTTTTTTATGTTGGAATATAACTTAAGGAATTTATTCGCCAAAATACAAAGTAGACATCAGCGAAAGGACAAATATTTTACTGATTCATCTTCAAGTGCCAACAAAATGTCAGACTCAAAATGTTGCTAAAATTTAAGCATCGTTTTCTCTATTAGAGTATAAAAATTTCAAGTTTTCCATTATATTTTTCTTTTTTAATTTTTAGCATTTTTATTGTTATATAAATTAAACATTAAATCATTACATAGTATAATTTGTAAGGCAAGATTATGGTTACAAATCTAGACGCCGCTTCTCCTCCTTCTTCCCCCCAACCCCCAAGAGCTCATGCATTATGTCAAATATGTTTTTTCATCTTTTTATCAGTCACTCTCAAAATTCTCGATATAGAACTTGACTTTTCAGCAGAAGTTCACATTTCACTCAGTTTTCAGTCTTTTCTGTTGTTGTTATGTTGTTATTATTCTTGTTTCTATTCGCAATATGCAGCCACTTTCCAATCCACTTGGACAAAAGCTTAAGGAGCCCTGCACAAAGAACACTAACAACAAAAAAAAAAAAAAAAAAAAAAAAAAAAAATCCCAAAAAAAAAAAAAAAAGTAATTGGTTACTAATTCAACAGATGGAGCAAGATATCAATCCTCGTCCTTCGCTTTTCTGGGACTGTGTACTTCGAGCTTAACATAATATCTTCTAGTTCCATCCATTTGTCTGAAAAGTTCATGAGTCATCTTTTTTAACTGCTGCATAGAATCCATTGGTGTAGATGTACCACATTTTCTCTTATCCACTCGTCAGTAGGGCACTCAGGTTGGTTCCAGCTTTTCTGCTATTGTGAACAGACGGCTGCAATCGACATGGCTGTGCATGTTCTCTGAGGCGGCTGGGGTGAGTTTCTTGTGGGGTACATCCAGAGTGGTATGAGGGCTTACCACGCTGACCGCAGTCATAGCCATTCATATATTTTTTTCTATCCATTTATTTTTTTATAATCAGAAGGCCTGTTATTAAATTACTTAATTTATATATTATTTGTAAAAAATTCGAGAGTATATAAAAATGAAGAAACTTTCCCAAGTTAGGCAGTTTGAAATATAAAACGAATTATTTGTGTTTCATATATTCTGAGACGCTGTAATTTGTTAAATGACTTCTTTTCCCACATTGAACTATAGGTCCAACATCAGCTGTGACAAAGTACCTGCAGGATTTTCAATTTTTATTTCATTTTGCATGGTAAATAGAAACTCACAGGCTTGGCATATGTCAGACAGGCTCCTGCCACCAACACATGGCTCTGCCCTGGCTCTACCTGAACATTTGGAAAATCCCGTTTCGGGCCCCCAAAAAACTTTATTGGCTCAACTAACGTGTAATCTGGAATACCCAGACTTTATTTAGATATAAAAGGAAGAAAAAAATACCAGAGGGTCCTGATTGAGCTTTAGCCACATTTTTTTTTTTTTTTACAATGGCAGTTAATGTTCTAGTATAATATTAGGAAAAACTTTTCAAAATGATGACAGAAATGTGAAAATTATTGCTGTTACGGGAAGATTGAGATTACTGATTTGTGAAAGACAGGGAAGGGGTGCTTCCTGAGTCCTCTGTGAAATTTGGTTAAGGCAGCACCTGTTAAAAATTCTGGTCTTTCAGTTTTCATTAATACTGTGTTGCTGCCATGTAAGTGTATGCCAATGTTGCCACATGATTATACCACATGCCCACAGAGAGTCAGAAGATGTCCGAGTCGGCGCATGAGGGCATGATGGACTCTGACATCTCTTCTGACCTCTGTGGGCAATGCAGGCATGTAGTGCAAAGGAATCGCAGAACACACAAATCGTAATGCGATTTTAATTTCATTTTATTCACAGCTAGGACTCGTTCTAATATTCTCAAATCCTACTTTCTATAGTTCTAAAAATCGTAATCCTATCCTGGACTGGCCCACTTCCCCAAGGCCTCTCACCTAAGGCATCTCTTAGCCCCTTAGAGGAGATGGACATAGTCCTCACCAGGGAGATCGCATAGAAGCTGGTTGATTGGCTCCAGGGGATCTCAAGGTCCGGTACTGGAGCAGCTTCCAATGGAGCTGGTCTGGGCAGTGTCAGGGGCCCACAGAGTCAGGATGTACTTCAGGTGAACCAGGTGTCAGGGAAGCAGCATGGCCTGGTTGTTCTTAGCTGCGTGTGTCTCACACAGTGGAGGTTGCCTGGAGTGGGGGATGAGTGCTAACCATTTGCACTTCCTGGTTTAAATAGGCCTCAGCTGGGAGTGTAGGGTGCCCTGAGTCTCAGGTGCTAAATTACTCGCGGGCTTTGGGTCCAGGGTCCGCCTTGCATGGCAGGCTGGGTTTTTTTTTTTTTTTTTTTTTTTTTTTTTCTATCTTTCCTCCCCTGGGGTCATGGGCTTAGTCAAAGGCATGGGGGGGACCAGGAATTGGGTTATCAGTCGCTTGTGTTCCTAACTCTCTTTGGTTACTAATGCAGTTGTGTATCGGTAGCTCTTTGGGCTCTGCTGAGCCCCCCTGTGGCCTGCCTAGTGCTGACTGCTTATCTCTAAAGCAGCCATGAGCTGAAGGCGAGGCCTCTTGGGCGAAGCTAAGTTAACAATTTTCCCGCAATTTCTTCTAAAGTTACACAATTTCACACATTATCTAGCCTATTAGTTTAATCCTAACTACTTCTCATTCACAAAACTTCTACATGCTAACTGTGCTCTGTGTTAGACAGAGTTACAGGGGATTGTGAGGCTGGACTTCCAACACATGTTCACAGAGCTGCAGGTCTTCTGCAAGGGGCAGGGCAAACTGCTCTTACCCCTCTGACATGTCTCCTGCTCGACTGTTTCTGACGATAATATTCTGATGTTTACTTGCTGGCCAGACAATATTAGTTAAGAGCGGCAAAATCTTTAAAACTAAAATTCATAGGCAAACAAGACCTAGAACAAAAGCAGGCCTAACACTTCTGAGTTTGTTTTATTTTTTATTTTTTGCTTGTAGAGATTTTATGGACATTTACAGCTCCGATGCGGGCCGGTACTTGCCCGTTGAAACTATAACAAGGAAGTAAGATACACACCTTTTACTCCTCTTGGGCCCCAACCACCCATCTTCTACTCTGCTGAGCTTGAATCCTTATACACCTCCCCATTTAAAACAAAACACAAACACTCCCTGGGTAGCTGAGGTCTCCCCAGAGCAGAGCTCTGGGGTGCTGTATATGAAGCATGGTGGGCAAGGTGTGCAATGAAGACTTTTGTATTTGAAGAAGGCTTGGGATAATTGTTTAATATCCATTAACCCCTCAGTAGCTAATTAGTTAATGATTCCATAAACACTCAGGCACATTTCTCAGAGCTTTTCTGCTAGGTAATAATTAATAGGCCATTCCAATGGTAGAATATTCCAGTTGTTTTTCTCTAGATACTTTCCACTCATGTTTTATTCCAGAAAACCATTTACTGTTCTTTTTTTAAGATTGACTTTATTTTTAATTATGTATATTTGTATCCCTGTGGGGGTATGTGTATATAAGTACAGGTGACTGTGGGGCCAGTGGTATATGACCCTCCAGAGCCAGAGTTATGGCTCATTGTCACCCAGTTTACCTGCTTGCTGGGGACTGAAATCAGCTCCTCTACAATAAGAGATTGTGTTCTTAAGCACAGAGCCATCTCTTGAACTTTACTGGATTTATTTTTAAGTGGGGGCATTTTACTAATTTTGTTTATGTATTTGTGTGAGTACCATATGTGTGCAGTGACCACTGAGACCAGAAGAGAGCCTCCCAGTCTTTGGAGCTGTAAGTTAAGCAGTAAAGAAAGTCCCTATATAGGTCTGGGAAACCAAATTGTAATCCTCTGTAAGTGCATCATGTGATCTTAGGGGCTGAGCCATCTTGGCCAGCCCGAGCTCTGTGTTTATGCTCCTGATCTGCATCTACCATCTATCCATTTTCTCATTCCTTCCCTCTACACATTCTTTTCTGCACCCACACACTTGTCATTTTTCCAACTTACATCACAAATGCTTGCTTCACTCAGTTATGTACTGAAGGGTTGATCTAAGCTTTGAAAATATTATAAACACTTTTATAGAAATTCACCACAGCATAGCACCATGCTTAGAAATACAGATCAAAGGAAAGGAAAAGATACCCTTATTCCCTCAAGAGAAAAGATCTTCAAATTCTTTGGATGCTGGAGTTCAGACTCTAGATAGAGCCTTGCAAGGAAGATCATGAGAGTCAAGAGAAAATGAGAAGAGGCTGAAGAATGAACCATAAAGAAGGCACTTGGATGACCCAGCAGAGGAGACTCAGCTGCAGCAGCAAGAACATGTGAAGGACAGTTACTGCTAGGACTCTCAGTTTCTATTTCAGCAACAAAGGACATGTAGACTCTGACTTATCACGTGGTTATGGTGATTAATAAGATGAAAATGCATACTTCGGATTTCGCTCAGCCCTGGTGGAAAGGTTAAAAAAACAAAAAAAAAATAAAAAAAAAAAGAAATTAAAAAAAAAAACACCAAAAAACAAAAGAAAGCAATGGGTTTAGAGGCTCAGACAATAAGGTACAATGTTATTACTTGACTCCATAAGGTCAGTCATCGGTGAAACATACTCTGTGCTATTATTCGATTTGACCTATTGCATCTTTATAAAAACATGGCAGGTCACATTACTGTGATTTTTTTGTAAAAAGGCAGGTTCTATATTTTAACACGTATTGCTTATAGCACAGCAAATCTAACACTGTGAGAAATCAATGGCTTTTTGGGGCTAGTGATTCATAACATGCTGGGTTACATTCACATGTGCGTAGCTTTCCTTCTCAAAGCCGATACTTCCATTTATTAATCAAGTGGCAGCGAGTCACATTTCGGAAGACTTGTGTTCAATAATGCACTTTGTATCTTACAAACGTGGTAATGCAAGGTCCATCACTGGAGGCTGAACACTTCAGATCCTGCTTGAATAACCAGTGGCTGCTTCCTCCCCAAATCCATTTCTGAAAAAAAAAAAAAAGGATCGGAAGGAGGCAAGCAAAACCAGCCACTAACATAATGAAAAGAAATTTGTGATTTGAATCACAAAAGGGAAACCCACATGCCAGGGATATGATGAAGGGACAACATGGGAAAGGTGCAGGATAATCCTTCACCAGGCTCTACCAAACCAGTAGGAGATAGCTACAGTGGGATCCCCCTGGAGGTGACCCAAGAAACAGATCTTAGAGGAACAATTGCAGACCTATGCAGAGAAATTTAAGAAAATAAAGCAGAAGTCAGAGAACTAAAGACAGAGAATGAAAAACTCAAAAAGGACCTAGAGGGATACAATGACAAACTTCAGAAAGAACTAAAGGAAAAGATTGACAAACTCCAGAAAGAACTAGAATGAGAAAAAAAACAAACTCCAAAAGGAAGTAGAAACACTGAAAAAGGAAGCCAACCAATGAAGTAAGGAGCACTGAGAAGAGATTGAGAAGCTCAAAAAGGAAATGGAAATACTAAAGAAAACACAGGATGAAATGGAAAAGGAAATAGAACACTCATCGAATCAAGAAGAAAGGAAAGGAAAAAGCTTCAGAAATAGAATGGAGGAAGCAGAACAAAGAATATCAGATCTGGAAGATAACATAGAGCAACTAAAAAGCTCAAATAAAGACGATGAAAAATTTACAAATACACAAAAGTGGAACAACCAGGAAATATGGGACATTATGAAAAGATCAAACTTCCACATCATAGGGCTACAGGAAGGAGAAGAATCCCAAGAGAATGGTATTGATCAGATCTTTAAAAGAATAATAGATGAAAATTTCCCCAAATGAAAAATAGACAAACCCATACAAATACAAGAAGCACATAGGACTCCAAATAGACAAGATCAGAAAAGAAACTCCCCGTGCTATATCATAGTTAAAATGCTAGACACCCAAAACAAAGACAAAATTCTGAAGGCTACAAAAGAAAAACAAGTCATATACAAAGGGAAACCCATCAGAATTACAACTGAATTCTCAGCACAAACCATGAAAGCAAGAAGAACATGGAGCAAAGCATTCCCAGTGTTAAAGAACTATGGATGCCAACCCAGAATAATACACCCAGCAAAAATGTCGATTATAGTTGAAGGAGAGAGAAAATTCTTCCATGACATAAACAAGATGATAGAACACATGTCCCGAAAACCAACTCTTCATAAAATACTTGAAGCAATTCAAAGGGCAGAAGAAAGGAGCAACAATCCTCAAACACCTAGGAAAAGAAACTAATAAAAACATTACCGTAGGAGTAGAAGCAGAGGCTAAAAGTCCAAGTGGATAATAAGGTGAAAGGAAGCAACATCCATCTTTCAATTATGACCTTAAATATTAATGGGCTAAACTCCCCAATCAAAAGGCATAGACTGGGAGAATGGATTAGGAAACAAAACCCATCTATATGCTGTCTACAAGAAACCCATCTCAATTTCAAGGACAGGCACCAACTTAAGGTGAAGGGATGGAAGAAAATATTCCAAGCAAATGGTACCAAAAAGAAAGCAGGGGTTGCTATTCTAATATCAGACAAAATAGACTTCAAAGCAAAAGAAATCAAAAGAGACAAAGAGGGCCATTACATCTTTATTAAAGGAACAATTGACGATGAAGATTTCACAATCATAAATATATATGCACCAAACACCAGTGCACCAAACTTTATAAAGACAATTCTTCAGGATCTCAAGGCACAGATTAACCCCAGCACACTAATACTAGGGGACTTCAATACCCCATTAAGTCCCCTAGACAGATCAACAGGACAAAGGATAAACAGAGAGACATCTGAACTAAATGACACAATACACCAAATGGACCTCACAGACATCTATCGAATATTTCACCCAAACACCAGAGAATACACTTTCTACTCAGCACCTCATGGAACATTCTCCAAAATAGACCATATACTGGGACACAGGGAAAAACTCAACAAATATAAAAAG
>VZQC01014390.1:615190-808705 GCA_009823505.1 Rhizomys pruinosus | reverse complement strand
AACGAATGGTATCCCTCATCTGTGGATGCTAGCGCCAGTAACCCAGTTGTAAATATTTCTTGTGGAGAGGAATGCATATTAAAAGAACAACAACAGAAAGTCTGCATCAGAAAACTGACTGAAATGGTGAATCGGGTGGGGTGGGAGGGGTGGGAGAGAGACATGGGTCTATATTCTATTAATGTATATTTAATTGACATGAGTTCAACAAGTGTCCAATTTTGCCCAGACTCTTTCTACAGGTTACACGGTGTTTTAGGACTTAGTAAAAGTAAATATGTGTATATTAAACAGCATTGGTTTAAAGGTTTTGTTAAAAATAGTAATGCATCTGAGTTAATAGGAAATATAAATTGTTGTCCTCTACATTTGTTTTACTTAAAATCTGTATAACAATAACTTTGGGATTGGCACATACAAATGTTCTCTATAATTTTTCTGTTGTATAGTATCATCTTATAGCATTCTCTTTTACCTGTAGGATGATTTAACTTAAGGAATTAAGTTTGCTTCCCAAGTTAATGACATACAGTCACCCAAAAGAGCTTGGGTGAATTTAATGAAATCTGAGCCTTGATTCCTCCCTATAGGTATGTGTACTACAACTGCCTTTTTGAGACTCATGGGTCAAAATATAAAAACCTATAATAAAAAGGGGGGATTCAGATATATATGAAAGCTTTTTGTCAATTTTTTTCAATTTAAATCTTAAAACTAACTACGGGAAAAGATTTGTATGTTCCAACAGGTCAAAATGTCACCAACTTAACAGCTGAGAAAGAAAAGATACAGCTTTGCATTGAGCAGGATGTACCAGGAAGTGCCAGCAGAATGGTTGGCCTGTATGAACATTGAAAGGAAGAAAAGCCTCAGACTGCTACAGGCATCAAACCCCTCTGCGGATTCTACTTGTAACAACTGTTTATAATGAGTTGTAATGAAACTTACCTTGTAGGTGCCGCACAGTTTTAATACGAGAGAATTTCTTACCTCCCCTTCATAGAACAAGGAGGAATATGATGATGATGAGGTCATTCTCTAACTCTAAATTGGAGCCAACTGTTATAGAGTTAATCTCTTATAAAACCAGTACAACTGCCTTCTCTAATTGACTAATAGACATAGGAACTGTGAAAAGGATTATTCTCTATTCAGAACCAAATATAATACTAAAGTCTCCTTAAGCTGTATATTTAAGCAAAATATATTAATACAGGAGCTCTGATATCAACAATGGATTATTCTACCAAGGAGATGTTGGCCAGGGGATCCAAGCTCCCCCAAAAGGTAAAGGCTTCTTGCCTGTGAACTGGGATACCTGCAAGAAGAGAGGCGGTAAGGCCCTGCTGTCGAAGACCTGATGTAAGTATGGGAAAGATGTATTGAGACCACACTTGCAAGTGTACAGTTGGTCTCTGGAATACTAGAGAGTGTTACCAAAGGCCACTAAACCAATAAAGCAAATATAGGTCTCCTTGAGTCAAGCAAGACTCCTCCGTCAGCACCAGCTACACCTCACCTGCCTGGAAATACTGTGCAGCAGTGGCTGCCATACGCCTGTATATCCCAAATCTAATTGGCTAGTAGCTCTCTCCTTGGAGGAATAACTCATGGCTGATGCTACAAGCTTACATTCTCTAGTGATTAGGAGATATTATAAGCCACAGTAAGACCCTGTCATATTTTACAGAAAAAAAATGTAATTCATCAATTAACATACCATCCAAACATGTGTCTATACCAAAGTAACCTACCATAACAATTAATACTGTTTAAATACCTATATATCTAATTGCTTGTGGTTCATTAGTAGGATTGAAATGTTATTCCTGGACAAACTGTCAGCCCATGAAAGAAACAGCCAGAATTGACTGTTTTGCTTCAGAATCCAAAACGACAGCTCCAGAGAGAGTAGACTGTTTTGCTTCTTGTCCACCTGTGCCCCTTTTCTAAGCCTAGGGAACAATCTGCTGAAGAGGGGGCATGGTTGAATATAAGGGCTGCGATTGGGGTGAATGGTGAAACTATAGCAATATAGACTGGACACTTATTTGATCAACTTGATTGTACATACAAGCCTCCCCCCAGCTGGATGGTCGGACCCTTGAGCTGTGTGAGTTTGGGCACAACTGCTTGCCAATTGGTTTTACATGAAGGATGCTTGTACTCATAAATTATTACTTACTATTAAAAAATGAAAAAAATAAAGAAGTAATAGAAGAAGAAAAAATCAAAGAATAGAATAAGGTAGTCGCTAAGACATCTGGAATTTCGCATGGTTATTGTTGGACATTCTCCCTAGAATCTTGAATAAAAGATGATTTGTTTTTCTTCAGAGATCACGTGGAAGAGATTAGAAGACCTCACAGAACATGCAAGTTCTTTCCTCTTTCATAGAGTGATGAGACATGAGATAAAACTGAAAATCTATTTTTATGGATATTTTGATACAGAAGAGAAAACACTGATCTAGAAGCATTTTACTCACTGTGGTGGGTTGAATGAGGAATGTCAAATAGGCCCAGGTCCTTGAATGCTTGGCCCCCTTTGGTGGAAGTGTTTGGGGAGGTCATGGAATCTTTAGAAGGTGGAGCCTCTCTGGAAGAAGTATGTCACACAGGGCAGGCTTTGAGAGTCACAGCCTTTCCCCAGTTCCAGTTCATTCTCTGCTTCATGTTTGTGGTTGGAGATGTGGTTTGCCAGCCTCCTGCACCATGCTGTTCCTGCTGTTTGTCGTCATGCTTCCCATGATAGACTCTTATCCTTCTGGAGCCATAAATCTGAATAAACCCTTCTATAAGTTGCTTTTTGTCATGGTACTTTATTACAGCAACAGACAAATATCTAATGCATTTATAAAACATATTGTTAAAAAATCACTAAGAAGGGCCAGGCATGGTGGTGCACGCCTTTAATCCTAGCACTTGGGAGGCAGAGGCAGGCGGATCTTTGTGAGTTCAAGGCCAGCCTGGTCTACATAGTGAGTTCCAGGACAGCTGGAGCTACAGGGAGACCCTGTCTCAAAAAGACCAAAAAAAAAAAAAAAATCACTAAGAAGGCAAATGTTACTTATATTTGTATTAAGATAGGTCTATACAGAGGTTGATCCATTTTAGTCTACAAAGGAATTGATTATCTGAAAACTTGGATGAGGCACTGGTTTGGACTGTCTGGCTCACCAGACCAGTAAAGAGGAGAATGAATGTACTTATGCCTGCTGATTGATCAGTGGTAAAATATGGGCTGGTATTGTCTCTGTTATGAGACATAGCAAGAAAGATCCTTATCAAAACCTTACTTATCCATATCATCAATGGTTCCATAATTCAATCATTTAGGTTAGAAATAGATGCAGGACTGTTATGGCAGAAGGCATGATCTGGGATGGGGTGGGGTGGGATGGGGGGAAGGGAAGGGGAAATATGCCTGAACTGAATTGGAAAATGATGTATGAAATACACAAAGCATCAATAAAAAAAAGGGAAAAAAAAAGAAAAATAGGACATGAAAAAAAGAAATAAGGGATTTTACTGCTAAAAGTAATGTGCACATATGAATATACTTGGTAGTAATTATTAACTTGTAAGAAAGTTCCCACATAGCTCTATACTCATTCTCTCTTCATCCCTCTCTCTGATGGCCACAATTAAGATTCATTGGAAAGAAAAGAGATGACTTCCAAAACTCCCCCTGGGGCTTTAAGATAAGAAATGAGTCATGCTGGAGAGATGGCTTAGTGGTTAAGAGCTCCAACTGCTCTGGCAGAGGCCCAGGTTCCATTCCCAGCGCCCACATGGTGGCTAAGAACTGTCTTTAAGCTGGGTGCGGTGGCACATGCCTTTAATCCTAACACTCAGGAGGCAGAGTCAGGTGGATCTCTGTGAGTTCAAGGCCAGCCTGGCCTACATAGTGAGTTCCAGGACAGCTGGGGCTATAGGAAGACCCTGTCTCAAAGAAAGAAAGAAAGAAAGAAAGAAAGAAAGAAAGAAAGAAAGAAAGAAAGAAAGAAAGAAAAAGAGAGAGAGAGAAAGAAAAGAAACGAATCATGTAGAGGGCCTCTTGATGTAACAAGCCCAATCTTCAAGAAATTGAGATACGAAGTTGGGTGTAGTGGTGAAAATTGTAATCTTGGCATTAGTAAGACGGAAAGCATTAATAAGGCAGAAGAATCATGAGTTCCAGGCCAGCCTGAGCTACACAGAGGCTTTGTCTTCAAACAAACAAACAAACAAACAAACAAACAAACAAACGAACCACAAAGGCCAAGTGAGTGTGTGGCACACATATATGGGAGGTGGAGGCTGAGAATCAGAACTCTAGGCCAGCCTGGGTTATACACAGAGACCCAGTCTCAAAAACAAAACAAAACCAAGTAAACAACAACAAAAATAAATTAATATTATGCATGTCATTTTAATGGTTCACATAAAATAAAACCAAATATTTAGAATGAATGTTGTAAATCTAATGAGTGTTAAAAATTAGAAGTAAATGGAGCAGGATGAACATTTTTCCCCCATTCAATATTTAAAGAACAAAAATACAGGGAACATCTAAGCACAAAACCTCTTCCTACATTACTGAGGCCAGCTCATCCTGTGGCTTCTTTTCCATCCCCAGTAAAAATCCCTGCTTCTCAGCTTTCATCCCTAATGACAGCCCAGCATTAGCCACATCTTGTTAAAGAACGCTAACAACACCCTTGCCCTGCCCCAGCCCCAGACCTCTAATTCTAACTTTTCATCTTTGATCAAGGCATGTGAGTACCACACGGAGCAGCAGGGGCTTCCTGTCCTGGAGGATCCCAAGGGGCCTACATCCCTGTGATCCCCATTGCTCTTTGACGGGTCATGGTGCTAAGCAAAATGTTGTAATACTTGGGAGGCCTGTGTTCATGGCTTCTCTCCAGTGATAGCTTCCAGATGTGAGGAAATCTTTAAAGCTTGTGGTCCTCAGCATGTCATTAGGTTGTTCAAATACTTTCAAAAATTCGTAATCACCAGCACAACATTCTTCTCTCTATTTAAACATCCAGCTACAACAATTTCCAGAAACCAAGCATTATGGATAAGAGAACTGCACACGTCACCTCTTACTTTGAGGAAGGGTTATCTGTAATATTCATGTACTCTGGAATTATTTTAATTTCCTCTACAAAGTCTGTACCTCTTGATTTGGTAACTCCCACCCACTCACGAGTGTACATGTGTACTCACACTAGGGAGAGTTGATGTACGACATGGTTTCCAGTCTGAGGAGTTTTTTGGATGTTTGTTATTAGTACTTTTCAGGGCCACTCTCCCACTCCATTGTTTAAGAAAAGCATTTATGCCAAGTTAATCTCTGACCTGGGCTTGAACTAATAAAATCTTGGGAAATGTACCAATTCAATAAAAAGGGAAGTAGTTTTCAGATATTTTATGTTTCTATTCCCCACAAGACAAAGTCAAACAAAAAAGAAGTCCTTTGGCTCATATCTTCATTTGTATCAGTGAAGTATTATCACGTTGAAATTTTCAAGAGCAATGACTTAATTGTTTCCAGTCCACTAAATGAAGAAAACTCCATATTCTATACTTATTCTATGAAGCAAATGTATTTTTTCACTTAGAGCAATCTGTATGTTTACTATATCATTTGATACTTAAAAAGTGTGAGGTTGTGTGCAAAAGAGCACCTAAAATACAACCCAATGCTGAAGACTGCTAAGGATACCATTCTCATGAAACAGGAGACTTGCCCTGAGCTCCAGACCCCCCTCTTGGGGGCACATACTCTGGCCTTTAGTAATGGTACCTGATGCTCTGGGTCATGTAAGTTGTCCTTACACTAGCAAATCCCAAATGCAATATCCATAAGATATAAAAGGAATGAAAGGAGATTCCATCTGGTGAATGGGTGAGGAAGAGGGGAACTGTCTTTTTATCCTTCTCCTTTATCTTCCTTCTGGTAACAATTTAAGTTGAGATGCCTGCATGCAGGTTTTCACAGAAAACGCTCTGCCAAGGAAGCTGGCAGTTGTTACTCATCAGAAACAAAGCTAAGCTTTACAGAGCTGCCCCAATGGGAGGGCAGAGATGAGGTTATCTGATAGAAACAACATGCAATTCTTGTCTTCTCCTGGCGGGGACACTCTGACTTTGGGTACAACATCTAAGCAAGAGAATAGAAAATATGTCCCTGACACACTCTAAATAGTGAATGTTGGGGGGATTGGAGAGATAGCCTAGCGGTTAAGAGCACCGACTGCTCTTGCAGAGGACCCGGGTTCAATCCCTAGCACCCACATGGTGGCTAAGAACCATCTGTAACTCCAATTCCAGGAGAACTCCAGTTCCAGAGGAATCCGAGATCCTCTTCTGACCTCCGAAGCATTGCATGACACGGGTGCACAGACCTGCATGCAGACAGTACATTCATACACATACAAAAATAAATAAAAATTAAAAAAAATAGTGAATGTTGGGAACAGAGGTGATGTGTTTGCTTGACTCTACCTTCAAAACACCATTTAAGTACAACATTACACCAGGCTGATTTGCTTTACTGTAGAATATAGTTTTGTTCTCCCATCAAGACTGAAATAAGATTATATGGAATTCAATAATTTCCTAAATTCTCCTACACTAATTTTATCAAATACCGTTTAAATTATAGCAACTTCTTTTTCTTTTGTGACAGGGTCTCATATATCCCAGGCCAGCCTCAAACTGCTGTGTAGCTGAGTGGCCTCTGCAGCCCTAGCTCCCACTCATATGGTTCTTCTGCCTTTACCTCCCAAATGTTAGGATTACAGGCATGCAGCACTGTGCTCAGGTTACGTGGTGCTGGAGATTGAACCCAGGGCTTTGTGCATGGTGAGCACTCTACCAACTGAACTGCATTCTCAGTCCCATACCACCAATCTTAAGAATCTTAACTATCAATGTTCACTTTCTTCCAGGATTCCATGACGATTCTACATATCCAAAGAACCTGGAGAGATTAGGAACCTAGAGCTTAGGAAAAATAATTCACTATAACCCGATTGTCTTAAAACATTCCAGGACTCTGGCTACCTGCCTGTTTTCTCTTCCATTAAACATCAGCAAAACTCATTCATAATCAAAAGAGTTGGAGCTTTTCTTGGGATAATGTTGCAAGTGTTTTGTTCCTTGCCTTTCTTCCTTCTTCCCTAGAAAGTTTAGAAATTAACAGGAATTTGTATCTCCACTTTGCCAATAGATGAAGCAGTCTTAGCCCAAAACATCCCATGTTCTGATAAACCAGCTCCAGGTAAACCAAATCCAAAACAGTTGGTCACTGCTAGTTGACAGACAGGATTTTTAATTTCCTTCTTCTCAGACACTTTCTTAGGGGTTCTCCAGACCCAAACCAAGCAGCCTTGAAGTTTTGGAGGTACGTAGGGAGCTGTCAACGTATGTCATGTCGGCTGAGAGTTTATGGCAATTTTTCTACCATTTTACCAATAAAGGGGGCTCAGAAGGGACAAAGGGTCAAGCTCCATGGAGCCTTTTACACACTGCTCAACCTCAGGAAGGAGGAACTAACCACAGACAGTCTTCCAAGAAAGAGGATGTATTAGGCTCTCTAGCTTCTGCAGTCACACTGTCCTGGAATTTGCTCGGTGCTCCAAATCTCTTTTTGTGCAGGTACATTGGATGTCTTCCTTATTCACTCACGGCCTTATTCTCTTGAGACAGGGTCTCTCAGTGCACCTGGAACTTTCCAGCTTTTCGTGGGGCACTGGGGGAAGGCTGGCTGGCCAGTGAGACAGGGATCCTCCTGTCTGTACTGTGCCCTGCCATTCTTCAACACTGATTTCCAGGTATATATAGCCAGGCCTAGCCTTTATGTGGGTGCTAGGGATCTGAACTCAGCTCCTCATGCATGTTCAGAAAGCACTGTTACTCAGTCAGCCGTCTCCTCCTCAGCCAAAGATCTCTTTAAAGCTCGTTTATGCAAAGATACCCAGAGGAGAAAAATAATACACTTCAAAAACTCAACTTTGAACTCAGAATGTGACTGTAAGATTAGGCTCAGAGTCTGATATTTGACTGTAGTGTGTATGTAGTAGGTGAGTTTGTGTGTGTGTGTGTGTGTGTGTGTGTGTGTGAGAGAGAGAGAGAGAGAGAGAGAGAGAGAGAGAGAGAGAGAGAGGGAGAGAGAGAGAATGAGAACCAGGAAATAAGACAGAATATAAGATTGATCATACACCCTGACTTATTCTCAAATTTAGGTGAGAGTCTTTTTTTCCTATAATAAAAGAGATGGTAGTCATAACTGACAACAAATGAACAGTTTAGGTCAAGTATTGACTGAATAGTCATCATAGGGACTATACTTCAAGATACAAAATAGCAGCATCCAAAGCATCCCTGGGACTGAAGATTTTCACTCTGTGTTTGGTGGAAACAACCATTATTTGCTTCAGCCAGTTTCAGTTTCCAAAGACTGAATCAAGAAAGTTACTGAAACTCTTTGATACATGGACACGTTTCTTCTCCTCCTTCTAAGCACTTGGCCTGGGGGCTTATCTTCCCTATGCTAGGATTTTAGGAAATACTATTTTTGCGTAGCCCAAGCCTCAGACAAAAAAAAAAAAAAAAAAAAAAAATACTGTCTGATTCAGGTCAGAAATCTCTGTGCTAAGAACTTACAAGCTGCCTAAGGAGTTTCCGGCGATTTTCAAATGAAATGGTCATAAGCCCAGGAATTTCTCACCCAAAGTGAAAATGAAGCCTGCAAAGAAAAGGTGCAGCCGTTGTTTTTTTTTTTTTTTTTTAACTTCTCATAGGGATACAAACAGCAGAGATTTCATTGTTCATCAGATAATCTTCAAGAAGAGTCTGAGTCTAGGCTGGAAATTGGGGGAAATAATGATGTCTGTCTGCAGTGCTGGAAGTCCTGATGCCTGACTAGGCCATGAAACCTAAGCGGGGACATTTCAAGGTCCAGTCTCTCCTAGATGCTCCCAGGCAGAAGTACTGTACTGTTTCTTGGGCCATAAGAAGCATCATCCTCATCATCCTAGATCATTCCTGCCATATTTTTATTGGCAGCCTTTCCAACACAAACACTCTTCAACCAAGCGACTTCTTCCTGGCGTCAGGAGGTGGCTTTTTTTTTTTTTTTTTTTTTAACCCCGGAGTCTCCCATATCGGCTTTTTAGGTCAGTTGATCAACCATTATGTTCCATTCTTGTTCTCCAGTTCTAAGACTGTTTCTGTTAAACATTCTCTTAGATGCTGTGTTGGTCTTTTTGGAAGAATTACTCCTACCAAGATTCTGTTATTTGCAAGCATATGGCAGACAGGAGCTTCTCTTGAGGATGGTGATCTCTGCATTAAGTTTTGCTTTGGTGAGGGTGCCAGATGGATGCCCTCATGATGCAGTGGGTCTCCTTCAGAGTTTTCTTTCATGAAGGTCTCCAACAGGTGTTTCCTCTAAGGCATGCCTGTTTTCCATAACATCAGAATGAGTACAGATGCTGCCTGTGACAGCTTGTATACATAGATCATGCTTTCATTATGATAGAAACGTGTGCAGTGATTGATTTGTTTTTCCAGGTCCGGTTAAAGCATGCTTTGGAAAAGATCATCTTCCATTTGCCAGGAGGGCATTTAATTACTGGACCAAAGACTCAATTTATCAAGGGGGCCAGGAAAGTGTAGAAAAGGAGGGATGTGGGAAAAGGCTAAACAAAGTGGCCAGAAGGAAAGTTGCAGCAGTGTTGGACACCCACTTGCAAGGCAGAGAGAGGCAGATCTCCTCCCTGCGAGGTAAGATGATATTTCTAAAAACATTTCTTTTTTTTCTTCTTTTTTCTTTTTTTATTTCTTTCTGCTTTTAATTATACATCATTTCACAATTCAGTTCAGGCACATTTTCCAATTCCCTTCCCCCGCCCACCCCCCCCCCTCCCAGCTCATGCATTCTGCCCTACTGTCTGCCATCTTTCTCTCTTTTTTTTTCATTTTTAGCTATAAGTGATCCTCCCCATGAGTACAAGCACCTTCATGCAAAACCAATCCACAGGCTGCCGTTGCCCAAACCCCACAGCCCCCACTATCCAGTGGGGGTGACGGGTTATTTGTTCAATCAAGGGTCTGATCAAATGAGTGTCCATTCTATCTTGCTGTAGTTTCACAATTCACCCCATCGTAGCCCTTACATTCTACCATCGCCCCTCTTCTCACAGATGTTCCCTAGGCTTAGAAAAAGGGGACAGGTGGATGAGAATCAAAACAGTCCAACTCTCTTATGGAGCTGTTGTCTTGGAACTCTGGTCAATTCTGGCTGTTTCCTTTCATGGGCCTGACAGTGATGGTCCAGGGGTAACCTTTCGATCATAATAATGAAACATCAAGGCACATTTTAGATGTATCGGTATTTAAACAGTACTACTAGTTATGGTAGGTTACTTTGGTATAGAGAAAGATGTTTGGGCTGCAATATGTGTTAAATCATTATTTCGAATTACATTGTGTTCTTCCTGTTCAAATGACCGGGTCTACTTGGTTTATAACCTCTCCTAACCTCGTAGCGGATGTAGCTTTGTGGCATCAGCTATGGGTTATTTCTCCAAGGAGCGAGCCAATAGCCAATTAGATTGGGATATACAGGCATATGCTGCCACTGCTGCACAACAGTATTTCTAGGAAGGTGAGGTGTAGCTGTGCTGACGGTGGAGTCTTTGCTTGACTCAAGGAGACTGTATTTGCTTTATTGGGTTTGTCGCCTTTGGTAAAACACTCCCCTGGTCCAGAGGCCATGTACACCTTGCTGTGGGGGGGGGGTGGGGGGGGGGCTCTCATATCTCTTGCCCCATGTTAAAGTAGCGTCTTCGGAGAGGGTCATTATTCGCCTCGTCTTGCTGGCAGCGGAGTCTCCCAGTTGGAGAGGCACGTAGCCCTTTACCCGTCTTGTGCGGGCTTGGTGAGCCCGGCCAACATCGTCCCTGGTAGACGAAGCCATTTGTCGGAGTCAGAGCTCCTAATATGGACGTATTAGTTAGCTGATGTGCAGAGCTTTAAGGATTTGGTAGGATTTCTAGGGGTTCTGAACAGTAGCATATATTCCCCGTGTCCACAGTCCTTAGTTATGTCAGATACACGGGAAGGCAGTTTAACTGGTTTTATAAGGGCTTACCTCTATAATAGTTGCCTCCAATTTACAGTTGGAGAGTGATGTCATCATCGTCATATTTCCCTTGTTCTCGTGGGGGAGGCAAGAAGGTCTCCAATATCAAAACCTTTGTGGGACCTAGAAAGTAAGTTTCATTTAGGATTCATTATTATACATAGTTGTTCATTAGGCATTCACAGCAGGGTCGATGTTTATGGCATATTGATGCTTTTCTTTCTTTCAATGTTCAGACGGGTCAAACTTTCAGTTTGGAACTTTTTGGTACATCTACTTAATGCCAAAGCGTGATGCTTTTCATTTCTACAGCCGTTAATTGGTGAATTTTGTCCTGTTTGGAACAAACAAATCTTTGCCAATGTTAGTTTTAAGATTTTGAATTGCAAGGTTTTTGAGAAAAGGTTTCATGTATCTGCTTACTCCCCCCCCCTTTTTTAACCTATGAGTCTTCCATGAGCATCGTGGTATTAGACCCGCAACCTTTTCAGAAAGGGTGCTGAGAAGAACGGTACAGACTGTCATCAAAGTCCCCCTTATGTTGTGTTTGGGGTGACTGTATAGATGTAGTAATTTGGGGAACAAACACTAAGTTTTTACATTCTAAATCATCTTACAAGAGAATGCGAACAAGGTGATACTGTAGAACAGAGAAATTATAGAGCACATTGGTATGTGCCAATCCCAAAGTATTATTCTACAGATTTTATGTAAAAAAATGTGGGCATACAGTGATTTATATCTCTGTTTAACTCAGATGCGTTACCGTTTTTGTCAGAGTTTGTAAACCAATGTTGTTTAATCTACACATATTTATCTTTTAATAAGTTTTCCTTATAAAACACCATGTTATTCCTGTGGACAGTGTTGAGGCATAACAAACTGGGTACTTGGTGAAACTCCCGTCATTAAAATATGCATTAATTGATTATACACCCGT
Source organism: Rhizomys pruinosus (assembly GCA_009823505.1). Taxonomy (NCBI): domain Eukaryota; kingdom Metazoa; phylum Chordata; class Mammalia; order Rodentia; family Spalacidae; genus Rhizomys; species Rhizomys pruinosus. Next base: position 796,623 of record VZQC01014390.1, on the reverse strand, counting down.
GGTCTCTCTCCAACCCCTCCCCCCTTCCCATTCACCATTTCAGTCTGTTTTCTGATGCCAGTCTTTCTGTTGTTGTTCTTTTACTATGCATCCCTCTCCCAGAGAAATATTTATATCTGGGTTGGTTATTGGTACTAGCATCCAATATGAGGGACACCATTGTCGTTTGTTTTTCTGGGCACTGTGTTACTCACTTAACATATATGTTTCTAGCTACACTCCTTTCCTCTGCAAAGTTCAGATGTCCTTCTTTACTGCCTGCTATAGAACTCCCATTGTTATATGTACCACATTTTCTCTTATCCATTCGTTGGTTGAGGGTCACCGCTGGTTCCAGCCTTTTTGCTATTGTGAAACAGAGCTGCAATAAACAAGCTTGTGCATGTATCTTTTCAGTAAGATGTGTCTTGTGGGTACATACCAGGAGTGGTATGACGGGTCAAATGGCAGGGTCCTTTTGAGTCTTCTAAGGGTTCTCCACCACTGCTTTCATAGTGGCTGTAACAGTTTACAATCCCACCAGCTCCATGCTGAGTGTTCCCCTGTTACCCACATTCCCTCCAGCATTCTTGGTACATTCGTGTTGGCCTGGATTTCCTAGCCAGTTCTTCAGTGAAGGTCATGTGAATCTCGAAATGGTTTTATTTTACATTTCCTTAATTATCAAGAGATGTGAAACAACTTCTTAAGATGTTTCTTCGGCCATCTCAATTCCTCCTCTGTGAAAGTTCTCTATTCAGATTTTTGCTCCATCTTTTGAGTGATTATTTGTTCCTTTCTCTTTGTTTTTTGAGTTGCTTGTATACTCTGGGAAATTAATGCTTTGTCAGACTGTATCTGCAGTGAAGGTTTCCTCCCACTCTGTGGGTTTTTCTTCACTTCCTTGAATTGTTTCTTTTGATCAGTTTACAGAAGCTTTTGAGTTAATGAGGTCCCATTTGTCAATTGTCGATCCTTTAATTTCTGTGCAGCTGCTGTATGATTTAGGAAGGTCTTTTCCTACACCTCCATGTCTTGTAGTCTGCTGCCAAGTTTCTCTTCTCCAGAGTTTGGGGTTTCCCGTTGAGGTATTGATCCATCTGGTTTTGACTTTTGTATTTAAGATGGAGGTAGGGTTTTAATTTCATTATTCTACATGTGGTGCATCCAGTTTTGCCAACACCACTTGCTTGAAGATGCTTTGTCTTTCCTCCACTGTATCTTCTTGGCCCCTTGTAAATATGAGGTGGCTGAAATTGTAGTGAGCTCCGGTTTGGATCTTCAGTTTTATTCCCTTGGTCCAACTGGTCTGTTTTGTTCCAGTACCAGGCTTGTTTTTATGACTATAGGCCCTGTAGTATAGTTTGCTGTTGGTTATCGCGATTACCCCACGTATTGCTTCTTTCTATTCCGGGGTGCTGGCTATCGGGGGGGGGGGGGGGGGTCTTTTTTTTTTGTTTTTTCCAACATGAAATTGAGTATTTTTTCCAAGCCTGTGAAGAAAACTCTTGGGGATTTGATTGGGATCGAGTAAATCTGGACACTAGTTGGGTCGGATGGGCCATTTTTCTATTTATTTCAATCCATGAGCATGGGATGCTTGTCCATCTTCTGATGTCTTCTCATTTCCTTTTTCAGGGGTTTAAAAATTTTTTTTTGAGAGGATCTTGGGTCTTTGGTAGGTTTGTCCTAGGTTTTCTTATTTCTTTTGCGGCTATTGTGAGTGGGAGGTCTCCTTGTCGTCCTTTTCAGTGCTTGTTGCTTGTCGTTGGTAAAGAAGGCTACTGATTTTCTAGATGTATTTTGTATCTGCCACTTTACCAACGCTCTTACTCATTTCTAGGAGTTTCTGGTGGAGTTTAGCATCCGTAGGTAGACAATCATAGTTCATCAGTAAATATGGATAGCTTGACTTCCTCTTTTCCAATTTAGAAAACTTCCTTTAATTTCCTTTCTTGCNAAAAAAAAAAAAAAAAAAAAAAAATACTGTTCTGCATTCAGGTCAGAAATCTCTGTGCTAAGAACTTACAAGCTGCCTAAGGAGTTTAAGGCGATTTCAAATGAAATGGTCATAAGCCAGGATTTTCTCACACAAGTGAAAATGAAGCCTGCAAAGAAAAGGGAGCCGTTGTTTTTTTTTTTTTTTTTTTAACTTCTCATTAGGGATTACAAACAGCAGAGGATTTCATTGTTCATCAGATAATCTTCAAGAAGAGTCTGAGTCTAGGCTGGAAATTGGGGGAAATAATGATGTCTGTCTGCAGTGCTGGAAGTCCTGATGCCTGACTAGGCCATGAAACCTAAGCGGGGACATTTCAAGGTCCAGTCTCTCCTAGATGCTCCCAGGCAGAAGTACTGTACTGTTTCTTGGGCCATAAGAAGCATCATCCTCATCATCCTAGATCATTCCTGCCATATTTTTATTGGCAGCCTTTCCAACACAAACACTCTTCAACCAAGAGACTTCTGCCTGGAGTCAGGAGGTGGCTTTTTTTTTTTTTTTTTTTTTAACCAGGACTGTATCCCATATCTGGCTTTTTAGTCAGTTGATCAACCATTATGTTCCATTCTTGTTCTCCAGTTCTAAGACTGTTTCTGTTAAACATTCTCTTAGATGCTGTGTTGGTCTTTTTGGAAGAATTACTCCTACCAAGATTCTGTTATTTGCAAGCATATGGCAGACAGGAGCTTCTCTTGAGGATGGTGATCTCTGCATTAAGTTTTGCTTTGGTGAGGGTGCCAGATGGATGCCCTCATGATGCAGTGGGTCTCCTTCAGAGTTTTCTTTCATGAAGGTCTCCAACAGGTGTTTCCTCTAAGGCATGCCTGTTTTCCATAACATCAGAATGAGTACAGATGCTGCCTGTGACAGCTTGTATACATAGATCATGCTTTCATTATGATAGAAACGTGTGCAGTGATTGATTTGTTTTTCCAGGTCCGGTTAAAGCATGCTTTGGAAAAGATCATCTTCCATTTGCCAGGAGGGCATTTAATTACTGGACCAAAGACTCAATTTATCAAGGGGGCCAGGAAAGTGTAGAAAAGGAGGGATGTGGGAAAAGGCTAAACAAAGTGGCCAGAAGGAAAGTTGCAGCAGTTGTTGGAAACCCAAGTGCCAAGGCAGAGAGCAGGCAGATCTCTCCCTGGAGGTAAGATGATGATTTCTAAAACATTTTCTTTTTTTTTTCTTTTTTCTTTTTTATTTTTATTGATGCTTTGTGCATTTCATACATTATTTTCCAATTCAGTTCAGGCACATTTCCCATTCCCTTCCCCCCCACCCCCACCCCATCCCAGATCATGCATTCTGCCATAACTGTCCTGCATCTTTCTCTCATTTTTTTTTTTTTTCATTTTTAGCTATAAGTGATAATCCATGAGTACAAGCATCCTTCATGCAAAACCTATCTGCAGGCTGTTGTGCCCAAACACCTACAGCCCCACCATCCAGTGGGGGGTGACAGGTTGTTTGTTCAATCAAGTTGATCAAATGAGTGTCCAGACTACATTGCTGTAGTTTCACCATTCACCCCAATCGCAGCCCTTACATTCTACCACGCCCCCTCTTCCGCAGGTTGTTCCCTAGGCTTAGAAAAGGGGCACAGGTGGATGAGAGGTAAAACAGTCCACTCTCTCTGGAGCTGTTGACTTGGACTCTGGTCAATTCTGGCTGTTTCCTTTCATGGGCTGACAGTTTGTCCAGGAATAACCTTTCGATCCTACTAATGAAGAACAAGCAATTAGATATATAGGTATTTAAGCAGCACTAATAGTTATGGTAGGTTACTTTAGCATAGACACATGTTTGGATATGTTAATCCATGAATTACAATTTTCCCCCCTGTTAAATATGACAGGGTCTTACTGTGGCTTATAACATCTCCTAACCTGTAGAGGATGTAAGCTTGTGGCATCAGCCATGGGTTATTTCTCCAAGGGGAGAGCCAATAGCCAATTAGATTTGGGATATACAGGCACATGGCTGCCTCTGCTGCACAGTATTTCCAGGCAGGTGAGGTGTAGCTGGTGCTGACGGTGGAGTCTTGCTTGACTCAGGGAGACCCATATTTGCTTTATTGGTTTAGTGGCCTTTGGTAACACTCTCTGGCATTCCAGAGGCCATCTGTACACTTGCATGTGTGGTCTCAATACATCCCTCCCATGTTAACGTCAGGTCTTCGGCAGCAGGGTCTTATTGCCTCTCCTCCTGTAGGTATCCCAACTTAGAGGCAAGGAGCCCTTACCTTTTGTGGGGCCTTGGATCCCCTGGCCAACATCCACCTGGTAGAACAATCCATTGCTGATGTCAGAGCTCCTGTATTAATATATTTTGCCTGAGTGCATAGCCCTAGGACTTTAGTATTATATTTGGTTCTGAACAGAGAGTAATCCCTTCCACAGTTCCCATGTCTAGTAGTCAATTAAAGAAAGCAGTTTTACCGGTTTTATAAGAGATTACCTCTACAATAGTTGTCTCCAATTTACAGTTGGGGAGCGACCTCATCATTGTCATATTTCTCCTTGTTCTATGGGTGGGAAGGCAAGGAAGTCTCTCATATCAGAACCTTTGTGGCACCTAGAAGGTAAGTTTCATTAGGACTCATTATAACTAGTTGTTACATGTAGGATCCACAGAGGGGTTCGATGTTTATGGCAATCTGAGGCTTTTCTTCCTTTGAATGTTCAGACGGGTCAGCCTTTCCGTTGCCACTTTTTGGTACATCCTACTCAATGCAAACCTGTATCTTTTCTTTCTCAGCCGTTAAGTTGGTGACGTTTTGTCCTGTTGGAACAAACAAATCTTTTCCCATAGTTAGTTTTAAGATTTGAATTGCAAGGGTTTGATGAAAAGGTTTCATGTCTTTCTGTATCCCCCCCCCCTTTTTTTAGCGTATGAGTCTCCAGAAGACAGTTGTATTATACATGACTATAGGGTGGAGTCAAGGCACAGATTTCATCAAATTCACCCATGTTGTTTTGGGTGACTATATATGATTAACTTGGGAAGCAAACTTAATTTTTACGTTAAATCATCTTAAAGAGAATGCTACAAGGTGATACTGTACAACAGAGAAATTATAGAGAACATTTGTATGTGTCAATCCCAAAGTTCTTGCTCTACAGATTTTATGTAAAGCAAATGTGGGCAACAGCGAATTATATCTCCATTTAATTCAGATGCATTACCATTTTTATCAGATTCTGTAAACCAATGTTGTTTAATATACACATGTTTACTTTTACTTTTACTAAGTCCTAAAACACCATGTGTCCTGTAGACAGTGTCTAGGCGAAACTGGGTACTTGCTGAGCTCACGTCAATTAAATATGCCTTAATCGAATATACACCCGTGTCCCTCTCCCACCCATCCCCCCTTTCCAATTCACCATTTCAGTCCATTTTCTGATGCAGTCTTTCTGTTGTTCTTTTACTATGCCTCCCTCTCCATGAGAAATATTTATATCTGGGTTGTTGGTACTAGCATCCACATATGAGGGACACCATTTGTCGTTTGTTTTTCTGGGACTGTGTTACTTCACTTAACATAATGTCTTCCAGCTCCATCCATTTACCTGCAAATTTCATGATGTTGTCCCTCTTTACTGCTGCATAGTATTCCATTGTATACATGTACCACATTTTCTCTATCCACTCGTCAGTTGAAGGGCACCTGGGCTGGTTCCAGCTTTTTGCTATTGTGAACAGAGCTGCAATAAACATAGCTGTGCATGTATCTTTGCAGTAAGTTGTGTCTTGTGGGTATATACCCAGGAGTGGTATGACTGGGTCAAATGGAAGGCTCATTTTGAGTCTTCTAAGGGTTCTCCACACTGCTTTCCATAGTGGCTGTACAAGTTTACATTCCCACCAGCAATGGATGAGTGTTCCCCTTTCCCCACAACCTCTCCAGCACTTGGTATCATTCATGTTCCTGATCCTAGCCAGTCTTATTGGAGTAAGGTGATATCTCAGAGTGGTTTTAATTTGCATTTCCTTAATTATCAGAGATGTTGAACACTTCTTAAGATGTTTCTCGGCCATCTCTAACTCCTCCTCTGTGAAGTCTCTATTCAGATCTTTGCTCCATCTTTTGAATGATTCATTTGTTTTCTTTCTTCTTTGTTTTTTGAGTAGCTTGTATACTCTGGAAATTAATGCTTTGTCAGATGTATCTGCTGTGAAGGTTTCCTCCCACTCTGTGGGTCTTCTCCTCACTTCCTTTATTGCTTCCTTTGATGTACAGAAGCTTTTGAGTTTAATGAGGTCCCATTTGTCAATTGTCGATCTTATTTCTTGTGCAGCTGCTGTCTGATTTAGGAAGTCTTTTCCTACACCTATGTCTTGTAGTCTGCTGCCAAGCTTCTCTTCTATCACCTCCAGAGTTTGGGGTTTCACGTTGAGGTCTTTGGTCCATCTGGAGTTGACCTTTGTACAAGGTGAGAGGTAGGGGTTTAATTTCATTCTTCTACAAGTGGTGATCCAGTTTTGCCAGCACCACTTGCTGAAGATGCTGTCTTTCTTCCATTGTGTCTTCTTGGCCCCCTTGTCAAATATGAGGTGGCTGAAATTGTATGAGCTCAGGTTTGGATCTTCAGTTTTATTCCATTGGTCAACTGGTCTGTTTTTGTGCCAGTACCAGGCTGTCTTTATGACTATAGCCCTATAGTATAGTTTGATGTCTGGTATAGCGATCCCCCCTGTATTGCTCTTTTCACTCAGGGTTGCTTTGGCTATTCGGGGTCTTTTGTTTTTCCAAATGAAATTGAGGATTTTTTTTTCCAAGCCTGTGAAGAAACTCTTGGGGATTTTGATTGGGATCGCATTAAATCTGTACACTAGTTTGGGTAGGATGGACATTTTTACTATATTTATTTTCCCAATCCATGAGCATGGGAGGTTTGTCCATCTTCTGATGTCTTCCTCAATTTCCTTTTTCAGGGGTTTAAAATTTTTGTTGTAGAGATCCTTGGTGTCTTTGGTTAGGTTTGTTCCTAGGTATTTTATTGTTTTTGAGGCTATTGTGAGTGGGAAGGTCTCCTTGTAGTCCTTCTTCAATTGCTTGTTGTTGGTGTACAGAAAGGCTACTGATTTTTCTAGGTTTATTTTGTATCCTGCCACTTTACCAAAGCTCTTAATCGTTTCTAGGAGTTTTCTGGTGGAGTTCTTAGCATCCCTTAGGTAGACAATCATATCATCAGCAAAAAGGGATAGCTTGACTTCCTCTTTTCCAATTAGAACTCCTTTAATTTCCTTTTCTTGCCTTATTGCCCTAGCTAGGGTTTCTAGCACTATATTGAAGAGGAGTGGTGACAGGGGGCAGCCTTGCCGAGTTCCTACCTTTAAGGGGAATGCTTCTGTCATTTCCCCATTTAGGATGATATTGGCTGTGGGTTTTCTGTATATGGCTTTGATTACATTGAGGAATGATCCCTCCAGACCAATTCCCTCCAGGACTTTAAACATGAAAGGGTGCTGGATTTTGTCAAAGGCTTTCTCCGCATCAATTGAGATGATGGCGTGGTTTTTGTCCTTCAGTCCATTGATATGTTTGATGATGTTTATTGATTTTCGTATGTTGAACCATCCCTGCATGTCTGGTATGAATCCAACTTGGTCATGGTGGATGATTTTCTTGATGTGAGTCTGTATGCGATTTGCCAGAATCCTGTTTAGAATTTTGGCATCTGTGTTCATTAGGGAGATGGGTCTATAGTTCTCCTTTTTGGTTGTATCTTTCCCTGGTTTTGGTAGTAGCGTAATGCTGGCTTCATAGAAGGAATTTGGGAGAAGTCCCTCCATTTGTATCCTTCTAAACAATTTAAGTAGTAATGGTTGTAAGTCTTTACGAAATATTTTATAGAATTCTGCCGTGAATCCATCCGGGCCTGGGCATTTTTTGGTTGGGAGGCTACTTATTACATCTTCGATTTCTTCCTGTACTATTGGTCTGTTTAGGCTGTCGATCTCTTCTTGGTTGAGCTTTGGTGATTCCCAGGATTTCAGATATTCATCCATTTCTTCTAGGTTTTCAAACTTAGTAGAATATAAGTTTTTGAAGTAGTCCCGTATGATTGTCTGGATCTTTTCATTGTCTGTTGTGATATTTCCCCTTTCATCACAGATTCTATTGATTTGGAGTTGTTCCCTCTTTCTTTTGGTTAACTGGGCTAGAGGTCTGTCTATCTTGTTTATTCTCTCAAAGAACCAACTTTTGGATTCATTGATTTTTTGTATGGTTTTCTTTGTTTCTATTTCATTGATCTCTGCTCTGATTTTTGTTATTTCTTCTTGTCTGCTCCGTTTAGGGTTCATTTGTTGTTGTCTCTCAAGTATTTTTAGCTGCAGTGTTAGATCGTTCACTTGTGCTCTTTCTGTTTTTTTAATGTGGGCACTTAGAGCTATAAACTTCCCTCTTAGGATTGCTTTAAGAGTGTCCCATAGATTTTGCTGTGTTGTTTTATCATTGTCATTCAGTTCCAGGAATGTTTTTATTTCTTTTTTTATTTCTTCCTTGACCCACTCATTATTCAGGAGAGTGTTGTTTAGTCTCCATGTGTTCCTGTAGGTTGTAGGGTTTATTCTGGTGTTGATATTGAGTTTTATTGCACTGTGGTCTGATAGAATGCATGAGATTATTTCAACCTTTTTATATTTGTTGAGTTTTTCCCTGTGTCCCAGTATATGGTCTATTTTGGAGAATGTTCCATGAGGTGCTGAGTAGAAAGTGTATTCTCTGGTGTTTGGGTGAAATATTCGGTAGATGTCTGTGAGGTCCATTTGGTGTATTGTGTCATTTAGTTCAGATGTCTCTCTGTTTATCCTTTGTCCTGTTGATCTGTCTAGAGGACTTAATGGGGTATTGAAGTCCCCTAGTATTAGTGTGCTGGGGTTAATCTGTGCCTTGAGATCCTGAAGAATTGTCTTTATAAAGTTTGGTGCACTGATGTTTGGTGCATATATATTTATGATTGTGAAATCTTCATCGTCAATTGTTCCTTTAATAAGGATGTAATGGCCCTCTTTGTCTCTTTTGATTTCTTTTGCTTTGAAGTCTATTTTGTCTGATATTAGAATAGCCACACCCGCTTTCTTTTTGGTACCATTTGCTTGGAATACTTTCTTCCATCCCTTCACCTTAAGTTGGTGCCTATCCTTGAAATTGAGATGGGTTTCTTGTAGACAGCATATAGATGGGTTTTGTTTCCTAATCCATTCTCCCAGTCTATGCCTTTTGATTGGGGAGTTTAGCCCATTAATATTTAAGGTTACAATTGAAAGATGGATGTTGCTTCCTTTCACTTTATTATCCATTTGGACTTCTAGCCTTTGATTTTGCTCCTATGGTTATGTTTTTGTTAGTTTCTTTTCCTAGGTGTTTGAGGATTGTTGCTCCTCTCTTCTGCCCTTTGAATTGCTTCAAGTATTTTATGAAGAGTTGGTTTTCCAGACATGTATTCCATCATCTTGTTTATGTCATGGAAGATTTTTCTCTCTCCTTCAAGTATAGTCGACATTTTTGCTGGGTAAAGTATTCTGGGTTGGCATCCATAGTCCCTTAACACAGGGAATGCTTTGCTCCATGTTCTTCTTGCTTTCATGGTTTGAGGCGAGAAGTCAGTTGTAATTCTGATGGGTTTCCCTTTGTATGTGACTTGTTTTTCTTTTGTGGCCCTCAGAATTTTGTCTTTGTTTTGGGCATCTAGCATTTTAACTATGATATGGCGTGGGGTGTTTCTTTTCTGATCTTGTCTATTTGGGGTCCTATGTGCTTCTTGTATTTGTATGGGCTTGTCTATTTTTAGTTTGGGGAAATTTTCATCTATTATTCTGTTGAAGATCTGATCAATACTATTCTCTTGAGATTCTTCTCCTTCCTCTATTCCTATGATGCGGAGGTTTGGTCTTTTCATAGTGTCCCATATTTCCTGGTTGTTCCACTTTTGTGTATTTTTAAATTTTTCATAATCTTTATTTGAGCTTTTTAATTGCTCTGTGTTATCTTCCAGGTCTGATATTCTTTGTTCTGCTTCCTCCATTCTACTTCTGAGGCTTTTTCCTTTTCTTTCTTCTTGATTGACTGAGTGTTCTAATTCCTTTTTTGTTTCCTCCTGTGTTTTCTTTAGTACTTCCATTTCCTTTTTGAGCTTCTCAATCTCTTCTTTGTGCTTCTCAATCTCTTCTTGGTGCTCCTTTCTTCTTTGGTTGGCTTCCTTTTTCAGTGTTTCTACTTCCATTCGGAGTTTGTTTTTTTCTCCCTCTAGTTCTTTCTGGAGTTTGTCATTCTGTTCCTTTAGTTCTTTCCGAAGTTTGTCATTGTATCCCTCTAGGTCCTTTTTGAGTTTTTCATTCTCTCTCTTTAGTTCTCTGACTTCTTCTTTATTTTCTTTAATTTCTCTGCGTATGTCTGCAATTATTCTTCTAAGCTCTGTTCCTTGGGTCTCCTCCAAGGGGATCCCATTGTAGCTATCTCCTCCAGGTTTGGTAGGGCCTGGTGTGGGAATATCCTGTGCCTTTCCCATGTTGTCCCTTCATCATGTCCCTGGCATGTGGGTTTCCCTTTTGTGATTCAAGTCACAAATGACTTTTCACTATATTAGTGGATGGTTTTGCTTGCCTCCTTCCGATGCTTTTTTCTCCTTTCCTCCTCCTTTTTTTTTTATTTTTTATTTTTTATTTTTATGTGTATTGACTTTCCTAGGTTTCAGGTTTTCAATTTTGTGTATATGTTGGATGTTGGAAGCCTAAGTCAGTCTTCTCTTTCTGTTCTGAAGGTTCTCCAAAAGGAAGACCACTTGGATTCTCAGCAATTCCTTGGCCCGGGGTGGGGGGGGGGTGTTGTGCGCCTGACTTAGCCGGCGCCCCGATACCTCTGGGACGGGGACCCCGGAAAGAGGGCTCAGAGCTGAGACACTCTCCCAGCTGCCCCTGTGCCAGACCACCCCACCTGTAGCCGTGTACCTGCCCTGTTTGTGCGCGAGTTATGGCGTCTTCACTGCGACTCAGGAGCCCGCCCACAAGTCCGCTAGCCGGGACCAGAGCAGAAGTAAACACGACCCTCTGTTCGCTCTGCAGAGGCAGAGCATGGTCCCTCCTAGATGGGGACCCCGGAAAGAGGGCTCAGAGCCGAGACCCTCTCCCAGCTGCCCCTGTGCCAGACCACCCCACCTGTAGCTGTGTACCTGCCCTGCTTGCGCACGAGTTATGGCCTAAAACATTTTCAAAGTGTCAGTAAAGACATTCATTCCAACTTGGATATATTACATAAATACATATTTTGAGAACTCTGAAGAGAGTAAGAAGGTCCTCCTTGAGAAAAGAGGATTCTATGAATAAAACAGCCCCTTCTAAAGCAGCTGATGGATGAATTACTGGACAAAAGCACTTGCAGTGCAAGCCTGATAACCTGAGTTTGATCCCCAGAAACCACATAAGAAAAAAGCTGGATGTGTTGGCTTGTGTCCCATCAGTCCTACAGCCAGATAGGAAGAGGGAAGAGGAAACTCTCCCAGATGCTCAGGGGCCATGGTTACAAAATGTGGCAGAAACAATAAGAGACCCTGCCTCAAAGACAAGATGGACGGAAATAAAATAACCAGTCAGAAAGTTGTTCTCTGACTTCACATGCACCACATGGTATACATGTGCATTTATACACACACACAGAGAGAGAGAGAGAGAGAGAGAGAGAGAGAGAGAGAGAGAGAGAGGAATCTTACAGGAAAGTGGGACTCCAAGGCTGAATCTAAAGTGTGCCATACATAGTAAAATGCTACAGAAGCTGTTTGGTGGGGAATCACTAACAACTATTTTAAAGAAGTAAACAAATTATTTTAAAGATGTAAACAAACTTTTTAATCCATCTATCCATCAATACACATATAGACAAGTAAGTTTTGTGGTCAGGTAAGTTTGTAAGCCACTTTTAAAGAATTCTTCAATGCATGACTCCTTAGACTCTCTTGTATGATAAGGTGTACTATGGATCTCAAAAAGGGCTGGATCTTTTTTTTTGTCTGTTGTGATATTTCCCGACACTGACAATACTTCAAAAACCTATACTTTAATAAATTTGAAAACCTAAGAGAAATGGATGAATATATGAAATCCTGGGAACCAACAAAGCTTAACCAAGAAGAGATTGACAGTTTAAACAGACCTACAATATTACTACTCAAACTGTTCAGAAGGATACAAACAGAGGGAATTCTCCCAAATTCCTTCTATGAAGCCAGCATCACTCTAATACCAAAACCAGGCAAAGATATAACCGAAACAGAAAACAATAGACCTATCTCATTAATGAACATAGATGCAAAAATTCTCAACAAAATACTTGCAAACAGCATACAGTTCCACATCAAAAAGATCATCCATCATGATCAAGTTGGATTCATACCAGAGATGCAGGGATGGTTCAACATATGTAAATCAATAAATATCATAAATTTGCCTTTTGATTTTACAGGAGCTTACAGTTAGGAGATTGGCCTGAGTCTCAGAAGAGACTTTGAACTGTAAACTTTTGAATGGCATTGAAACTGGTAAAGACTATGGGGACTTTTAAGGTTGGACTAAATGCATTTTGCATTTATATGGTCAGGATCCTATGGGGACCAGGGAGTGGAATGTGGTGGTTTGAATGAGTGTCCTCCATAGGCTTTAAGTATTCAGACATTTTGTCTCCAGTTGGTGGCACTGTTCTTGGAGGTCTTAGAAGGTGTGGCTGTGCTGGAGGAAGTATGTCATGGGGGGCAGACTTAGTGAGTTTAACAAGCCTCGTGGCCTCCAGTCTCTCTCTCTGCTTCCTGTGCTCATTGCGAGATGTGACCCTCAGCTTGCTGCTCCAGCCCTGGCCAACAATGCTTCCCACCACAATGGACTCTGATTCCCTGGAAACATCGATTGTAAGCTCAAATAAACTCTTCTTTTTATAAGTTCATTTGGTCATGGTGTTTTATCACAGCAACAGAAAAATGACTAATACAATACATAAATCGACTGAAAGACAAAAACCACATGATCATCTCAATTGATGCAGAAAAGCTTCTGACAAGGTCCAACCCCTTCATGTTTAAAGTTCTAGAGGGAATTGGACTGAAGGGAATATTCCTGAACATGATCAAAGCCATATATAGTAAACCCACTGCCAACATCATCCTAAATGGAGAAAAATTGGAAGCATTCCCCTTAAAGGCAGGAACCCAGCAAGGCTGCCCCTTATTGCCACTTCTCTTCAACATAGTGCTTGAAATACTTGCTAGGGCAATAAGACAAGAGAAAGAAATTAAAGGAGTACTAATTGGAAAAGAAGAAGTTAAACTATTCCTTTTTGCAGATGATATGATAAATTACCTAGGGGATGTTAAAAACTCCACCAGAAAACTCCTATAAACAATTAAGAATTTCAGTAAAGTGGTGAGATACAAAATTAACCTAGAAAAATCAGTAGCCTTTCTTTACACCAACAATAAACAAGTGGAGAAGGAATATAAGAAGACCTTCCCACTCACAATAGCCTCAAAACAAACCCTGGGAACAAACCTAACCAAAGACACCAAAGATCTCTACAACAAAAATTTTAAACCCCTGAAGAAGGAGATTGAAGATGACATCAAAAGATGGAAAGATCTCCCATGCTCATGGATTGGAAAAATTAATATAGTAAAAATGTCCATTTTACCCAAATTGATATTCAGATTCAACACAATCCCAATCAAAATCCCCATGAATTTCTTCACAGACTTGAGAAAAAATCCTTAAATTCTTATGGAAAAGCAAAAGACCCCAAATAGCTAAAACAACCTTGAGTGAAAAGTGCAATACATGGAGGATTGCTCTACCAGACTTCAAGCTACATTACAGGGCCATAGTCATAAAGACAGCCTGGTACTGGCACAAAATCAGACCCATTGACCAATGGAACAAAATTGAAGATCCGAACTTGAGCTCATACAATTTCAGCCACCTCATATTTGACAAAGGGGCAAAACACCCTTAATGGAGGAAGGATAGCATCTTCATCCAATGGTACTGGCAAAACTGGATCACCATTTGTAGAAGAACAAAATTAAACCTCTACCTCTCACCCCGCACAAAAATCAACTCCAAGTAGATCAAAGATCTCAGTGTTAAGCCTGAAACCCTGAAGGTGACAGAAGAAAAAGTTGGCAACAACCTACAAGACATAGGCATAGGAAAAGACTTTCTAAGTCAGACAGCAGCTGCACAGGAAATAAGGTCAACACTTGACAAATGGGACCTCATCAATCTCAAAAGCTTCTGTACACCGAAAGAAACAATCAAGGGAGTGAAGAGAAAAGCCACAGAGTGGAAGGAAATCTTCACTAGTGATATATCTGACAGAGCATTAACATTCAGAATATATAGACTACTCAAAAAACAAAGAAGTAAAGCTGGGCATGGTGGCACATGCCTTTAAATCTAGCACTTGGGAGGCAGAGGCAGAGGCAGGCGGATCTTTGTGAGTTCAAGGCCAGTCTGGTCTACAGAGTGAGTTCCAGGACAGCTGGGGCTACAGGGAGACCCTGTCTTGAAAAGACCAAAAAAAAAACAAAAAACAAAAACAAACAAACAAACAAACAAAAAAAAACAAAACAAAGGAAGTAAGAAAACAAATGACCTACTCAAAAGATGGAGTAAAGAGCTGAACAGAGACTTCACCAGTGAGGAAGTAAAAAAGGCTGAGAAACATGTTAGAGCAAAAAAACAAAAGTGTTCAACATCGTTAATAATTAAGGAAATGCAAATTAAAACCACTCTCAGATATCACCTTACTCTGACAAGACTGGCTAAGATCAAGAAAACAAAAGACACCAAATGCTGGAGAGGTTGTGGGGAAAGGGGAACACTTATCTACTGCTGGTGGGAATGTAAACTTGTACAACATTATGGAAAGCAGCGTGGAGAACCCTTAAAAGACTCAAAATGAGCCTACCACCTGACTCAGTCATGCTACTCCTGGGTATATACCCACAAGACTCATCCTACTCCAACGATAAATGCACATCTACGTTTATTTCAGCTCTCTTCACAATAGTGAAGACCTGGAACCAACCCAAATGCCCCTCAATAGATGAGTGGATGACAAAAATGTGGAACATTTATACAATGGAGTTTTATTCAGTGGTAAAGAAAGATGATATCGGGCTGGAGAGATGGCCTAGCGGTTAAGAGTGCCGACTGCTCTTGCAGAAGACCCAGGTTCGATCCCCAACACCCACATGGCAGCTGAGAACCATCTTTAACTCCAGTTCCAGGGGAATCCAACACCCTCTTCTGACCTCCGGGCATTGCACAACACGGGTGCACAAAACCTACATGCAGACAGTACATTCATACACATACAAAAATAAATAAAATTAAAAAATTTTTTAAAAATTAAAAAAGAAAGAAAGATGACATCATAAACTTTGCAGGTAAATGGATGGAACTTGAAGCCATTATGCTAAGTGAAGTAACTTAGTCCCACAGAAACAAAGGGTGAATGGTTTCCCTCATTTGTGGAAGCTAACACCAAATCCCCAGTTGAAAGGCAAGCTGAACATTATTGTTATATTTCTGTTTATCTGAAAGCAACTATGTTGTTATAATGTAAATCTCTCTCTCTCTCTCTCTCTCTTTCCCTCTACCTCTCATCACTTTTTTTTGGTAGTTTTGTGTCAATGTTAAAAACCTGGTTTGCCGGCAGGGTGCAACGCCTTTAATCCAGCACTGTGGAGGCAGAGGCAGGCGGATCTTTGTGATTTTAAGGCCAGCTGGTCTACAGAGCGAGTTCCAGGACAGCTGGGGCACAGGGAGACCCTGTCTCGAAAAGACCAAAAAAAAAAAAAAAAAAAAAAAAACCAAACCAAACCAAACCAAACCAAAAAAACCAAAAAAAAAAAAAACCTGGGCTTGATTCTCAAGTTCTGTCCTCTTGTCCTGCAAAGAACAGGACTGTATGAACTCTAGAATGGCTTTCCTCTGTTCTCTAGCAAGCAGAGATGAATTCTTTAGAATTTGAGTGGGATTTTCCAAAAGATCGTGTGACCCTCTCTGTGACCAAACATGTTGTAAAACACCATACTGTTTAACTGCAGTGCGGGGAGCGCTCTGCCATGATTCAATCAGGGTCAGGGCAAAGCCTGGGCAAATGTGACCAATGGTGGCTGTCATAAGGAATACAAAGTGCATTCAACAAATCAGGGAGTTTCAGTAGAAACCCACGAGGGGAAAATATGGTAAAAAAGGAAGAAGAGGGGAGCCAAAGAGGCCAGGGGAGGGTCTGATAGCTGAGGTAGGGAAAAGCCCGGTGTGACTTTTCAGACTTTCCCAACCTGCCATAGGATCAGCCTGGGTATGTGAGTGAAGACTTGAATCGGGTGACAAATGTCTTTATCATGCCACCAAGAGAGAGTTCACACTTTTTAACCAATCACAAGTCCACTCTCTGGAAGCCCTTTATTTTATTTAACAATAAATTTGTTGCACACTAGGCCTTCTTATGTTACCTAGCCTGGTCTCAATCTCAAGATCCTCCTGCCTAGCCAACTACCTGGGTTTAGAGGCTGTGTCCCCAAGCTCAGCTCTCTCACAGTCCTTTAAACTCTAGATTATTAAAGTGCTTAAGCCTTACTTGTCATTTCTACTGATCAATGGTAGCATTGTGACCAACCCAAAATGAAGAGCAGAAATAAGCTCCTTCAAGGTAGAAAGAGGACCTGTTTCCCCTCCCGGAATGTCTCAGACCTGTGGTCTTTCTCTCCTCAGGTTATTCTTCATTTTTGTCGCATGTCTGTAATAAGTTTATATCATGGTTTCGTTAACATCAGTGTGCCAAATATTCTTGGGCTAACTCTCCATTTCCGTAAGAATTTCTTATGTCCGGCTTGATAGCAGTGGCATATACTATTGGCGAAAATCAACCTTGTTGGACTAAGTGGTTCTGGAAGGTGATCACACAGCAAAGCTCTAGGAATGTCACTTCCCAGGGTAAAGGGTACCTTCTGTGAATCATAAGCAGCTATTAGTTCTCTTTGTTAACCATGGTTTAGAGGGAAAAATATACACATCACTATCCACATGAATAACATACCATGAACCTATGTGACACTTCACAAGACCCTGAGGGTAATGTCCTGGGGTTTCAATCAGGTTTGATGGCTTCACCTGCTATTTCTTTCTTAGAACAGTTAATTGACTCAGTTGTGTCAAAGGATGTTCTCTTGAAGCTCTGGGAGTTTGTCAATGAATCTAACAAACCTGAATGTACTTAATAACCTATTTTTAATGACTCCGAAATAATATATCTGTTTTAAAATAAACATTTCTCTGATTTATTGATTTTTAAATTTTGGACTCTATAATTTTTTCTTTTATTATTTTTATGCGTATGAGTGTATTTCCTACATGTATGTAAGTGTACCTGTGTCAGAAGAAGGCATTGGATTTCCCTGGAACTGGAGTTACTGACAGTTGTTAGCTGACATGTATGTGGGTGCTGGGAATCAAACTTGGACCTTTTGCAAGAACGCCCAGTGCTCTTAACTGCTGAGCCATCTCTTCAGCCCCAATTTTTCCTTTAAAAATATTTCATTTTTATTATTATCTTATTTTATGTGTATATATTGCCTGCATGTACGTAAGTGCATGTGAGCTGTGCGAAGCGTGCAGAGATCAGAAGATGGCACTGGATCCCCTGAAACTGGAGTTACAGACTGTTGATAGCTGCTATGCGGGTATTGGGAAATGAACCTGGGTCCTCTGCAAGAGCAGACTGGGCTCTTAACCACTGAGCCATCTCTCCAGCCCATAAGTTTTGTCTTAAACTTGGTTATACTTATATTTAGCACATCAGCAAAATAATATAAATGCTGTCCACACCATCCCCAAACAACCTTTTTGATACTATAGTTCTGTCCCATGGTTCTCTCAAGGAGACAGACTGCTTAGTCAATGAAATGCCAGCAGCCAAGCTCTAGCAAGTCTGTAGACTAATCAGGCTCTCATCCCATTTTCCAGAGTTAAAAACTCAAGTATGGGGCTGAAGAAATGGCGCAGTGGTTAAGAGCACTGACTGTTCTTGCAGAGGACCCAGGTTTGATTCCCAGCACCCACATGGTGTCTTTAACTCCAGTTCCAGGGGAATCTGACAGCATCTTTTGACTTCTGCAGCATTGCATGACACAGGTGCATATACCTACATGCAGACAGTACACTCACACACCTAAAAAAAAAAAAGAAAAGAAAAAAAATTCAAGTACAACTTCAGTTGTTTTCCTTATAAACACTAGTTGGTAAATTTAACTAATAAAGATGCTCTCTTACATGCTATCTGAATGCGTATAATTTTCTCATCTATGCCTAATTGATAATTACAAATACATTCTTGCTTTGCAAAATCACTTTAGTTCCCTTTTTTCTAAACACACACACACACACACACACACACACACACACACACACACCCTGTACATTGTAGCTTAGTGCCAGTATCCTGACAGACTACATTACAGTTTTTTAAAAAGCATTATCAATCATTGGATCAGAAGCATAAAATTATGAGAGCTGTCATATCAAGTGGAAGGTTGTTAGGGTTGAGGAAACAGCATTTAGCAATTGTGTATTATTCTAAACTATGTAAAATAAGCATCCATTGAATGGGAAACTAACATGTTTTAATGGGTGGCAAATCTTTAGAAAGAAAGGTAGAGAATTTGGGTGCAGACTGAGGAACCAAAGGAACAAGAGGGGAAATAATAGGCAATTTACTAGATTGTATTTGTTCAGGATACAGACATGTCGCCACGACAAATAGCCTCTGGGTAGTACTTGATATGGACTATAGCAACAACTACTCTTAAGTTTAGGCCTTCTTGGTATATATGTATTACTATTTTGAAATGTTTGTTCCCAGGAGAAAAACATTCAGATTGCAAAACTCAAAGAGCCTTTGAACTTGCTTTTATTTGCATAAGGATCAAGTAGATTTACTGATTTAAGTTTTTTTGAACAAATTTCACAGCTCCCTGCCTGCCCATAACACCATTTTTCTTTCTTTCTTTCTTTCTTTCTTTCTTTCTTTCTTTCTTTCTTTCTTTCTTTCTTTCTTTCTTTCTTTCTTTCTTTTTTTTTTTACCATTTTTTTGTGATTTTTATTGGGATTAATCATGGAGTTGGGAAGTTATCTGTTGTGGGCATGCCTCTACCCAAAAGTCCATTCTAACCTTCCTGAGGTGATTTCTGGAACTTTCTCTTTTTCTTTGGGCTTACGGGACTAGCTGGCTTCTTGGAAGAAAATTTCCTTTTTTTCTTAAGGACACTCATGTTTGCAGTCTCTTCTGTTCACTGGCCATTTCCTTC
This sequence comes from Rhizomys pruinosus, assembly GCA_009823505.1. Lineage (NCBI taxonomy): Eukaryota > Metazoa > Chordata > Mammalia > Rodentia > Spalacidae > Rhizomys > Rhizomys pruinosus. Next base: position 777,278 of record VZQC01014390.1, on the reverse strand, counting down.
TTAGGTGCAGACTTCTTTCTCTTCCGACCAGGAGGGCTTGAGCTGGTGGTAGCAGTCTTTTCAGGATCACTGACCAAATCCTCCTTGGGGAGAGCTTTCTTTTTCTTTGTTTAGGGGAAGGGACAGGCAGCTTTTCCATTCCATTTTCCACCATTTTTCTTAATTGGGGAACAGGTTCTTACCACAGTTTGAAGGAGAAGTTTCTTCTCTGACTGTGCACATGAATGCACTCTATCACGTATCTTGGTTCTAATTGTTTATTTTTCTTCAACGGAATAATTTTTGGACTTCAGATATCAAAGGCTTCGTTATTTAAGTTAAAATTACATTAGCTAGAGATGATTATTTAATAGATTTGGTTAAGGTTCATGTCACTCTCTAGGGAAACAAGTAGATTTCTTTGCCTTATAGGATGATCCCTTTAGAAGAGGTATTTCCTGGTATTTGCTACTGCGATCAACTCTGATTGTGGAGCTGTCAGCTTATTTATTTATCTTGTTTGATTTTTTTTTTGTCTTTTTGAGACAAGTACTCCCTGTACCCCCTAGTTAGCCTGGAACTCACTATGTAGACCAGGATGGCCTTGAACTCACAGAGATCTGCCTGCCTCTGTCTCCCGAGTGCTGGGATCAAAATGTGTACCATCATGCCCAGCTCTGTTAGGTCTTTATTAAGTCTCATGTGGTAGAAGTTTGTCCTTCAACCCAGCATTGATGGGCATAAAAAGAATGTTACATTCTTTATGTACCTTCAGTATAGAGCACACTCATATGTAAAATTTAAATGAATTTGCCAAATTTTTTTTTACCAACTTTCAAGTGTTCTTTGAAAAATCCAGAAGCTCAATAAGATTTAGAGTTGACAAACACCATTTAAACAACTGTTAATCAGTCAAGCACTCTACTTTTGATGCTATTCAATTTCCATAAATTAATACTGTTATCTTAAACATTTAAACGTAAAGAAGTTGATGGCCAGAAATGTTTAGTAATTTATTCAATTGTACAGTCAGGGATAGAGCCAGAGTACAAAGCAAATATTTTGGCTCCACATGAAGGTCCCTTTCTGTTGTTCCCACTGCTGTAAGAGACTCTCATCTTCTGAAAGAAACCAGAGGTTCAAAATAACTTACTACAAGAATGCATTTTTTTAGTTAGCTATACTGTTTCTATGAGTGTCTATGAATGTGGAGGTTCCTAATCCCTTACATATCTTTTTGTTTCCAAATTAGAGGTGGTATTAGCTGCTGATGATATTATGAGATATATTCAAATATTTGGAATCAAATTGGAATTTTTTTTGTCTTTTCGAGACAGGGTCTCCCTGTAGCCCCAGCTGTCCTGAAACTCACTCTGTAGACCAGGCTGGCCTTAAACTCACAAAGATCCACCTGCCTCTGCCTCCCAAGTGCTAGGATTAAAGACGTGTGCCACAACGCCCAGCTCAAATGGAGTTTTTATATCCATCCTACATCTTGTACACTTGCATGATGAATTTCTTTGGCTTAGGAAAGAATGTTTTATCAAATCAGTTCAGAGTATTAGGATGAACCATATGAAGTTGTCAATATTCAAGTACTTTTGATATTCAAAAAGGCAAATTTGTCATTCCAACAATTGTATGAAAATACACTGAATACTGCAACATGGCATACAACTTGATGCAATTGTCAGGGCTTTCTTGAAGACAGGTTTAACAATGGTCTTTGGTATGCCTTAGCTTTTCACTTATTCATATAGCACAAACAAGGATAAAATCAATATCTCAATAAAGAAATGTTCCCTCATTTTTGCCAGCTGTAATCAGACATAGGTGTTAATATCCAAAATACATAAAGAATTAAGAAATTGGGGCTGGAGAGATAGCCTAGCGGTTAAGAGCACCGACTGCTCTTGCAGAGGACCCAGGTTCGATCCCCAGCACCCACATGGCGGCTAAGAACCATCTGTAACTCCAATTCTAGGAGAACTCCAGTTCCAGGGGAATCCGACACCCTCTTCTGACCTCCGCAGCATTGCACCACACGGGTGCACAAACCTACATGCAGACAGTACATTCATACACCTACAAAAATAAATAAAATTAAAAAAAAGAAATTAAACACTTCTCTAAAAATACCAATCAATAAATGAACTGAATAGACATTTTTAAAAAGAAGAGATACACATGGCCAATAAATATCTTAAAAAGTGTTCATGGGGCTGGAGAGATGGCCTAGTGGTTAAGAGTGCCGACTGCTCTTGCAGAGGACCCGGGTTTGATTCCCAGCATCCACATGGTGGCTGAGAACTGTCTTTAACTCCAGTTCCAGGGAAATCTGACACCCTCTTCTGACCTCTGTGGCATTGCACTACCCAAGTGCACAGACCTGCATGCAAACAGTACATTCATACACATAATAAAATAAAATAAAATAAGACTTTAAAAAAAAAGTGTTCAACATCCTTAGCCATTGGGGAAATGAAATTAAAACTGCTTTCAGATTCCATCTCGCCATAACTGAAAATGGTTATCATTAAAAAATAAATACCAACAAAAGATATGAAGAAAGGAACATCTATTCACTGCTGCTGGAAGTGTAAATTGGTGCAGCCATTCCTGAAATCAGTATGGAGGCATCTCTAAACCTAAAAATAGAATTACATATGACCCTGACATATTTCCAAAGAAGTCTGTATTCTACTACTGATATGCTTGAACATCTATAGGAAGCTTCTCTTGCTATGAGCAGGTGCAGTGCACTCCTGCTAAGGGAAGGGGAGCAGTGGCCACCTGTGGTCACTGTGGGTAACTGACCCCTTGACGCGGAAGTCATTTGGTCACTTTCGTAACCCAACCTGAGAGGTCCTTCCAACCCACTGATCACTCTTGGGGTGGCATCAGAGGAATTCCATGACTTCCACGTTGTGCCCTGAGGGATGTTAGCTGAGAACTAGCCCCTAATTCAAACTGGATCTTCCCATAAACATCCATGCTTATCGCTACTCTGTTGACAATAGCAAGGAAACAGAATGATGTTGCAGTCTAGATGTCATGGACAATGAAAGTGTGATTCATAAAATCATAAAGAAAACATGAAATTATGAAATTTGTAAGAAATGAATGGATCTGGAAATTATTATATTAAGTAAGTTAACTCCAACTCAGAAAGATAAATCACTGCATGTTCTCTCTCACATGTGGATCCTAGCTTTTAATTTTTATATATGTGAACAGCATGTGAATGTAAATATAGGCACAGATTATGAGGCTGGGAAGGGGACCATGAGAAGGGAAAAAGAGGGATTAAGAAGAGGTAGGGAATAGAATAACGTGACATGAAAGCAGAAAGGGGAATGCTAGGGGTGGAAAGGAGCAAGGGAAGGCAGAGAGAGGGATGGGAGAGGAAAGCGGGAGGAGGGCCTAAAAAAATTATTTGTAAAAATGACATAAGAAACCTAGTACTACAAATAAACAAAAATTTAAAATTTATATTATTTCATGCACTGCTCTTTTGTGCCCTGAGTAATGATGCTGATCTTAGTTTTAATTAACTCATGCCAAGCAAATATAAACACGTAAGAAGGAATTTCCCAAAAGAAGAGATAGAAGTCATAATTGCACTATAAATTCTATTTTATATAAGCAATTGAAAGATTCTATTAGTACATGAAAGTACGGTTCTTGGTGTCCCTAGAGAGAAGAGGGAGTTCTCACTGAGGACCTTTCCCCTTGTTTAGAAAAATGATCCAACTCTGGTGTTTATCCTTAGCAAGAAAGGACAGGTCAAAACATGACTTTTGGGACCACATCGTAGCCTGTGTATTTGGAGATGCCCACTCAGCCCTGATGGGGCTTTGGAATTTTGTTATGCCTCTGAGAGCCAGCGGCTACACTCGGTAGGAGCTGAAGGACACTGTGATCCTTGGGTCTCTGGAATACATCCAGAGAAAATGGAGATTTCTTCGGAATTTTCCCCATACCTTCTGCCTATGAGCATTACATAAAGATAATGATAACAATACTAATAGTACTATCATTAATAATGATAATTTGCAGTTATATGGTACCTGCTCTGTGACAGACTAGTCTAAACACTTTATCTGTATAATTGAATCTTCAGAATAGCTCTAGGAGGTAGATAATAATAAAGATGTTTGAACTTTTGTGTGGAAATAGTAACTTGTCCAAATTACAGATCGAGTAAATGCTTAAATCAGGATTTAAATCCAGACATTAGAGTACCTGAGTTTATGTTTAAACCACCACGTTTTATGGTGTTTATACAAATGAGAATTTTTCTACATTGGTGTCTGCTTCTTCCTTAATGGCTAAACCTAAGCTGCTACCGTCTGGGCCTTTGTGCAGTAACATTGTCCTCTTTTCTGGAGACATCATAGTGAAAGGTATAGCACTACTTGTCCCTTACAGGGAGGATATAAAGTGGAAAGATTGGGTTTATCCTCTCCAAATGGATCCTCTGTGGCCTGAACACCCCTTTCCACATACACAATGAGATGTAATTGCTGTTGTCATGGTGTTGAGAGGTGTGAACTTAAAGAGGTGATCAGGCAATGAGGTCTCTATTCCCGTGAGCTTTAACGCTGTTAGCATGAGAATGGGGCTAGCTACCCTGGGGGTGGGTCCTGCGGAAGTAGGAAATTCAGCCCCATGGTGTCTTCTGTGTCCCTGCGAGCTCCCTCAGCACACTGTGATGCAGCAGGAAGAGCCTCATAAGGTGGGGACCTTCAACCTTGGACTTCCTAGACTCCAGAACTATGAGAAATAAATTTCCTTTCTTCACAAATGACTCTGTGGTACTCAATTGAGCTAAGACAGGATCCTGGTATTCCAGGCACGATATTTGCATTCGGTTTTCATGGGTCTGTATTCCAAACTATGGCACAATTGTCCTGAATGAAAAGCCCATTTTGTGCACTGTAAAATGCATCAAAACATTTGCATTTTAGTGAAATATGCTTGAAGTATGTAAAGAATATTTTTCAAACCCCATAAGTGATTCTCTCAAGAAGCAAATTTCCCTTGCTTTTTAAAAAGTCACCATCGGAGGGGCCGCCTTACTAGACACTGTAGGCTGGCAGAGTAAAAGCCTGTTACCATGCGGTGCAGATGGTCCAGCGTAGCTGTTCTGGGGTTTCCTCCGTGCTCCTGTAAGCAGCCCCTATCCCTGCTCTCCTTGAAGAGATCTTTTGAGGTTGAGGAGGCTGAGTCACCCAAATCCACCCCACCCCGGAGGGTCCAGACCCCACTGCTTCGAGCCACAGTGGCCAGCTCCACCCAGAAATTCCAGGACCTGGGTGTGAAGAGCTCAGAGGCCACTGCCGGTCACTTAGACTCCCTGAGCCAGCGCTCCCGCAAGCCATCCCTATGGATGGTGGAGCTGGTGGGGCCCAAGTCAACTGTGCCTGTGTCCCGGCGCACCGGAGTTCTCTATTGCTATCTCCTCCAAGTAGGTGGAGAATGCGGCCGCTACCACTGGGCCCTCCCAATTCGGGCTCAAGATGGCTGACATGCTAGGCCACAAGACGCCAGACCCAATCCCTGGGAGCACCGAGATCACTATTGTCAAGCCCCAGGAGTCAGTTCACCGCAGGGTAGAGACCCTGCTTCCAAGATCTCCGAGGTGCCTGCTGCCCCCACCGCTGACACAACCCCCAAGAGGGTGGAGATCCAGATGCCCAAGCCAGCCCCCAAGAGGGTAGAGATCCAGATGGCCAAGCCAGCAGAGGCACCCACCTGCCCACTCCCACCGCAGACCCCGGAGGACTCCGAGCTCCCGATGTCTCAGCTGCAGAGGAGGCTGGAGCCTAGGCCCCCTGTGGCTGAGGTCTTGAATCGGAACCAGGAGGCCTCTGAGGTGGCTGCCAGCGGTGTTGGCTACATGGCCGACAGCCCTAGAGATGCCATGCTCAAGCGGGCGCCCATGTCTCGGAATGAGAAGGCCTCTGTGGACTTCGGCTATGTGGGGATTGACTCCATCCTGGAGCAGATGCGCAGGAAGGCCATGAAGCAGGGCTTCTAGTTCAACATCATGGTGGTTGGGCAGAGTGGCCTAGGGAAGTCCACCTTAATCAGCACCCTCTTTAGATCCAAAATCAGCGGGAAGTCTGTGCAGCCCACCTTGGAAGAACGCATCCCCAAGACGATCGAGATCAAGTCCATTACTCACGATATTGAGGAGAAGGGGTCCGGATGAAGCTGACAGTGATTGATACACCAGGCTTTGGTGACCATATCAACAACGAAAACTGCTGGCAGCCCATTATGAAGTTTATCAGCGAGCAGTATGAGAAGTACCTGCAGAAAGAAGTCAACATCAACCCGAGGAAACGCATCCCAGACACGCGCGTCCACTGCTGCCTCTACTTCATCCCAGCCACCGGACACTCGCTCAGGCCTTTGGATATTGAGTCCATGAAGTGCCTGAGCAAGGTGGTCAACATCGTCCCTGTCATCGCCAAGGCTGACACGCTGACCCTGGAGGAGAGAGTCTACTTCAAACAGCGGATCACTGCAGACCTGCTGTCCAATGGCGTTGACGTGTATCCCCAGAAAGAGTTTGACGAGGACTCAGAGGACCGACTGGTAAACGAGAAGTTCCGGGAGATGATCCCATTTGCCATGGTGGGCAGTGACCACGAGTATCAAGTCAACGGCAAGAGGATCCTCTGGAGAAAAACCAAGTGGGGCACCATCAAAGTTGAGAATGCCACTCACTGTGAGTTTGCCTACCTGCGGGATCTCCTCATCAGGACGCACATCAAGGACATCAAGGACATCACCAGCAGCATCCACTTCGAAGCCTATTGTGTGAAGCGGCTGAATGAGGGCAACAGTGTCCTGGCCAACCAGGTCCAGGAGAAGGAGCCAGAAGCCCAGGAGATGTAGACACCACCCCACCCCCTGGACCCTGGACCCGGCCCCCAAGCCTTTCCATCCTCCCTGGCCCGTCCACCTGTCTATCTTATTTTATATAATTATCTCCATTCATCACTGGTCTCCATCTCCTTTCAAGCTGCAGGTTAACAAGAGAAGGCGCACTTCCTGAGTGTGTCCTTATTGGCTGCAGCGGGGTGGGGGGAAATGCTTCCGGATCTGTCTCTGGGTCGGGTCATCCCGTCCCGCCGCCCCCTGCTGGGAGGGCTGGATTAGGCCCAGCTCCTGAGAGGCTAGAAGTGCTGTGTGTGTCTGCCCACCCTCTTGGGTTCTGAGCCAGAGCCTGTGGGGACCAGGTCCCAGGGGCACAGAGGAGCCTACTAGACCCCAGATCCTCATGACCACAGCCTCAAGTGCGTCCGAGGCTATGCCCAGAGGTGGATAGAGCTGGCCAGGAGGACCTGGAACCCTTCTGTCCCTCCACCGGGCATGGGCCATCATCACCGCACCCTCACCCCCTGCTTCCTGCGGAAACTAGAGAATTCTATAACCAAAGTCAGCAGCCACTCAGACACAGAGACACAGTGACACCCCAGAGCAGAAAGTGGCTTGACCCCAGCCCTCCACATAAGCCAGGCTTCCTCTCCCCAGCCATCCCTCAGGCTAGAAGCAGGGATGTTGGAGAGAGGGAGATGTGCCCTTTTGACCCTCGCTGCGCCACCCTCACCCCTCTACCCCCCACATCCCAGGCTGGAAGTGCTGCTCTGAGCTCTAATGAGCACAAAATGAAAGCACAAAGGACGTGTCTTCCCACCTCCATCCTAGGAAGGTCAAAAAATAAAAACGCCCATTACGCTGCTCTTGGTACTTACCAGGACTTGATGATAAGATCCTGTTGCTGAAGAAACTACATACAGGCAGGAACGGCAGGAAAAAACCAAGGAGCAATCAACCTGGTGCTGACTTCAGAGCTTCATCTCTACTGGGTAGCTTTCATAGTGCTGAAAGGAAGGTACTTTGTATGCTACTGGGAAAAATAGTCATTAACTTCACCCAGCTGTGAATCTTGCATGCTTCAACAACAATTGACCTGGCAAGGCATGACTTCTGGTGCAATAGTGCCATGAATATTATGGGAGTAACCAAACACTTTCCAATCGTATTTAAGTCCTGCTTCATAAAATGTCCATACCTGACATAGATATCAGGTCTAGAAACATGTGGCTAGATAGCCCAAAGGCCATAGGGGAGATCCCAATATTGTTATTCTGCTAAATAGATATAGTATTAAAGTAACTCCTAATGATTTATTGGTATACCATAGATTAATGTGTCTCTCAATTGAAATGTTCTTATACAGCAGATGGTGATTAACACAGAAGCCCACAACTGGCCAACATGCAGAGAATAAGAGAGTAATGAGTCATTATCCCCACATTGGATGCCTATATAAAACTTCTCCTTCCAAAGGCTCAAGGATCTTTGCAGAAGAGGTGGTGAAAAGATTTTAAGAGCCAGAGGTAGTGGATGGCCAGACAATTGGTCAGGTACTCACATGAACTCGTGGCAATTGTGACAGCATTAACAAGTCCCCTGTAAGATCAAGCCAGACAAGATATTGGCACAGATGTGGGTGTTAGCAAAAAGGAAAAACAGCACATATGTGTTGAATTTATGCAGGCATGAACCCCACATTAAAAACAGACACACCAGGCTTAAGGTTACTCTGGAAACATATTTACTTCAGGAATGGTCAGGGCTGACATGCCTGTTGGTACATGGTGGCTATGGGCAAAAGATGGCCGCTGAGGCAAGTCCTTTTAAACTTACTTGAGCGGGGGCCTCAAGTAAGGGGGAAGAGGTCACTGACAGCTTCTGGAGGAAGTGGACATCTGTATGTCCCTTGGAATCCTGGGAAACTCAGGCTTAACAGTGGGGAAATGGTTAAGAAACCCCAACCTTACCTGAAGAGCTACTAGAAACTGATGGTTTCTTGGAAGGGAAGAGTCAGTCTATTTTAAGGGTACGGCTCTTTGCAGGTTAACCAGGCTCCAGTGGATGCATCATCTGGGAACACAAATTTGACTCTATTTGTCTGTTATTTTATATATATGTAAAACTCTAATATGCACACACACATCTATATATAATGGAATATATGAAATTGGGCAGGCTATATTGATTACTTTCTTGTTGCTGTGATGAAACACCATGACCAAAGCTACTTATAGAAGGAAAAGTTTATTTGGTTTATGGTTCTAGAGGGAGAGTCCATAATGATGGGGGGACATGGTGACAGAGGGTGCCACAGCAGAAAGCCGAGCATTCATGTCTTTCAGCAGGCACAGGAAGCAGAGTGAAACTGGAAATCCGTTAAGGTTTAAGAATTCTCAAATCCTACTCGCCATGATGGTCTTCCTCTAACATGATCACACATTCTAAAAGTTCCACGATTCTCCCCAAATAGTGCCATGAACTGGGGACGAAGTGTCCAAATATTTGGAGAGTAGGGGGACACTCATTTGAACCATTACAGCCAGTAAGGGTGGTGCAGATAGGGGAGGGGATCTAGATATATCCAAAATACCTTGTATGAAATTTGCAAACATTCAATAAAAAAAGGGAAAAAAAAATCACTAGAAAGCTCCCTGATCCACATCCCTTTCTACTTCAGGTCATAAAAGTGAAGGAAATAAAATAAGAAATCTTCAGATTTAGCTGGTGCTGGGAATTACCACCAAAATCAAATCTCCCATGCTTCTTGAAGATGAGGACTGACCAACCCTTATTTCTCCACTAAAGGAAAGAAATGTGATATAATGCTAGTTTAAAAAAATATTTTATTTTATTATTTATTACTTTTTATATGTATGAGTGTACTGTCTGCATGTAGGTTGGTGCACCCGTGTAGTGCAATGCCGTGGAGGTCAGAAGAGGGTGTCGGATTCCCCTGGAAGTGGAGTTAAAGATGGTTCTTAGCTGCCATGTGGGTGCTGGGAATCAAACCTGGGTCCTCTGCAAGAGCAGTCAGTGCTCTTAACTACTGAGCCATCTCTCCATTCTCTAATGCTAGTTTTTCTGAAGAAAATAAGTAGGGTAAGATACCAGCAGGATTGAGAGGATCCAAAATTGGCCCTTAGTTCAATAACCTATAACCTTTCCTTTCTATGAGCTTTTCATTTCCACTATCACCTTTTACTTCTCTCTCCTCTTTTGAAGTGTTAGAATATATATTTTTTCCTCTAATCACACTCTTCTTTGTTTCATCCAAACTTGTTCTCTGGGAATGGTCTGTGAAATCAATTCACAGTAAGATTCTAATGACTGATCAGAATAAAACTATTAAATATTAACTATATATTTTTGGTGGTATCTTCCTAAATAGTAACTATATTTTAAAATCTAGCCAGTAGAGGCTTTAGTTCAAAAACTGCATTACCCACAAAGACCTACTTCCATAAACCATGATCTCAGACCCATCCTTCTGAAAAATCCCTCCACAAAGTGGCGGGTCCACGGTCTATACTAGAGATTTGAATGCAGTTAGCATAGAGCACTGTTCTATGTGTGCTATCTTGGCCAAACCATCCAAACCACTGAGCAGCCAGATTCTGATGGACACTGAGACTATCACGGCCACCCTCAATGTCGAAGCCCTGCAGATCAGCTACCCTGTGCCGATGCCAAGTCAGAGCAACTCCCTGACGGGAAAAGCCTAGGGAGAGTGGAATAAATCTTCCTCAAATGTTTTAGTTAGGAGGAGGAAGAACGTTTGGGCCAGATGTCCTCTGAGACTTTCCAACTCCTATAATCCTATGGTAGGAGTAGCCTACACTTATTTTCTCTGTAATTTTAAGTCAAATGGCTACACATACCATATTTTAAATGGAATGGTTTTCCTTTATAAGAAAAAAATTACAGAATTGTAGGAGGTACTATTTTTTAATTTTTTTAATTTATTTTTTTTATGTGTACGAATGTACTGTCTGCATGTAGGTTTGTGCACCGTGTCGTGCAATGCCTCGGAGGTCAGAAAAGGGCGTCGGATTCCCCTGGAACTGGAGTTACAGACAGTTCTCAGCCGCCATGTGGGTGCTGGGGATCGAACCTGGGTCCTCTGCAAGAGCAGTCGGCGCTCTTAACCACTAGGCCATCTCTGCAGCCCAGGAGGTACTTTTTTTTTTTTTTGGTCTTTTCGAGACAGGGTCTCCCTGTAGCCTCAGCTGTCCTGGAACTCACTCTGTAGACCAGGCTGGCCTTGAACTCACAAAGATCTGCCTGCCTCTGCCTCCTGAGTGCTAGGATTAAAGGCGTGCACCACCACACCTGGTTAGGAGGTACTATTTTTTTAGATTAATCTAATATCAGTGAACATAGCATCTAGCATATTATCATAATAAAAGCTACTGTTATTATCAATCACTTCCCATCGACTCTTACAGATATTCAAGTTACAATTCTTAGCTTCATGGCTGAGAGAAAGAACCATAATTCTCTTTTGCTCTCCAAGATGCTTTCAATTTATGAATTATGGGAGATTATCTTTAAGATCCCTTCAAACATCTATAGATTAAAAATGGCCCATTTTAGCTTCAGATTGGAAGGAGAAATTGAGAAAGAAGCATGTGCTCCTCAAGATGGCTATCCTGACATTTATCCTTCAGATTTGTCTCAGCTCTTGATACAACAACCATCACTCAGTAGATGCATAACAAGCACCTAATGAATTGAAGCAGTTGGAAGCAGAAGAATTTCTGCATTATTTGACTGTGTCTAAAGTGTGGTGGAGTGCAACCCCCCACCTCGGAATTGTGTTTTTCTTTCTCCCTCTCAAATGGAAAAGGATTAGTTTCTTCATTGACTCTCAGTATGTAATCTCTTATGAAAGTGTTAATGCTGAAGAATGTTTTGTATCAAAACAGACTTTAAAATTTTAATATTTTTATTTATTATTTTTTACATGTATGAGTATACTGCTGCCTGTGTGTAAGTGCATCTGTGCCATGCAATGACCACAGAGGTCAGAAGAGGGCATCAGATCCCCTGGAAATGAAATTATAGATGGTTGTTAGGCCCCATGTGGGTGCTGGGATTTGAACCCAGGTCTTCTGCAAGAGCAGCCAGTGCTATTAACTGCTGAGCCATCTCTCCAGACCCATAAACAAACTTTTTAATGTTTTATTTATTAATTTTATGTGTATGAGTGTATTGCCTGCATGTGTATAAATCCACCTGTGCTGTATAATGCCGGTAAAGGTCAGAAGAGGGTGTCAGATCCCCTAGAACTAAAGTTAACAGACAGTTGTTAGCTGCCATGAGAGACCTGGGAATCGAATCTAGGTCCTCTGCAAGAAGAGTCAGTGCTCTTAACTACTGAACCATCTTTCCAGCCCCTCAAAACAGACTTTAATTTAAGAAATAAAAGTAAACCCTGGTTGTAATCCTTTGGATCCAGCCATCTCCCTCGTGGATAATTGATCTTTGTATCAGAATCTGATACTGGGTCTTAAAGTTTCTGACCACAGCTAGTCTACCTTCTATTTCTGGGTGAAGTCAGATGTTAACACTGCAAAGCTCTCTCTGACTGAGCTATAAATGAAGGTGTTCATGAATCAAGTTGGGGAAGCCCCCCCAAACTCTCATTGGCTCTTCAGGAATTTTGCTAGGGTGGGAAAATGCAAGGCTCCTGGGACAAAGGAATAAAGGAGCCATCTATGCTTTGGGGACAGGAGCCAACTACTCAACACATCCTCACTAAGAAGCTAAACCCCTTTGGCATCCAAGATATTTTTTTCAGGGCAGAACTAATATCAAAGCACTTCATGAATATCAAAGAGCTGCAAAGACTTAACTAACGAGGTGCAAAGCTCTGCCTCTGTTGAGCAAATATGAAGACCCAAGAAAGTGGCTGTGTTCTATTCATGAGTCCTTAGCTTAATAATTAGGGCCACTCAAATTTCTACATGATTTTTATATGCATGTGTGATGTGTATGCATGCACATGCACACTAACAATCCTATAACTGAATAGAAAAGAAAACACTGAAAGTTTCATCCATATAAGAATGAAAATGTGGGGCTGGAGCGATGGCCTAGCGGTTAAGAGCACCAACCGCTCTTGCAGAGGACCCGGGTTCGATCCCCAGCACCCACATGGTGGCCGAGAGCCGTCTGAAACTCTAGGAGAACTCCAGTTCCAGGGGACTCCGACGCCCTCTTCTGACCTCCGCAGCATTGCACGTCATGGGTGTACAGACTTGCATGCAGAAAATACATTAATACACATACGGAAAAAAAAAAAAAGAATGAAAATGTGCATATAATATAAGCCCAGGAGTAAACTGATGTCAGTATAATTCACCTAGTTAAATATGGGGATAAGTAATCCATTTTGTTTTAAAATTTCAACCCTGTTTGTATCTAGAAAGACATAAAGCTATGATTCTAATTATTGTTCCCTTATAGCTAGTGATTTCTGCTACCCATTTATTCATTCATTCAACAAAGCAATGTTGATTTTCTATGTTATGTCAGGTCCTCTATTACAGGCTATAAGTTTATCCATAAAGTAACAATTGATGGTTTTGGCAGAAGAAGAGAAGGGGGTGGGAAGGTCTGGTAAAATGTTTGAGCCCTCATGGGGTGTGTGCGGGCATTTGGGGAGAGAGAGAGAGAGAGAGAGAGAGAGAGAGAGAGAGAGAGAGAGAGAGGAGTCACAGGGAATAATGTATCATGTAGGTTTGTTCCATTTCTTGCATGGACAGCATTGCATCCATCTGTGTGACTGGGAATTATAAGCCCAGTTGGGATCTAACCTAGGACAAGCTGGTGAGTAGTTTTCTTTCCCAGGTCTGTGGGTTCATCTGGGAGAAAATTTCCCCCCTGAGATCATCTAACTGGTGAGAGTTTTGGTTGACACCACTGGGGAGATGGCTGTCTGCATCTGGTTGGGCACAAATGCTGGTAAGCATCTTTTGATGTACATGATAAAGGTCAATAGTATTGAGACTGAAGAAATATGCCCCCGTCTCCATGCCTAGTCAGCATTTTGTGGGGTCAGAGCATCTTCCATATCTTGACACTGTGATAAATCCACAAAGAAAGCCAAACCAGGATCTCCTAAGGCTGTGCCTTTGAGATTTGCAAAAGGATATGGGTTGCAGGGACAGAAGTGAGGGCTCTCCAAAGGAGCTTTAAGAGCACCAGGTCTCCTGGACATGTCCATGAGAAGCTTGAAGGGTTTCCAGTAGTGCTCTAATTACTACTCTGCCACATCACAGGAGAACAGGTTGGCAAACCTAGGTAGTGAACTAAATAATCTGTGGCACAATCTAAACATATAACGGTAATTAAGTCTGACAACTTAATTTGCTACTGAAATTTAAATGTGCAGTAGCAATCTACAATTAAGCAATCTTTTGTAATAGCACCCTGCCACCCTGGAAGATTTCAGGTATAATACTGTGTATTATCAGGTACCAAAAATATTGACATTAGTAAAACATACCCTGGCTATGATCTGACACTTATTTAAATTAGCCATTACTCTACAAGGAAAAATAGAGTGTATGTGGAGATTCACTTGCAGTCCTCTATGGCTGATTCAGCCCTATTTTTTTATGTTTATGAAAGTACTGTCTGCATGTAGATCTGTGCACCCGTGTCATGCAATGCCGCAGAGGTCAGAAGAGGGTGTCGGATTCCCCTGGAACTGGAGTTCTCCTGGAATTGGAGTTTCAGACGGTTCTCGGCCACCATGTGTGTGCTGGGGATCGAACCCAAGTCCTCTGCAAGAGCGGTCGGCGCTCTTAACCGCAAGGCCATCTCTCCAGCCCCTAGGCCATTACAATTTTATCAAAGGAACAATTGACCATGAAGATTTCACAATCATGGATATATATGCACCAAACTCTGGTCCACCAAACTTTATAAAGACAATTCTCCAGGACCTCAAGGCACAGATTAATCCCAGTACACTCATAGTAGGGGACTTCAATACCCCACTGAGCACTTTGGACAGATCAACCGGACAAAGAATAAACAGAGAGACATCTGAACTGAATAATATGATACACCAAATGGACCTCACAGACATCTACTGAATATTCCACCCTAATAACAGAGAATACACTTTCTACTCAGCACCCCATGGAACATTCTCCAAAATTGACCACGTACTGGGACATAGAAGAAACCTCCACAAATACAAAAAGATTGAAATAATTTCATGCATTCTATCAGACCACAGCACAATAAAGCTCAATATCAACACCAGGATAAGCCCTATTATCTACAAGAACACAGGGAGACTAAATAACACACTCCTGAATAATGAATGTGTCAAGGAAGAGATAAAGAAAGAAATAAAAGCATTCCTGGAACTGAATGACAATGATAATACAACACAACAAAACCTATGGGATACTTTAAAAGCAGTCCTAAGAGGTAAGTTTATAGCCCTGGGTGCCTACATTAGAAAACCAGAAAGAGCACAAGTGAACGATCTAACACTGCAGCTAAAAGCACTTGAGAGGCAAAAACAGATGAACCCTAAATGCAACAGACAGGAAGAAATAACAAAAATCAGAGCAGAAACCAATGAAACAGAAACAAAGAAAACAATACAAAACAATCAGTGAATCCAAAAGTTGGTTCTTTGAGAGAATAAACAAGATAGACAGACCTCTAGCCCAGTTAACCAAAAGAAAGAAAGAACAACTCCAAATCAATAAAATCCGAGATGAAAGGGGAAATATCACAACAGACAATGAAAAGATCCAGACAATCATATGGGAATACTTCAAAAACCTATACTCTACCAAGTTTGAAAACCTAGAAAAAATGGATGAATATCTGAAATCCTGGGAATCACCAAAGCTCAACCAAGAAGAGATCGATAGTTTAAACAGACCCATAATATATGAAGAAATTGAAGATGTAATAAGAAACCTCCCAAATAAAAAAAGCCCAGGCCCAGATAGTTTCATGGCAGAATTCTATAAAACATTTCAAATAGACTTACAACCATTATTACTCAAATAGTTTAGAAGGACACAAACAGAGGGAATTCTCCCAAATTCCTTCTATGAAGCCAGCATCACTCTAATACCAAAACCAGGCAAAGATACAATCAAAAAGAAGAACTATTGAACCTTCTCACTAATGAACACAGATGCCAAAATTCTCAGCAAAATACTTGCAAACCCCATACAGACCCACATCAAGAAGATCATCCATCATGACCAAGTTGGATTCATACCAGAAATGCAGGGATGGTTCAACATACGAAAATCAACAAATATCATAAGGCATATAAATGGACTGAAAGACAAAAACCATATGATCATCTCAATTGATGTGGAAAAAGCCTTTGACAAAATCCAGCATCCCTTCATGATTAAAGTCCTAGAGGGAATTGGATTGGAGGGATCATTCCTCAAGGTAATCAAAGCCATATACAGGAAACCCACAGCCAACATCATCCTAAATGGGGAAACGACAGAAGCATTCCCTTTACAGGTAGGAACTTGGCAAGGCTGCCCCCTGTCACCACTCCTCTTCAATATAGTGCTTGCAACACTTGCTAGGGCAATAAGGCAAGAAAAGGAAATTAAAGGAGTACTAATTGGAAAAGAGGAAGTCAAGCTATCCCTATTTGCTGATGATATGATTGTTTACTTAAGGGATGCTAAAAACTCCACCAGAAAACTCCTAGAAACGATTAACAGCTTCAGCAAAGTGGCAGGATACAAAATTAACCTTAGAAAATCAATGGCCTTTCTTTACACCAACAACAAGCAACTGGAGAAAGAATTCAAAGAGACCTTCCCACTCACAATAGCCTCAAAAACAATAAGATACCTAGGAACAAACCTAACCAAAGACACCAAAGACCTCTACAACAAAAATTTTAAACCCTTAAAGAAAGAAATTGAAGAAGACCTCAGAAGATGGAAAAACCTCCCATGCTCATGGATTGGGAAAATTAATATAGTAAAAATGTCCATTCTACCCAAACTCTTGTACAGATTTACTGCAATCCCAATTAAAATCCCCAAGAGTTTCTTCACAGGCTTGGAAAAAGAAGTCCTTAATTCATCTGGGAAAACAAAAGACCCTGAATAGCTAAAGCAACCCTGAGCAATAAGAGCAATTGGGGGGATCTCTATACCAGACTTCAAACTATACTACAGGGCTATAGTCATAAAAACAGCATGGTACTGGCACAAAACAGACCTGTTGACCAATGGAACAAAACGAAAGATCCAAACTTGAGCACATACAATGTCAGCCACCTCATATTTGACAAGGGGGCCAAGAAGACACAATGGAGGAAAGACAGCATCTTCAGCAAGTGAGGTTGGCAAAACTAGATCACCACTTGTAGAAGAATGAAATTAAGCCCCTACCTCTTGCCCTGTACAAAAGTCAACTCCAGATATATCAAAGACCTCAATGTGAAACGCAAAACTCTGAAAGCAGTAGAAGAAAAAGTTGGCAGCAGACTACAAGACATAGGCGTAGGAAAAGACTTCCTAAATCAGACAGCAGCTGCGCAAGAATTAAGGTTGACAATTGATAGATGGGACCTCATTAAACAAAAAAGCTTCTGTACATCAAAAGAAACAATAACGGAAGTGAAGACAAAAGCCACAGAGTGAGAGGAAACCTTCACTGCAGATACATCTGACAAAGAATTGATTTCCAGAATTTATAAACTACTCAAAAAACAAAGAAGAAAGAAAACAAATGACCCACTCAATAGATGGAGCAAAGAGCTGAACAGAGACTTCACAAGTGAGGAATTAGAGATGGCTGAGAAATACCTTAAAAAGTGTTGAGCATTGCTAATATTTAACCAAATGCAAATTAAACCACTTTAGGATATCATCTCACTCCAATAAGATTGGCTAGGATCAAGAGAACAAATGATACCAAGTGCTGGAGAGGTTGTGGGGAAAGGGGACCACTCATCTACTGCTGGTGGGAAAGTAAACTCGTACAACCACTATGGAAAACAGTGTGGAGAACTCTTGTAAGACTCGGAATGAACTTGCCACCTGACCCAGCCATACCACACCTGGGTATGTACCCACAAGATTCATCTTACCGGAGAGATACATGCCTAGCCATGTTTAGTGCAGCTCTCTTCACAATAGCAAGGAGCTTGAACCAACCAAAGTGCCCCTCAACTGATGAGTGGATAGAAAAAATGTGGTACATCTACACAATGGAGTTCTATGCAGCAGTAAAGAAAGATGACATAATGAACTTTGCGAGTAAATGGATGGAGCTAGAAGATATCATGCTGAGTGAAGTAACACAGTCTGGGAAAACAAATGACAAATGGTATCCCTCATCTGTGGATGCTAGCATTAATTACCTAATTGTATGACAAACTGAGCAACGTTAATGTGATCTGAAACAACTGTGCTCTTATATTGTAGAATCCCTTAAAAATAAACAAATAAAAATTTAAAAAAGAAGATACAAGCACATGCCATAATCCAGAGAAGATCTCAAGAGCTTGTTTGGAGGTTCTAGCAGGGGAGCATAGCTACTCATGTACACTTGATGAAAGGAGGGTCTTCTACTACCAGAGAAGATGGAACTCTTTAACTGAGTGTACAGCTTTGGATAGGGCAGGGATACATAAGGAGCAGTGATGTAGGAAGGAGATCACCAACCTAATCAGCCAGATGAATTGAATCAACCCTATCGATAATAAGAGTGACAGATATTGCAGCCAGATTGCCCTCAGATCCTAAGACAGAATATTGAAGAAGCAGATGGCACTGGGAACCAGAATCACACAGCCATGTCTCCAAAACCATTCATGGAATGGTACCACTACTTTATTGACACTATTCTAAAAATTCTATAGGCAAATCAATATAGTTTGAGATCTTGAATGGCCAAGCCATTATGTAAGAACTACCAGTCTATGGAGAATAACCACATCTTAATGATGATGTCCATAACAACTAGAACATTCCCTCTTTTATAATTAATTTGAAGTGACACAAAAGTACATATGCACAATGCAGACACACATAGATACACAGACATGCATCTATAGACAAAATCCTTCTCAAAGGAGGACACACAGGAACCCTAAAATCACCCGCTGCACTGTGGGTTCTGCCTCTAAAGATTTATAAGATATTCAGGAAAAAAAATGCATCAGTACTAACATGTACAGACCATCTATTCCATCATTGTTCTCATAAACTACAGAATTATAGTATTTACATAGCATTTACATCATAAGCATTATAAATAATCTAGGGTAATGCAAAGTGTACGGGAGAATACATAGAAGTTATATGCAAATATGATGACATTTTATGACAAGGGATTTGATTATCCAAGGATTTTGGTAACCATGGGGACTTCTAGAACCATTTTATGAAGATATAAATGAAACCACAAAAGAGTTTTTTTTCTAAATACAAAAAAGGACTTTAATACCTTTGCTAAGATAAAGCATCAAGCCAAATATTCTTGTGCATACTGATCAAGTTTTAAAGCCATTTATTTGCATCTATCATCTTTTATTCTTGTTGTCTGGGTCTACAGAAGGATTTCACTTGACTATCATGAATATGATGGGAAAATAAAACATCAGTGAGTCTCCAACCACACTAACTCAGTAAGTTGTGTTTTAAGAGGAAAGTTCAAGGGAGGGATCTTTATGATGCATAATTGATGTCCCAAGGTTCTTTTTAGAATCCACAGGCAAAGGCTTAAGGAATCAGAATGGGGCACAGAGAGCTTAAGTGCTTGGTTAGATGTCACATTGGGCTTTTACCCAGTTGGTGACATCATCCAGTGGAGCCTGTTCTATCTGGGTGTCAGGGTGCAGGAGTCATGTCTGTCTTTATTCGGGAAGGAGGCCTGCAATGGCCTTGGTGTTACTTAAAGAGGGGAGGCATAGATTCAGAAGCTGTTAAGAAGACATTTTTTTTTTTTTGGTCTTTTCGAGACAGGGTCTCCCTATAGCCCTTGCTGACCTGGAAATCACTCTGTAGACCAGGCTGGCCTTGAACTCACAAAGATCCTCCTGTCTCTGCCTCTCAAGTGCTAGGACTAAAGGCGTGCACCACCATGCCCGGCGAAGACTTTTATAATGCTGATTTGTCCATCCCTTGTAGGCTTTGAAGCAACTCTTTCCTTTCCAATGGCCACAGGAGTGTTAGGACTAGGGTAGGGCAGACTATCCATATAGGTTGCAGACTTTGAGGATGCAGGTTCTCATTCTTAGGATCATTATATTTTGTGCCCCATCTATCTCCCTTGCTTGGTCTTAATTCCAGCCCTGAGTGATGCACTTCTAAAATGGAAATGCCTTTAGAGGAATTACAGAATGAGTGGCTATGTTTTATGGAAAATGAGTATGTATGAAACCTTCACAGATATGAGCTATGGGAGCAAGAAACTGCATGAGGAAGACTGGGAAGGGGGCCATATGCACCATAGGACACACTTGGATTCACTACTGTGAAGATCTTAGGGAAATGGGGAGGCGACTATAGGATAGTGATAGCATTAACGCAGCTTGAAACAACTTGGTGATGTCCTCTCAAACTAGTCCTGAGCATGTGATTTGATCTGATTGTATAACATAGCAAAGTGATTACTGGGGACTTTATGATTTGGAATACTGAAGCCTAGTGAAACATACACCGAACTATATAGACAGATCTAGTCATACTAAAAACAAAATGGGTCTCTAAGAAAGCAATAGGGTGCCCAGCCTTGGGTGCTGGGAGTGACAGGGTAGCACATAGATTCACACAGGATCCTAGCTGAAATTCTTCAAATTCAGTTGTGAGCATCTTCGATGTATAGGTCCTGACCAGTGTCTGTCAACTTACTTGCAACCACCTTTGTTCGTTTCAAGTTTTATGTATATTTTAAATTTTCTTCTCTTCTGAACCATTTCTAACACCCAATGTGTAAATATACTAAGTATTTGAATTAGAGGAAGATATAAATTGAATTGTGGGAGGAGGTGTGTGTGTGTCCAACCACTGATCAGGAATGACAGGCTTTGTTTAGCCCAAGATTTTCTGATTGAACAAGCAGCTCTTGTCATATTGGCTATGTGTCACCTGCCAGCTTGCTTAATCTCTTGTTCTTTGTCTAGCTGGAGAGGGCCAGGCTGACATGGAAGCTACATTTCTGGCTTGCATACTTTGGGACAGAAAGTACCAGAGTGCAGAAAATGGGCTAGGAAATCTGAAGCCTCTGGTTTAGATGGCACAACAGAATTGGGTTGAAGTACTGTGGTATGTGTGTGTGTGTGTGTGTACTGAGCATTGACACTGCAGGGAAGGGAGAGTAGGAGTGCATGGGGGTTGGTATTAGTCATGTCCTGTGAATATATTATAAAAATATTGCTGTTCTCACAAGAAAATGATTTACTAATACTACCAATATATCATTTCCTCCTAATTTATTGAGAAATAATTTAATAAGTTAAGAAATAATGCAATTTTAGTAATGAATGTATTCTAAGTTTTATGTCTACTGGCATTTGATTTAATTTGCATAACAAACTGTAAGATTGAGAATCACAAAGTGTCTAAGAATTTATTCTATCTCTACATGAATAAGTAAACCTACCACCATTTCATAGATGCTAGCAGAAGAAACAAGATTCCTAAGACCCCTGGATCAGAGACAGAAAAAACATTATTATGCAAACTCCTCTGCCTTTTAGAGGGGCTCTGGGTATTTCCAGCCAGCCTGAGAGTGCTTGTCCAGACTCCTCGCTTGGTGGTGAATTCCCCAAATTGTACCCTGCCCATCCCCCTACCTTGACACCATCTGAAGCCCCTCCCATGACTGCAGGATAAACTCCTATGCTTTTTAGCAGCAGTCCAGAGATTTCCAGCCTGGCAGATAGAAGCTGAATCAGGCCCCTGCCTAGTGGGTTTCCCAAATTGTTCTATGCCTGCTGGCTAGTAGGAGTCTAGACCATGGATGGAAGGAAGCCCGAGAGTATCTGACCAGTGTCTGACTTGAGCCTCTGAGGGAGCTGCTAGGGAGCTGGATTAGAGCATCTGGCACCTCCAGTAAAAAATCAAGAGAGAGAATCTGAAGCTTAGACCAACCAGCTTTTCATACCTAATAAGAAAACAACCAAAACACATCGAGAATACAAAAAAAAAAAAAAAATCAGTCTTCAACTCAACACAGGAAGACTTGAGTTTTACACCAGAATCACAAACAACAAAAGAAATACATTTGCCAAAATCATGACAAAAATAATATGAAAAATCCAAATAATATGCCCCCATTAAATACCACCAGTCCTATAGAAGAATTTGACAATGAGAACCCTCTAGAGATCACTCAAGACACGGAATTTAAAAGAACAATCATAAAACCATCAAATATTTCAAAGAATTTAAAGAACACACACAAAAACAAATCAATGATGTAGAAGAAGATTGGGTTAAACTTCTGACTGAATTCACAAAAGGAGACAGAACTATTGAAGAAAACTCAGCCTGAAATGAAGATGGAAGTGAAACACTCAATCAGTCTTCTGGAAATGACAGGAGAAAGCCTCAGCAATAGAACGAATCAAATAGAAAACAGAATATCAAGACTGGACAATAAGGTTGAAGAATTGGATTGATCAAACAAAAATTATGAAAAATTTTCAAGAAGACAGGAATTCTTTGAAGAAAGAGGTTGAGGTAGACACCAAAAGTTGGAAAGACCTCCCATGCTCATGGATTGGAAGAATTAATATACTGAAAATGACTATCCTACCTAAAGTCAATGCAATCCCAAACAAAATACCCATGACATTCTTCACAGAATTGGAAAAACCATTCTGAAATTCATATGGAAGCACAAAGACCCCAGATAGCCAAAGCAACAAAGAGAAATGCAGGGGGGATTACTACACCAGATTTCAAACTATATTGCAGAACTATAGTCACAAAACAGCATGATAACTAGCATAAAAATAGACCCATAGATCAATGGAATATAATTGAAGACCCAAACTTGAGAATATGCAATTTTAGCCACCTGATATTTGACAAAGGGGCCAAGAACACTCAATGGAAGAAAGACAGCATCTTCAGCAAATGGTGCTCACAAAACTGGATCACTACCTGAAGAAGAATGAAATTAAACCCTTACCTTTCACCTGGCATAAAATTCAACTCCAACTGCTATCCAAAATGGATCAAAGACCTCAATGTGAAACCTGAATCCCTGAAACTGTTAGAAGAAAGTATCAGCAGTAACCTACAAGATGTAGGTTTAGGAAAGGATTTTCTAAATCAGACATTAGTTTCTTACGAATTAAGGTCAACAATCAACAAGTGGGACCTTATTAAACTAAAAAGCTTCTGTAAAGAAAAAACAAAGAAATGAAGAGAAAACACACAGAGTGAGAGAAAATCTTCACCAATGACTCATCTGACAGAGGCTTAACATCCAGAGTATACTTGGGAAGCAGAGGCAGGCAGATCTTTGTGAGTTCAAGGCCAGCCTGGTCTACAGAGTGAGTTCCAGGACAGCTGAGGCTACAGGGAGACCCTGTCTCAAAAAGACAAAAAACAAACAAACAAACAAAAACAACAAAGAATCAAGAAAACAAGTGACCCAATTAAAAGATGGGTTAAGGATCTGAACAAAGAGATCTAAAAAGAAGAAATAAAAACTGGCCAGGTGTGGTGGCATACACCTTTAATCCTAGCACTTAGGAGGCAGAAGCAGGAGGATCTTTGTGAGTTCAAGGCCAGCCTGGTCTACAGAGTGAGTTCCAGGACAGCTGGGGGCTACAGGGAGACCCTGTTTCACAAAGACAAAAAAAAAATGGCTAAGAAACATCTTAAAATGTGTTCAACATCATTAGTAATTAGGGATTGAATTTTTTGTATTTCATACAGAACATCTCAATCCATCTTAATCATCTTTATGCCCCCTTCTCCACTGGCCCCTCCCACAGCCCCCACCACTAGAATTCATACATTCTTTCATCTGTATTAAGGCCTATTGTGCCAAATTAGTGTCCCAGTTTATCCATTGAGCTCTAGTCAGCCTGTCCAGAGTCCCTCAGTTTAAGAAGATCAGCTCTTCCTCACTCAATGGTAATCAGCTGCCAATATTTCTTCAGCTAAGGTTGGGGTTTGCTGCTCATTTCCCCACTTCCATGCTGGGTTTTGGTCTGCATGAATTGCATGGGTCTTGTGCAAGCTGACGCCATGGCCATAGGTTCATATGAGCAGGGTTCCAGGAGCTTGTGGGATTGTGTTCCCATATGGTCATGCACCTTCTCCCTAACTCATATATTTCCACCTCCTCTTCCACAATGGTCCCTGAGCCCTTGGTGAGTGAAGCTTAATATAGGAATCTTGTCAAAGGATGCACATTCTTCAGAATCCTAATCTCCATGGTGTGACCATTTGTGACCTTTTGTATTCCTGCCCTCTATTGCATTTGAGAGCTTCCTTAATTAAAGTTGAGAAACTCGTTGCCATCCTCTTGGCCCCTTGTTGATAAACCTTAGGTGTGGAGGTTGCATTGTAGAGTGTTGTTTAGGCTTGGGCAATTCACAGACAATGTCTGTGTGTGACCAGTTGTGGTACTTTGTAATAGTCATTGTCTGGTGCAAAAGAAACTCTTTTGAGTTCCAACTTCTGAATCTGCATTCCATGTTAGATTCCACATGGTCCCCTAATGGCAGGGTGGGTGGAATGGCTGCTGGGTGAGTGGGCTGGTGGACTGGTCAGTGTTCATTTTGATTGCAGGGATGGGGATGATTCCAATTTGGTGGTAATTGAGAAAGCATGCAAGTGTAACTCTTGACTGGATGTGCTTGGGTGGTTCCATAAGCTACATAACATCTGCTATGCTTGGGGGAGTGAGGATAGCAGCAGGGGGAGGCAGAATCCTGTAGAACTGATGGGCTGCACTATGGCTGGACCTGTTTTGAGCCTGGGAGTGGGGGATGGTGGGGAAGGAGTTCTGGGATTTGGAAATTAGAGGGTTTGGACAATTGTGTGAACTTTGTGACTCAAATTAAGTCTGGAACTGTGGAACCAAGGGGAGGGAATCCACATCTCCATTTATGTGTTGTTTCCCAAACTCTACTTTCTTCAGAGTGACATGAAGTCCATGTGAAGCTCCCACCCATTGTTTCCTGCTGTGTAGGAGACAAACCTGAATTTAGGAACTTGGAGCTATTCCATAGTAGGCAACAATCATATCATGGCAAGCATGTGGTCCATTTGCTTTGGTGAAACAAGCATCTGATTTCTAATTCTGCTTTCCATACAGAATTGCTGAATCAACAGTCCAGCAATAACAGTCAGTGTCTTAGCTCTCATTCCCAAGAAAGGCCAGTTGTGTTCACTGCAGTCTGTCTCTAGGCTTCTCAGAGTCTGTGGACAGTATAGCTAGTCCAATAGAAAACCTGGCTACAGTTGCACTGGTCTCAATTGGAGTGAGTCTGTGCATGCTCACTACTCAAAGCACGTTCCATTAATCAGCTGCATTAGTAGCATTTGGGAGCATGGTGAACATGTAGGCTCTTTAGCTCTGACCTGGACCCAGCAAATGAACATCTGGATAACTAGATGCCTACATAGTTCTTAGGCACAGTAATATTTAGAAAGGCATAGCTGTACCTCCACTCTTGCTTTGTTAACTCTAAGAACTGAATCAAATGCTGAGTCATCTGCTGTATGACAAAGGACTGTAACTGGGCTGACTATATCTTCTTATTTATGCTTCTAGTCCTAGTTCAATTGTTGAGAGTGCCTCTTTTGGGGCTGGAGAGATGGCTCGGTGGTTAAGAGCGCCAACTGCTCTTGTAGAGGACCTGGGCTCGATTCCCAGCACCCACATTGTGGCTAAGAACCGTCTTTAACTCCAGTTCTAGGGGAATCTGATGCCCTCTTCTGATCTCCGAGGCATTGCACGACGTGGGTGCACCAACCTACATGCAGACAGTACACTCATACATATAAAAAATAATAAATAAATCAAATTTTAATAAAAGTCCATTCTGGTCTACC
The DNA here is from genome assembly GCA_009823505.1 of Rhizomys pruinosus. Lineage (NCBI taxonomy): Eukaryota > Metazoa > Chordata > Mammalia > Rodentia > Spalacidae > Rhizomys > Rhizomys pruinosus. Next base: position 751,353 of record VZQC01014390.1, on the reverse strand, counting down.
TAGTGAGTTCCAGGACAGCTGAGGCTACAGGGAGACCTCGTTTGAAAAAAAAAAAAAAAGAGAGAGCACCTTTTTTTGCTTCTGTAAGTGCCCCATTTCAAAAGCTAATTCTATGAGGACAATCAGTACACTTTCCTGGAGAAATTATAACCATGTTACAAGAATGTCCTCTTGAAGATGAATATAGCAAAGAAGGAAAGACACACGTCTAGGAGAAGGTATTTCGAGCTGGGCGTGGTGGCACATGCCTTTAATCCTAGCACTTGGGAGACAGAGGCAGGTGGATCTCTGTGAGTTCAAGGCCAGCCTAGTCTACAGAGTGAGTTCTAGGACAGCCAGAGCTACAGGAAGACCCTGTCTCAAAAAGACCAAAAAACAAAACAAAACAAGAAGTTATTTCGAAAGAAATGTATATAGAAACTGGGGTAGATCCCAGAGACACCAACATAGGCATCATCTTTCCATCACTGGTCACTGGACTGTTGGTCTAATTGGGGAACTCCTATCTTCTTGGATGCTTGCCTTTCTTTTCCATTTTTTTCTTTCCAGTTCTTCCAATGTCCACTTTACTTAGCAGATTAGTGGACTGGAAGGGAAACAAAGGAACCAGCCTACATCTTAGCACTTCCTTTTCTACTGGCTTTGTTTTTTTAAGGTTACACCATGAGTTTCCTGTTGTCTATGAATTACAATTGAGATCCCTATGGACAAAATTGGCCTTTGTTGGCAATGAGTGCCTAGGCACCAACTGCTGTTGTTGCTGGACTGCTGCTTTAGCAATGTTATATGGAGAGGACACTAGAAGACAGATGCCGTGTCTCACCAAAGCCAAGGGAATAGATTTGTGCTGGGATTGCTGCCTGCCACAAGATGGTTCTAGGTTCCCATGCTTAGATTTCTGTCCTGTGCAACAAGAAATTATGGGTAGGACGAAGAACCTGGCAAGCCAAGGCCTTTGCCTACAGGATAGGGATGAGTGGGTAATAGCACACAGTCTCAACCTTCCTTTGATTTTTCCAAAGAAGCTTGTTCATATGTTATTTCATCTTTTCCCACACTTACTTGATGAGAGAGAAAAAGTTTTCACATTTTAAAGATGACAATGTAGAGATCCTTGGAGCTGAGATCCCCAGATACCTGGGGCGAATGGGTGCCAAACTTTGACTTTGACATTCATTTTTGCAGACAGGGCAGGCCCCTTGGTGTCAGAGCTTAGAAGAGCCTCTTGTCCCTAGACTCACTCTTCATGTAGAAACCACTATAAAGGGATGCAAGCTTTCAAAGAAAAAGTCATGGCCTTTGGTAAGACTGTGAGGTCTGTTTGTATCTAAGCCAAAGCTTCGTCTGCATTGCTTCTCTCTCAGGATGGACTTTTTTTTTGGATGGACTTTTAAGTACATGATAGGACAGCAATTTTTTTGGCACTAAGGAGATCCCTGGTATCCATTACAAGACTTCCATAAGTAGAATCTACTTCTTGTGAAAGAGATAGTAAATATCTATACTGTGCAGGATGCTGGGGAAAGGTATAGCAATGAGGAAACCACAGGTTCCATCCACATGGAGGCCGACTTAAAGATGGTCAGCTGGTAACACAGAAAGAATGTAAGTTGCAAGGGCTAACGTAAGGTGAGATAGGAAACACAGAGTCTAGGGAAAGGAGTGCTAAGTTTCAATAGTGACCAGAGAAGGGGCAAATGGGAGCCATGTTCTGGAGGAGAGTGAATGCCACTTAGGTCCTTGAGGAAGAAAACGTTCCAGGTAGAAGGACCGACTCAGGAGCTCACCCAGGGCATTTGAGGAATTTGAACTTGACTAAGACCCACAGAATCTGTCTGCAGTCATTTGATGATTCCTGAATGGAAATCATGTAATCTCCTACCTCACAGGTTCTGTCTACTGAGGTTTTCCAAGAGAAAGGTTTCAAAAAGGCTGAATGTTAATATCCAGATGCTTAAATGTAAAAGGTTCTGGAAAGTTTGATATACATGCTGCCTAGAATTCCAGACAAAAAAGGACATTATTGTGTTTGCAGAGATAGATAGCCTAGTTGTTTTTGAGTTCAATTCCTATAACACATATAAAAATCCAGCTGTGGTAGTGCGTGCTTATAATCCCAGTGCTGGAGACAGACAGAAAGTTCCCTGGGGCTCACTGACTAGTCAGGACAGCCTAATTGGTGAGCTCAAAGGAGGCTGAAGGTTCTTCTGAGGATGATACCTGAGGCTGTCCTTTGGCTTCCGTATGTACCTCCACACATGTGCATGTGCTCACACGTAGAGGCACATGTATAAAAAGAAAACAAAAATTAACCTCTTTGCATTAGATTGTCACTTCTAAGGCAGTTTGAACATTTAGGAGAATGTGGATAGGCCATACACATTTTGTTCATGGGATCAATGCCTTTTAGTACTGACAGAATTATGTTAGCTATGGTAAAAATACCACAAACACATCAAGCTCTCAAATAGCACTATCCCAGGAATAGTATTAACCAGCTGGTAGACTATCGGTTTCATAAAAGGCTAAGAAATATTCAGCCTTGACCCAAGCCAAGGTTGTGTTCCCTAGAGGGAATCAAGTCGGGTTACTTTTCTGAGACAGTGGCTCTGTCAGGCGTACTGTGTTGTACCACTGTCCGTTATTGATGTATCGATTAACTTGCCTGAAATTAAAGACCAAAGCTTCAGAAAGAAAATGTGACTTTTGATGAACTTGACCAGTCTGTAGGAGATACTATAGATGGATTTAAGCATCTAATTCTCTTCAGAGATTCCTAGGTAGTGAACAGTTTCAATTAAGCTTGAAATTTTATTGAACCCCACTGCTCCACTGGGCCACACAGGCAGGAACAAAGCCACAAATTCTGTTTAAAGTTGACCAGGAGATCAGTGACTTAGTGCATTTAATATTGCTATAACAAAATTCTTGGGACTAGGTAATTTATCTTTTTTTTAATTTTATTTATTTATTTATGTGTATGAATGTACTGTCTGCATGTAGGTTTGTGCACCCGTGTCATGCAATGCCGTGGAGGTCAGAAGAGGGTGCCAAATTCCCCTGGAACTGGAGTTCTCCTGGAATTGGAGTCACAGACGGTTCTCAGCCATCATATGGGTGCTGGGGATTGAACCTGGGTCCTCTGCAAAAGCAGTTGGTGCTCTTAACCACTAGGCCATCTCTTCAGCCCCGGGGACTAGGTAATTTATAAACAAGAGAAGTGTGTTTGTCTCATAGCTCCAGAGGCTGAGTAGCCCTAGGGCACAGAACTGGCATCTGCTTAGTCTCTGGAAGGGCAGCCTGCTGTTCGACCTATCATGGAAGGCAAGAAAGCAAAGGGGAAGGCAAGAAATATTCTTTATATCAACAACCAATTCTTTTTTTTACTTTCTTTTATTTCATTTTTTTAACAATAAGTAATAAGTTGTGAGTACAAACATCCTTCATGTAAAGCCAATTTGCAAGTAGTTGTGCCCAAACCCACACAGTCCAAGGCTCCCACCATCCAGCTGGAGGGGCTTGTATGTACATTCAAGTTGATCAAATAAGTGTCCAGTCTATATTGCTGTAGTTTCTCCATTCGCCCCAATCGCAGCCCTTACATTCTACCACGCCCCCTCTTCCACAGATTGTTCCCCAGGCTTAGAAAAGGGGCACAGGTGGATGAGAAGCAAAACAGTCTACTTTCTCTGGAGATGTCGTTTTGGACTCTGATCAGTTCCGGCTGTTTCCTTTCATGGGCTGACAGTTTGTCCAGGAATAACATTTCAATCCTACTAATGAAGCACAAGCAATCAGATATATAGGTATTTAAATATTACTAATTATTTTGGTAGGTTACTTTGGTATAGACACAGATGTTTGGATGGTATGTTAATCCATGAATTGCATTTTTTCTGTAAAAGATGACAAGGTCTTACTGTGGCTTATAACATCTCCTAACCACTAGAGGATGTAAGCTTGTGGCATCAGCTGTGAGTTATTCCTCCAAGGAGAAAGCTAATAGCCAATTAGATTTGGGATATACAGACATATGGCTACCACTGCTGCACAATATTTCCAGACAGGTGAGGTGTAGCTGGTGCTGACAGAGGAGTCTTGCTTGACTCAAGGAGATCAGTATTTGCTTTATTGGTTTAGTGGCCTTTGGTAACACTCTCTGGTATTCCAGAGACCAACTGTACACTTGCAAGTGCAGTCTCAATACATCTTTCCCATGCTTACATCAGGTCTTTGACAGCAGGGCCTTATCGCCTCTCTTCTTGCAGGTATCCCAGTTTAGAGGCAAGGAGCCTTTACCTTTTGTGGGGCCTTGGATCCCCTGGCCAACATCTCCCTGGTAGAATAATCCATTGCTGATGTCAGAGCTCCTGTATTAATATATTTTGCTTAAGTGCATAGCTTAAGGACTTTAGTATTATATTTGGTTCTGAACAGAGAATAATCCTTTTCACAGTTCTTATGTCTATTAGTCAATTAAAGAAGGCATTTTTACCGGTTTTATAAGAGATTACCTCTATAATAGTTGTCTCCAATTTACAGTTGGAGAGCGACCTCATCATCGTCATATTTCTCCTTGTTCTGGGGGGGAGGCAAGAAAGTCTCTCATATCAAAACCTTTGTGGCACCTAGAAGGTAAGTTTCATTAGGACTCATTATAAATAGTTGTTACATGTAGGATCCACAGAGGGGTTCGATGTTTATGGCAATCTGAGGCTTTTCTTCCTTTCAATGTTCAGACGGGTCAGCCTTTCCGTTGCCACTTTTTGGTACATCCTACTCAATGCAAAGCTGTATCTTTTCTTTCTCAGCCGTTAAGTTGGTGACGTTTTGTCCTGTTGGAACAAACAAATCTTTTCCCATAGTTAGTTTTAAGATTTGAATTGCAAGGGTTTGATGAAAAGGTTTCATGTCTTTCTGTATCCCCCCCCCTTTTTTTTTGCGTATGAGTCTCCAGAAGACAGTTGTATTATACATGACTATAGGGTGGAGTCAAGGCACAGATTTCATCAAATTCACCCATGTTGTTTTGGGTGACTATATATGATTAACTTGGGAAGCAAACTTAATTTTTACGTTAAATCATCTTAAAGAGAATGCTACAAGGTGATACTGTACAACAGAGAAATTATAGAGAACATTTGTATGTGTCAATCCCAAAGTTCTTGCTCTACAGATTTTATGTAAAGCAAATGTGGGCAACAGCGAATTATATCTCCATTTAATTCAGATGCATTACCATTTTTATCAGATTCTGTAAACCAATGTTGTTTAATATACACATGTTTACTTTTACTTTTACTAAGTCCTAAAACACCATGTGTCCTGTAGACAGTGTCTAGGCGAAACTGGGTACTTGCTGAGCTCACGTCAATTAAATATGCCTTAATCGAATATACACCCGTGTCCCTCTCCCACCCATCCCCCCTTTCCAATTCACCATTTCAGTCCATTTTCTGATGCAGTCTTTCTGTTGTTCTTTTACTATGCCTCCCTCTCCATGAGAAATATTTATATCTGGGTTGTTGGTACTAGCATCCACATATGAGGGACACCATTTGTCGTTTGTTTTTCTGGGACTGTGTTACTTCACTTAACATAATGTCTTCCAGCTCCATCCATTTACCTGCAAATTTCATGATGTTGTCCCTCTTTACTGCTGCATAGTATTCCATTGTATACATGTACCACATTTTCTCTATCCACTCGTCAGTTGAAGGGCACCTGGGCTGGTTCCAGCTTTTTGCTATTGTGAACAGAGCTGCAATAAACATAGCTGTGCATGTATCTTTGCAGTAAGTTGTGTCTTGTGGGTATATACCCAGGAGTGGTATGACTGGGTCAAATGGAAGGCTCATTTTGAGTCTTCTAAGGGTTCTCCACACTGCTTTCCATAGTGGCTGTACAAGTTTACATTCCCACCAGCAATGGATGAGTGTTCCCCTTTCCCCACAACCTCTCCAGCACTTGGTATCATTCATGTTCCTGATCCTAGCCAGTCTTATTGGAGTAAGGTGATATCTCAGAGTGGTTTTAATTTGCATTTCCTTAATTATCAGAGATGTTGAACACTTCTTAAGATGTTTCTCGGCCATCTCTAACTCCTCCTCTGTGAAGTCTCTATTCAGATCTTTGCTCCATCTTTTGAATGATTCATTTGTTTTCTTTCTTCTTTGTTTTTTGAGTAGCTCGTATACTTTGAAAATTAATGCTTTGTCAGATGTATTTGCAGTGAAGGTTTCCTTCCACTCTATGGGTTTTCTTTTCACTTCCTTGATTGTTTCTTTTGATGTACAGAAGCTTTTGAGTTTAACGAGGTCCCATTTGTCAATTGTTGATCTTATTTCTTGTGCAGCTGCTGTCTGATTTAGGAAGTCTTTTCCTACACTTATGTCTTGTAGTCTGCTGCCAAGTTTTTCTTCTATCACCTCCAGAGATTTGGGTTTCACATTGAGGTCTTTAATCCATCTGGAATTGACTTTTGTACAGGGTCAGAGGTAGGGGTTTAATTTCATTCTTCTACAGGTGGTGATCCAGTTTTGCCAACACCGCTTGCTGAAGATGCTGTCTCTCCTCCATTGTGTCTTCTTGGCCCCCTTGTCAAATATGAGGTGGCTGAAGTTGTATGTGCTCAGGTTTGGATCTTCAGTTTTGCTCCATTGGTCAACTGGTCTGTTTTTGTGCCAGTACCAAGCTGTTTTTATGAATATAACCCTGTAGTATAGTTTGAAGTCTGGTATAGAGATCCCCCTTGTATTGCTCATTTCACTCAGGGTTGCTTTGGCTATTCGGGGTCTTTTGTTTTTCCAAATGAGATTAAGGACTTTTTTCCCCAAGCCTGTGAAGAAACTCTTGGGGATTTTAAATGGGATTGCATTAAATCTGTACAAGAGTTTAGGTAGAATGGACATTTTTACTATATTAATTTTCCCAATCCATGAGCATGGGAGGTTGGTACATCTTTTGATGTCTTCTTCAATTTCCTTCTTAAGGGGTTTAAAATTTTTGTTGTAGAGATCCTTGGTGTCTTTGGTTAGGTTTGTTCCTAGGTATTTTATTGTTTTTGAGGCTATTGTGAGTCGAAAGGTCTCCTTGTGTTCCTTCTTCAGTTGCTTGTTGTTGGGGTAAAGAAAGGCTACTGATTTTTCTAGATTTATTTTGTATCCTGCCACTTTACTGAAGTACTTAATCATTTCTAGGTGTTTTCTGGTGGCATTCTTAGCATCCCTTAAGTAAACAATTATATCCTCAGCAAAATGGGATAGCTTGACTTCCTCTTTTCCAATTAGAACTCCTTTAATTTCCTTTACTTGTCTTATTGCTCTAGCAAGGGTTTCAAGCACTATATTGAGAAGGAGTGGTGACAGGGGTCAGCCTTGTCATGTTCCTACCTTTAAGGGGAATGCTTCAGTTATTTCCCCATTTAGGATGATATTGGCTGTGGGTTTCCTGTATATGGCTTTGATTACATTGAGGAATGATCCTTCCAATCCAATTCCCTCTAGGACTTTAAGCATGAAGGGATGCTGGATTATGTCAAAGGCTTTTTCTGCATCAATTGAGATGATGGTGTGGTTTTTATCTTTCAGTCCATCTATATGCTTGTTGATGTTTATTGATTTTTGTATGTTCAACCATCCCTGCATCTCTGGTATGAATCCAACTTGGTCATGGTGGATGATCTTCTTGATGTGGGTCTGTATGTGATTTGCAAGGATTTTATTTAGAATTTTTGCATCTGTGTTCATTATGGAAATGGGTCTATAGTTCTCCTTTTTGGTTGTATCTTTGTCTGATTTTGGCAATAGCATGATGCTGGCTTCATAGACGAATCTGGGAGAACACCCTCTGTTTGTATCCTTCTAAACAACTTGAGTAGTAATGGTTGTAAGTCTTTTTGAAATATTTTATAGAGTTCTGCCGCGAAACCATCTATGCCTGGGCATTTTTTTGGTTGGGAGGCTTCTTATTACATCTTCAATTTCTTCATATGTTATTGGTCTATTTAGGCTGTTGATCTCTTCTTGGTTGAGCTTTGGTGATTCACAGGATTTCATATATTCATCCATTTCTTCTAGGTTTTCAAACTGAGTAGAGTATAGGTTTTTGAAGTATTCCCATATGATTGTCTGGATCTTTTCATTGTCTGTTGTGATATTTCCCCTTTTGTCACAGATTCTATTGATTTGGAATTGTTCCTTCTTTCTTTTAGTTAACTAGGCTAGAGGTCTGTCTATCTTGTTTATTCTCTCAAAGAACCAACTTTTGGATTCATTGATTTTTTTGTATGGTTTTCTTTGTTTCTATTTCATTGATCTCTGCTCTGATTTTTGTTATTTCTTTTTGTCTGCTATGTTTAGGGTTCATTTGTTGTTGTCTCTCAAGTATTTTTAGCTGCAGTGCTAGATCGTTCACTTGTGCTCTTTCTGTTTTTTTAATGTAGGCACTTTAGAGCTATAAACTTCCTTAAGACGGCTTTTAAAGTGTCCCATAGGTTTTGTTGTCATTGTCATTCAGTTCCAGGAATGTTTTTATTTCTTTCTTTATTTTTTCCTTGACCCACTCAGGAGAGTGTTGTTTAGTCTCCATGTATTCTTGTAAGTTGTAGGGCTTATCCTGGTGTTGATATTGAGTTTTATCGCACTGTGATCTGATAGAATGCATAAGATTATTTCAATCTTTTTGTATTTGTTGAGTTTTTTCCTGTGTCCCAGCATATGGTCTATTTTGGAGAATATTCCGTGGGGTGCTGAGTAGGTGTATTTTCTGGTGTTTGGGTGAAATATTTGGTAGGTGTCTGTGAGGTCCATTTGTTGTATTGTGTCATTCAGTTAAGATGTCACTCTGTTTGTCCTTTGTCCTGTTGATCTGTCTAAAGGACTTAGTGGGGTATTGAAGTCCCCTACTATTTGTGTGCTGTGGTTAATCTGTGCCTTGAGATCCTGAAGAATTGTCTTTATAAAGTTTGGTACACCAGTGCTTGGTGCGTATATATTCATGATTGTGAGATCTTCATCCTCAATTGTTCCTTTAATAAAGATGTAATGGCCCTCTTTGTCTCATTTGATTTCTTTTGCTTTGAAGTCCATTTTGTCTGATATTAGAATAGCAACCCCTGCTTTCTCTTTGGTACCATTTGCTTGGAATAATTTCTTCCATCCCTTCACCTTAAGTTGGTGCCTATCCTTGAAATTGAGATGGGTTTCTTGTAGACAGCATATAGATGGATTTTGTTTCCTAATCTATTCCCCCAGTCTATGTCTTTTGATTGGAGAGTTTAGTCCATTAATATTTAAGGTTACAGTTGAAAGATGGATATTGCTTCCTTTCACCTTATTATCCATTTGGACTTTTAGTCTCTGATTTTACTCCTACAGTTATGTTTTTATTAGTTACTTTTTCTAGGTGCTTGGGGATAGTTGCTCCTCTCTTCTGCCCTTTGAATTGCTTCAAGTATTTTATGAAGAGTTGGTTTTCTAGACATGTATTCTATCATCTTGTTTATGTCATGGAAGATTTTTCTCTCTCCTTCAACTATAATCAATATTTTTACTGGGTATAGTATTCTGGGTTGGCATCCATAGTCCTTTAACACTGGGAATGCTTTGCTCCATGTTCTTGCTTTCATGGTTTGGGCCGAGAAGAAGGTTGTAATTCTGGTGGGTTTCCCTTTGTATGTGACTTATTTCTCTGGTAGCATTCAGAATTTTGTCTTTGTTTGAGTGTCTAGCATTTTAACTATGATATAGCATGGGGAGTTTCTTTTCTGATCTTGTCTATTTTGTGTCCTATCTCCTTCTTGTATTTGTATGGGTTTGTCTAATTTTAGTTTGGGGAAATTTTCATCTATTATTCTGTTGAAGATCTGATCAATACTATTCTCTTGAGATTCTTCTCCTTCCTCTCTCTGTTCCTATGATGCAGAGGTTTGATCTTTTCATAGTGTCCCATATTTCCTAGTTGTTCCACTTTTGTGTATTTTTAAATTTTTCATATTCTTTATTTGAGCTTTTTAGTTGCTCTGTGTTATCTTCCAGGTCTGATATTCTTTGTTCTGCTTCCTCCATTCTATTTCTGAGGCTTTTTCCTTTCCTTTCTTCTTGATTGGATGAGTGTTCTTTTCCTTTTTCATTTCATCCTGTGATTTCTTTAGTATTTCCATTTCCTTTTTTAGTTTCTCAATCTCTTCTTGGTGCTTATTACTTTGCTGGTTGGCTTCCTTTTTCAGTGTTTCTACTTCCTTCCAGAGTTTGTTTTTTTCTCTCTCTCTAGTTCTTTCTGGAGTTTGTCATTCTCTTCCTTTAGTTCTTTCTGGAGTTTGTCATTGTATCCCTCTAGGTCCTTTTTGAGTTTTTCATTCTCTCTCCTTAGTTCTCTGACTTCTTTATTTTCTTTAATTTCTCTGCATAGTTCTGCAATTATTCCTCTAAGATCTGTTTCTTGGGTCACCTCCAGGGGGATCCCACTGTTGCTATCTCCTACAGGGTTGGTAGAGCTTGGTGTGGAGTTATCCTGCACCTTTCCCATGTTATCCCTTCGCCGTGTCCCTGGCATGAGGGTTTCCCTTTTTTGTCTGTATTCTGATGTGAATCACAAATGTCTTTTCACTGTGTTGAAGGGTTGATTTGCTTGCCTCCTTCAGATGCCTTCCTTGGTTTTTGTTGTTGTTGTTTTGTTTTGTTTTGTTTTGTTTGTGTTTCTCCTTGTTTATGGAGTGTTGACTTGTCTAGGTTTCAGGCTTTCAATTTTGTTTGTATATTAGATATTGGAAGTCTAAATCACTCTTCCCTTCCCGTTCTGTAGGTTCTCCAAAAATAATCAACTTGGAGACTCTTTCCTCAATTCCAGCTGGGGGTGTGGGGGTGGGGAATGCCTGACTTAGCCCTGTCTTGAGCGGTGATGGGCTCTTACCTGTGCTTCAGGTGGGTCTTGGCTAGCAAGAGCCCAACCTGAGCACCCAAGCACAAAGACTCACTATGGCGCCAGAGCCGCTACAAATGTTTACGGTTTAGACCCAAGCAGGCAGGCGGATGGTGTGCCAGGCGGGCCTAGCTTCTCCTTCCCACAATCCCCTACCAGACGTGATGCAGTCTCTGCAGCTTGGCTGGTCTGGGCCCGGCCGCTGCTGTGTGCCAGGCAGGCCTGGCTTCTCCTTCCCACCAAGAACCCATTCTTACAAAGTGTGGTGGTGCATGCTTTTTGTTCCAGCCATCAGGAGGCAGAGGCAGGCAGATCTCACTAAGATTGAGGCTAGCCTGGTCTACACAGTGAGCTTCAGGGTAGCTGGGGCTACAGAGAGACTCTGTCTAAAAAAATGAAAACCAAGACCAATTCCCAGCAAAAAATTCATTCTTGTGATAATTTACCAACCCTGAAGATAATGGGATTAATCCATTCATAATGAAAAATGCTCACGAAATAATGACCTCACAAAGTTTACACCTGTCATACTGTTACATTTTGGAATTAAGTTCCCAAGACATGTTTTTTTGGAGCATATTGAAATCATAGCTGAAATAGTAGAAATTAAAAAAACAAACAGAAATCAACTAACACACAACACGGGAAACATAAACTTTGTAATTAAAAATTAAAAGACAACCGAAGTTTGGCACTGTAGCCCACTTCCTTTGTGTGAGCTTGGTCTTCGGCAGTCTGAGTGCCGTATCCTCTCAAGATGCCTTCACATATTTTACTAATTGATGGGATTTGCTTAGTAGAAAGGGGTGACTTCTTCTTGGAAAACAAAATGAGCTACATAAAACCTCAGAAGTAGTATAAAGCCCATGGTGAAGTGTATGAGAAAGTGACAAAGCTACAAAGTGCGACTTACAGAGGTGACCATGACATGAGCTCACAAGCAACACTGGCCATCTGCTAATTCTTAAGATCCCTTAGTACATATTTTTTTTTTACCTTTTTTGATTGTTATTAAACTTTTCCCATAAATCATACATCATTTCTCAATCCAATTTAGAGTCATTTCCCTTTCCATGCCCCCCAACCCACCTGAGTTCCTGCACTCTTTCATACATGTCTTGCATCTTTTTCTGAGTCTTTCCAGAGTTTTTTTTTTTTTTAAAGCAGAGGCTTATTGTTTTGGGGAGAACTTCACTGTTTCAGTCTTTTTTTCCCCCAGTTCTTTTGTTGTTCTCTCCAACTTGTATTTGGATATATGTGTATATATTATATAGTATATTGTATATATATATACACATATCACCTGAATTGGAGGATTTTCTTTCATTTTTTTTTTTTTTTTTGCTAAAAGATGTCATGTTTTCCTTAAAGAAGTGTTTGAAGGCTCCTCCTTGGCAAGTCCAAACAACCATCAATCTTGCCCTTGTGCTCCACACTGGGGTCTTTCCTGCTAATGGTCGCCCAAATGAGCTCCAGTAAGCACACGTCTTATCTTGATCTTCCTGTACTGGCCTCTATGCTACAGCCTGGGTGGTCCAACAATGGTAGTCTATACTCTGAAAAGGCTGAAATCCCGGTAGCTGCTCAGTCCACAAGCTGGCTATCTCAGCAGTCCCCATCTGGTACTGAATGTGATTCTTGGAGAGACACGAGTCTTCAGTCCATATTGGAGGGTTAAAAAGTTGTGTCTCATGTCTTTGAAGAATGGCAAAAGCAGTGGCAGCCACAGAGTAGATGCACTTGCCAGTAATAATCGAAGACAGGCCAAACAACAGAACTCTTTCTCTTTTTTTTTTCTTTTTGTCTTTTTACTAAGATCTCAAATTTTATATTTGAAATACAATTTCTCAGGCCCTACTGATTATTTATTTCTGGTTTTACTTTCCTTTTGGATGCTTAAAGCCACACAGTTAGGCCAGATTAACCAAGGTTTCTGTTTTCTCAAGGTCAGGTGAGGATCTGGTCCTCAGGGGTCACTAGGGGTTTTTTTGGGGGGGGGGGAGCCCCTGGCTCCTTTTGGCTTTTCATTTACCAGTTCCATCCACTCGAGGACAAAATCAAGTCTTGCTAGACCAGGCTTCTGTTTTTGAAACATGAGCAGACTTTCCTCTTTATAGACTGGACACTGGCTGGAGTCCCATTAGTGGGTCTCCAAGACCTCCCTGCACAGGAAGAGTGGTGACCTACATTTGCAGGACATTTCAAGAGATGCCCCCATGCGTAGTCCCCTGAGACTTAGTTGACCTCTGAGGGCAAGGAACAAAGTTATCCCTGAAGTCCCTTAGCCAAATTGGTATGGCTGTTAAGTATGTTTGTTAAGCACCCAGAAAGGCTAAGTTATACCATCCTGATACGTCGCACCTATACTAAAATTATATCTTCTGAAAACAAACTGTATGTTATTTCCATATCATATTTCTTGATTTGCATTTTTCCATTTAATTTTATATTATTCTAAAATATGCATACATACCCACCATCATATACCACAAATCCAAAGTCTAAAAATAAATAGTAGGTTAATTCTAGAACCAAAACACATAAATGGATTGAAAGACAAAAACCTCATGATTATCTTTTAGTACATGTTTAACTTAGAACTGTGTCTTGGTTAAATGCATGTGAGGAGGGGCAGCAATAGAGCATTAGTAGAGAAGGCCTCCCTGTTCTAAGGAGGCAGGTTTGGATATTGAACCACCAAACTCCCACCTGGTAGCCTTCTGTTCTAGCTGTTGAATATTAGCAATGTGCAGCACAGCAAAATGAACACATTTTAATGCTGTTGAAATGATGAGCTGAACTAAACCCTTGAAAATAATCAGAGAGTTCTGCACGTGCTATGTGCTCCTGTTTCCCTTCCCTCGGCCCTGGTTCTGCTCATTCAACTTGCCCTTCTTATGGTGCTATGACTTCTCATAAGACCATCCACATAGAAAGAAAAGGTCCAACCATCAGACAGGAGTGGATCCTGAGCCTCCAGTTCCACTCTTCTCTCTCTTCTGGGTTCCATTTATCTTGTGTTTTCCTGATATGACCACTTGGTCACATGGAAATAACCTCAGAGAGGGAGAAAACATTTATTGTGTTCTACTAGAAAAACAGACTCACTAAGTAACAGATTCCTTAACATTCCATTTTATCTCCCATTTATATTGACGATTCCCTTGGCTGAATGTTGCTAGGAAGGCAAAGACTTTACTCCCTCTAGTAAAGTCAGCACTGCACAGCTATGGGCCTTGTGGCTGTCATTTCCTCTACCACATGCTTGTGACGCATCACTTCTGGCTACACCTCTCTTTCCCAGATCATAACTGGACTCTTCTTCAGACACACCTCTAGGTAACTTGGCCCTATAAGTTCTAGCACTGAGTGACTTTAGTAGTACTGGAAATATTGGTCACGGGGAGAGTGCTCAAGCACTCATATTGTGCCAGAGACTTTGCTAATCATCTATGAGCTTGTAAACCTTATTTAATTTTCCTACCAATCCAAGAAAGAGAATATTATTATTAGACTTATTGTATAAATGAAGACCCTGAAGAATAAATAATCTACCAAAGGCCACATCTCTTGCAAATAACCAGTTGGCTTTCAGACCCATGCTTACCTGTTTCCAGAGACAAGCCTCATGGCCACAATCCACTGCCTCTCCAGGAACTCAGAATTTCCAGTACACTGACTTCGTGCCTTGTTTAAAGGAATCCCTCTCTGAGTACGAAGGTTTGCTGAAGAGGCAGGCAGAAAGGGAGAAACAGAATGTACCCTCCACACCCCTCTCCTCAGTCAGAGCAACTCTAATTTCCTCTGGGTTATATCTCAGGCACCCTTTCATTGGGAGAAAGCTTTCTGTTGTTAAGATGTTGAAATCCACTCTTAGGAGTTAGAACCTATGACCAACAGACACTTATGAAGAGCATCATATCCCCATTTCAAGACAGGTTTCTAAATTCCAGTCAAAACTTCTGTGTGGGAGGCAGGAGTCAGCCGCTTTGTCCCAGATTTACCTTGCTTTTGTTCCCTAGCATCATTCCCCAACATGATCTTCTGAGTGGCGCTCTTCCAGCCTGCTGTCTGGTTTAATGCACAGGAAACTGTTCTCTTTCACTGCATAGTCAATGGGTATGATTAGACTCCAAATATTCATTTCCTTGATGTCTACACTAACAGGAGAGCAAGGCCCAAAACAGATGCCTAGAACAGACTCTCCCAGAAAAGAAGGAGCTCATATGTAGGCAGTTTCTGGAAGAGGATGAAAATACCAGTCTTAACCTCAATCTTTGAGCAAAAGTTTTCCCACATAATTAAGGGGCATCTTCATTTTCATAAACTTTAGAAAACTTCACAATGCCTTTTACCACCTCTCCCCCTGGCAAGAACAAATGTGGATGGCCGGAGGACATAGTGCAGCCACAATAATGTGATGTAAGTTTGTCACTGCTTAGAAGAAGGAAGGTGGAGAGATAGCTCAGTGGTTAAGAGCACTGACTGCTTTTGCAGAGGACCAGGGTCCAGTTCCCAGCACTTACATGGTAGCTAACAACCACCAGTAACTCCAGTTCCTCTACTCATACACATAAAATAAAAACAATAAAAAAGAAGAACTAAGATCTTTTCTTAAATTTCCATACAACTTTAAAATTCTACCCCATGATATAAATACAAGATTTGTTTTCAGTGAAATGTAGCAAGTTTTCCCTCCAATTCTCCACTGATACAGTTGACATTAGAATGCCTTAAAATCCTCTGGTATACTATCTAAACACCCACTGGAAGAATATGCCTATAATATAACATAATAAACATAATATAATATAATATAATATAATATAATATAATAATGTTAGAATCACTTTAAATCCTCTGTCAGTTCAGTACTGTAGAAACGATCATAGGCAAAGCCCTGTTTGGTTTTGTGATAAAAGAGTTGCAAAATAACACTTCAGTAGCATTTCTTTTTGCTGGGGGGGAACTGGAGCCCACAGAACTTGCATGATATTCTCAGGTCTCTCAGCTGGCTACATTTTCCCTACCATACAGCATCACTCTGAATTGGAAGAATTTTCTACAGGATATTTGATCTTATAACTTTTGAGATTCTCAGAATAAGCAGAATCAAGTGGTTAGGATGTCAGTATATATTATTGAGTATTTTAGATTATAAGAAAGACCTCCTGTTTCAAGGCAGATAAAAATCTAAAATGCTTTGGGTTGAAACATTTTCTAACACTGGAATCCAAATTTGGATGAATATTATATTAGAAAGTTTGTTCAAGTTTAGAAGTCCAAAAACATTTCAAGCACATTTCAAGTTTCATACTTGGGAAGGAAAAAAGAAAGAAAAGAAGATGGGAGGAAGAGAGAAAGAGAGAAAGAAAAGGTAAAATGAAGGGGAAAGAAGGAAAAGAAGGGGATGTTGAGAAAGGCCAAAGCCAGATAACTCTAAATAAGAATAAGATGAACTCCCAGAATAAGAGGGATATGTAATCCTGTTTTCCTCCGGTACAGAATTAGAATCCTTTTGATGTAAAAATATGAAGAAATGATGTATTCAAAAGCTAAGCCTCTCAGTTAAATATGTAAAGCACATGTTTCTAGAAACATCAACAGAAGGATAACCCTGGAATTTACACCTTTTCTTTAATCAGTGGAGAATTATTCTAATAGCATTACGCTTGATCACCCTACACTCCAGCCATGTGTTTTTAGACAGATTGTGCCTCAGCCTGGATTTTCCTCTTCCATTCCCTCATGCATGCCAGGGCCAGGGTCTACAGCATCCTTCCAGTGGTAGTGAGACAGCGCAGAGGAGAAATGTCACAAGGAGATTCTTCTAGTTTGGAGACTGACAGGTCATCTTTTCATCTGAAAACATGGTAGAAGTTATGTTGATTTTTCTCTTCACTCACAAAAATTATATTATTTCTTGATTAACTTGTCTCAGGGATGTCTACATTTTCTTCGCAACATTGGTTTAATTTTACCTGCCCATTGCAATCAGTATCCTCAATCTCCTGTCTCACTTACAACACGTGATTGAAGATATGAATGGGAAGCAGAGTCCATCCTCTGAAGGAGCATGTAATTTTAAGAAAACTTTACTCCATTTGTTCTGAGGATCACCAAGGTCAGAACCATTAGTGGTACTCCTTAAGTTTTGATTCCCACTCTTGAACATAAGCTGGGATCCATGGGATCTGGGATCCAGTAATCTGCTCTCATTAATATAATTCACATGACACAGATGCATGGGAATCAACTGATAAAGGGAGGGACATTTAGCAACGGGTGAGGCAGATCCCATTATATCCTACCAGCAATGCAAAAAAGGTGGTTATTAACATGTCAGATTTAAAGATTACGAAAGCTTCAGGGAAAGAGGGTACAGGACTTGTTGAAAGGCACTCAGCCTTGGGAATCCAAGGTTGGGACCCTGACATGTTTCATGCAAACAACTAAAGTTGCAAGTGGAAAAGAGTGAAATAGATTTAAAGCTAGTGGTCATGGGTCACAGAGGAAAACATTTTCCTGAGGAGGCCCAGTCTGCTGAGAGATAAAACAGATGTACAAAAGCAAAGTCAGGAAGGAGCAAAAGTATAGGTCAGGCAGCTGTAGGCTAGAGCAGGCTCAGGCAGCTAAGGCTAGAGTGCACTACAGGAACAGATCCTGGAGGTGAGCCTGCCATGGGAGGTTGTGCCACATCATGAGGGATGTAAAGGCAGGGAGTGAGTTTGGTTTTTCAGCAGAGTTGGGGCAGTAAAAGCTTGAGGAAGTAGATGGTGCAATGTGACTCGTGATTTTGGAGAGCTACTCTGGCTGGAAGCATTGTGAACAACGGGTTACAGATGAGACGAAAGCTAAGTCAGGAAAACCA
Source organism: Rhizomys pruinosus (assembly GCA_009823505.1). Taxonomy (NCBI): domain Eukaryota; kingdom Metazoa; phylum Chordata; class Mammalia; order Rodentia; family Spalacidae; genus Rhizomys; species Rhizomys pruinosus. Next base: position 733,562 of record VZQC01014390.1, on the reverse strand, counting down.
GTACAGAGGAATCTGAGGTCATCCAAGTAGTATAAATTGAGTTCTTTAACTTGGGAGTAGGGAAAATCAATGACAAAAATTCTAGAACTATAACAGTCAATTATATTACTTCTTATGAAAACTGCATTTTTTTCTTTTTATGAGTAATATATAACTCCAATAGTTTACTTTCTATTGGTGTGATAGAACACTCTGGTCAAAAACAACCTGGGGTGGGGAAGGGTTTATTTGGCTTACAGTTCAAGCTCAGCCATTGAGGGATGCCAAGGCAAGAACTCAAGGCAGGAACCTGAAAGAAGGAACTGAAGCAGAGACCATGGAGGAACACTGCTTACTCTTCTGGTCTGTGTTCTGGCTTGCTCTTCTGGTCTGTGTTCAGCCTGCTTTCTTCTATAACCTTGGACCACCTGCCAAGAGGTGGCACTGCCCACAATTGGTTGAGACCTCCCATATCAATTGACAATTAAGACAATGCTTCATAGACATGACCCCAGGACAATCCAATGGAGGAAAGCCTCAACTGATGTTCCTTTTTCCCAGGTATGTCAAGATGACAACTAAAGCTATCCATCCCAATAAGCATATAAAATTTCCAAATTTTAATTTCTACTGGAATAGAAGTTTGATTTACCCAAGGTAAACAACAGAAACTTAAAAAATTAACCCACAGGGTGATACATTGTAAAGATATTCACAGATATCCTGATTGTGGTAGGAATTCTGGAGAAAGTGAGTTTATGAAGATGCCTAAGACTATTTATAACATTTGTTTTAAGACAAGAACTTGCCCCACACATTTCCTTTTCTGGTTTCATTTGAATGTTGAAGATTTTAAAACTCCACTCATTTAGCACTTGTAACTACTAATGTGCATTAAAAGGACGATGGGAAACCCAAATGTTAGTAAGACCCAAGTCAACCCACTCTTCCTGAATAGCTGATAATAATCCCAGTAGTTCTTTATGGAAAACCTATAGAAAGTCTTATTAAATATACACATTTTAAAAGTATATATTGATGATCCTTAAGGTTATTGTGGCCTGATATACCCCTCTGGTTGCTTGTGGAGGACAGGAATTTTTGGAGGAAAAGGGGGTGGGGAAAAGAGGAAGTAGAAGGGGAAGGGCATAGCAATCCTTCATTAAGAGAAAAGAGAAGAATGAACAGATGGTAAAGACAGGTACAGTTCCAGGAGAGAGGTATATTTACTTAGCACTAAGATTTCTTGGTGCATAGCTACTGCAGAGAAAAGAGATGGAAAGTGTAATATGAAAGTTGACAGGAGGCAAAAGTTTAGGTTAACTACTAAATGTTGTGAAAGGAAGCTTATTATGGGGTTTTGATAATAGACTGTAAAGTCAAAGGGCAAGGACTGGAAATCCCTATAAAATTAAAGAAGAGGGGCTGGAGAGATGGCCTAGCAGTTAAGAGCACTGACCACTCTTTCAGAGGACCCGGGTTCGATCCCCAGCACACACATGGTGGCTGAGAACCATCTGTAACTCCAATTCCAGGAGAACTCCAGTTCCAGGGGAATCCGACACCCTCTTCTGACCTCCGAGGCATTGCACGATGGGTGCACAGACCTACATGCAGACAGTACACTCATACACATACAAAAAGTTTTAAAAAAATTAAAAAAAATTAAAGAGGACATGTGGTCAGAGTAAAGGATAGGAGAGAAAGAATCATGGGAAGTTGTGATTAGAGAGTGATTTATTGAAGCTTAAGGTTTTTAATGTGGGACAATGTCAGAAAATGATAATATTCAGCTTGTGCCAGGAAAGTAGTTTGGAGATGGGATCTTTGGGTAGTGGATGTTAGGGAAATGAGCCTGGTAGATGTGAATGGTGGCAATGAAGCAAGAGTTAGAAGGTTTTGCCCAAATGCCAAAGACCTAAATAAACATGGAGGTCTAGAGATGACATCGATGGGTAAGAAGGGCTAAATAGCATTTAAAAAACTTATCTCAAGGGCTGGTGAGATAGCTCAGTTGCCACCAACCTGATGGCCTGCTTGCTTTCTGGGTGTCACATGGTGGAAGGAGAGAACTGAGCCATGCAAGTTGTCCTGATGTCCACAAAATCATCATCATCATCATCATCATCATCATCATCATTATCATCATCATCATCCGTCTCTCACACAGACACACACAACACATGCATACACACATACACACACATGCATGCACACTAAAATATAATTTTAAACCCCTCACTTCAAAGATAGTAGAGGATAAGCAATGCTCTGGTAACAGCTTTAAAAAGAAACATAAATCATAAATGATTCCTATATAAAAGATACCCCCTCCAACCCCATTTGAACTCTAACCTCTGCCTCCAACACCTCTGGGGAACTTGGAGAATATGGTTTTTTTAGACTCCTGATGGGAGATTGGACCCATGTTTCAAGAAAAGAGGGGACCTTTGGAAGCAGCCATGAAGAAAGGCTGGATGACAGTTATTGAAGGCTTACCCACTTCAGTTCTCATGAACACTTGGTATGCATTTATTGAAGTTTTGCTGTGAATCTGGCATTTTTTTTTTGCAGTGTCTGCTTCCTTACAAAGTCTGTTTATGTAGCCCAGGTTATGGGTGATTTTCAGTATTGCCTCTTTATATACCAGTCAGTTTCAGATATAATTCTTCTTTATTTATAACATTTCTGTTTGACCAAGATATAGTATAAGTATGAGATTTGATAGCATGACCATTAGATTAGGATGGATTTAAATCTGGTTAGAGATATGTAGAATATGTATAAGCATGATTATATAGCCAACTCTCTTCTCCGGTCAAGGGGAATTTGCCCTAGGGAAGTAATGAACTTGCTTTTGTTTGTCTGTTTGCAGTGCTGGGGATGGAGCTGTGGATTGTACATGTGAGACAAAGATTCTACCACTGAGCTGCATCCCCAACCTGTGCTGCAGCTTGCTGAGTGCTCAATGCTATAGTGACTGAAATCATTGGTGGAGTGTGTATTATAAACAGAGAACCCTGGACCCAGAATGGCCATTAGAGATCACCTACTTCAACCTATAGTCTTAACTGTGTCCCATTAATAGGGTGAAAACCACTAGGCGCAGAGAACAGAGATGCCATGCCTAATGGTTTGGTTTGTTGCAGAGGTAGGGATGAAAGCCAACCACCTAATTCCTATTTTAGGACCTCTTCTAGTGTGCTAGAGTTCCTTACTGTTAATTAGATGCCGAAGAAACAAAGAGAAACAAAAGCTTTTCCACGAGGGCCCAGAAAAACGATGTCTTAATTTTGATCATTTCCTGCAGCCACACAATTCGAGCTACAGAGTCTCAGAATTCATCTTTGGATTTCCTCACAGCATCCAGCCCCCGAGTTTCCTCTGCTGCCCTCAGATCTTGTGTTTTGTGGCATCCCCTTCAGCACTTCTTGTTACAAATGGATAGTGTTTCTTCAGCTAAGATTTTAGATGAAATTACACACCTACTCTCATTGACACTAGAGCAGCATCCAGACATGAATTGTGTTTTCACACTTAGCACACTGGTGGAGAAAATGTCTCAGCATTCCACTCAAGAGTGCATCCTTTGGAGCCACCTTTTGCTAGTTATGTTGAACAAGAAAAATAAAAACAGAAGTGGGCCATTTTGTGTCCATTGCTTAGTGTTCGCCCAGCTCAGCAAGCTCGCACTGTTTTGGAAGAGACAAACAGTCTTCTTCTGCTGGATCTGGTGTGATCAGTAAAGATGTATATGATAAATGGTGTTGAGGAAAGTTCATTGTTCTGTTTCCCTTGAGCAGAAAATGACTTAGATTCATTAAAGAGGTCCTCTGTGTGGGAAGAAGCTAGTCAGAACTGAAACTAATTTGTCTAGGACTAAGATCTATTTATATGCCCAGGGCATAGCAGGTATTTAAAAAAAATGGATATTATGGTGTGCTGGGATGAGGTGTCTGGGTAAAGTCTGGGAGGTCAAACTAGGTAATCTTCCAACTTCTCTATTTCTAGAGTATTTTTCCATATTCCAGGATCCAAAGTAAACCCACCCACTGCTCTAAAAATTCATTTTCTATTAAGTTATTTTCACCTAGATTTTGCCTGGTTAACCTAATAACAACAGTTCATCCCAATTAGGAGATATTCAGGCCCAGATGGTGATCTTATAGTGCGGACCTTGTAAGCAAATTATTCTTGCATTATAGATGCAACACAGGTGGACAGAGGGAAGAAAGAAAACAACAAACCACATTTCTCCTAAACTGCGTCATTTAATTTTGTGATATTCCTTACCTTACTAACATCTCTAATGATGGTGTAAGGAAAATGTGTCATGCAGAAAATATCAAGTTACATTTGGATATCAGATAACTAATTTTTAGTGTACATGTTTAATTTCAGATAATTTTAGTGTAAATATTGGCTATTATATTTAACTAGTAATTGATTGAAACAAGATTCAAAATTTGCTTATTTGATTCCAGTCTTCATGGTTCCAAACATACAGATAAAAAGAAATCAAACCAACTAAAAAAAAGGAAACATTCACAGGAAGTAAAACTTTGTATGGGTGAAGCTTTGGTTATAATACAGTTAACTCTGGAAAAGAGAGTAATTGCAGGGAAAGTTTGGCAGAGACTAAGGAAACCTCTCTCTCTCCCTCTCTCTCCCTCTCTCTCTCCCTCCCTCTCTCTCCCTCTCTCTTTCTCTTTCTCTCTCTCCCTCTCTCTTTCTCTCTCTCCCTCTCACTCTCCCTCTCTCCTTCTCTCTCTCTCTCTCTCTCTCTCTCTCTCTCTCTCTGTCTCTCTCTCTTGAAGTTTATCTATGTCGTCTTCACTCTGGGTTCTTTCTATAGACTTCAGTTTTCCATCTATGTGACTGCCCGTAATTGTTGAAATTCCAAATTTATGAAGTTATACACGTATCCAAGGCTTAGCCAGCTGTGGTTGAGTCTCAGATGCTAATTTCTAAAAGTATGTGATTGCTCAGCTTTGCCACTCCAAGTATTGGTGGCTGAGGAAGAGAGTGCTGCTGAATGGAGGACTGTTCTTGGGACAGGAAGACGGACCATGGCCTAGGAAGATATGGTCACTTACCAATTTTGTGTTCTGGTTGCTACATACACATGGCAGTTTTAGTAAAAATAAATATTACCATGCTTTAGTCTTGTGGGTATCCAAAATCCATACATACATTGACCAAGATTTAACATCTCAGCCTAAGTTCTCCTAAGTAAAAACTTAAACCACAAATGATGCCGATTTCCAACAGAATAGATAAATTTGAATGAAAATTACTATCCAGTGCTTTGTACAAGTGGGTACCAGAAATCTGGCTGAAGAAATAAGGAACAACCAATGTACGAACATTCATGGTGTCATTCTTAGTAGTTAGTTTAGTTCTCCTAAATTCATTTCTCAAGTGATTCCTAACTCTAAAACTCTTCTCTTACAAATGCCATTATTTTAACGCAACTCATAACACCAAACCCTTTGGCATTATGATGGATATTTAATTCATAATAACTATCTACTCTTCATTGATAATAGAATCAATAAAAAGGGGAAAATGTAAAAAGAACTTAACAGCTCACAAGCAATATTCAAGAATTTTTGAGGCTTTAGAATTTTCAAAATTGGACAAAGCTATAAGCTCCTGCCTCGGAAATATTTAAATGTGCACACATCACACGAAATTCATCATCTAAGCGGGCACACACAGGGTTATGGATCACCCTGTAGTCTATCCATTGCCTTCTCAATCCTTGACATAGACTTCCTCTAACCAGAAGAACAATCTACAGAAAGAACAGGGCAGGAGTCAGGATAGCTGAGCACTTGATTTGGATAGTTCAGTAGAGATGTTTGATCCTAAGCAAGTTTTTTTTTTTTTTCTTTTTGAGACATGTTCTCCCTGTAGCCCCAGTTGGCCTGGAACTCGCTATGTACACCAGGCTGGCCTTGAACTCACAGGCTCTGCTTCCTGAGTGCTGGGACTAAAGGTGTGCGCCACCACACCTGACATTCCTGGGCAAGTTTTGAAACCTTTCCTACCTATTTCACTAATTGTTGGACCTTCCTACTGCAGATAAGACACTATGTTGGATGCTGAGGATGGAATAGTCACCAAGAAAACTCGTTTTCTCTAAGGAACATACACTTGAGTTGGAAAAGGAAGGAGACAAGAAAGTGTGGTTAGAGCTTAGTTGATAAATCCAAGGAGATGAGGTTAAGAAGTAAGGTAGGAGCTGATTAAGAAAGATGCTATAGTTGGCCATGATGAGGCATACATTTAATTCTAGCAGTTAGAAAACTGAGGCAGGAGGATCACTGTAAGTTTGAGGCCAATAAAACTGAGGCAGGAGGATCACTGTAAGTTTGAGGCCAATATGGGCTACACAGTGAGTTCCAAGTTAGCCTGGGTGACAGACATAATGAGATCAAGTCTCAAACAAATATAAATCTAAATATATACAGGATAGATTGTGAGAAACACTACATTTTATTCCCACTGCAGTAAAGATCTCCTTAACATACTTAAATAATGAGGTGAGTGATATGACTTTTATTACCGCAGGTCTCTCTGGCACTATGAAAGCAGTATGACTAATTGAGTTCTTGTTTCTACAATTCTGAAAATTCTAGATAAACTATAATTTAAAACTTTTAAAAATTTTATTTATTATTTTTTATGTGTATGAGTGTACTGTCTGCATGTAGGTGTTGTGCAATGCCTTGGAGGTCAGAAGAGGGTGTTGGATTCCCCTGGAACTGGAGTCAAAGATGGTTCTTAGCTGCCATGTGGGTGCTGGGAATCGAACCCTGGTCCTCTGCAAGAGCATTCGGCGCTCTTAACCACTGAGCCATTTCTCCAGCCCCTATAATTTAAAACTTTTAATAAAAATACATCATTCCAGTAAGAATCTATTGTTGATGACAATACATAGTTGAATCCTGGAAAAATCAAGCTGGTACTGACCTGGAAGCTTTATTTCTATTGGCTAGTTTTCAGGACCTGCTGTTAGAGGACCTGCTGTTAGAGGAGAAAAGCAATCTTCAATCTTATCCAGTTGTGAAACCTGCAAACTACAATAATGACTTGCCTGACAAGAGATGCCCACAGGTGCAATAGAAGAATGAATACTATGTGAGTAAGCAACCACCTTCTGGTTGGATTTAAGGACTGGTCCACAGATGCCATTATTATTGAAGCTAAGAATTTGTGGCTAGCTAGGTCATAGGCCATATGAAAGAACCTATTGAGGGGCTGGAGAGATGGCCTAGCAGTTAAGAGTGCCGACCGCTCTTGCAGAGGACCTGGGTTCGATCCCCAGCACCCACATGGTGGCCGAGAACCGTCCGAAACTCCATTCCAGGGGAATCCCACACCCTCTTCTGACCTCCATGGCATTGCATGACATGGGTGCACAAACCTACATGCAGACAGTACATTCATACACATACAGAAATAAATAAAAATTAAAAAAAAGAACCTATTGATAATATTGTATGAAATGGACATAGTATTAAAATGAGTCCTAGGGCTGGAGACATGGCTCAGTAGTTGAGTGTCGACTGCTCTTGCAGAGGACCGGGGTTCGATTCTCATCACCCACACGGCAGCTAAGAACAATTTTTTTTAATTTTTTTTTATTATTTATTTTTGTATGTGTATGAATGTATTGTCTGCATGCAGGTCTGTGCACCTGTGTCGTGCAATGCCGCGGAGGTCAGAGGAGGGTCTCGGATTCCCCTGGAACTGGAGTTCTCCCGGAATTGGAGTTACAGACGGTTCTTAGCCGCCATGTGGGTGCTGGGGATCGAACCCGGGTCCTCTGCAAGAGCGTCGGTGCTCTTAACCGCTAGGCTATCTCTCCAGCCCCAGAACAATTTTTAAGCCATGTGTGATGGTACATGCTTTTAATCCCAGCACTCGGGAGGCAGAGGCAGGCGGATCTCTTTGAGTTCAAGGCCAGCCTGGTCTCCAGAGTGAGTCCCAGGCCAACTGGGGCTATAGGGAGACTCTGTCTCCAAAAACATATAAATAAATAAATAAATAAATAAATAAATAAATAAATAAATAAAGTCCTAAGGACATTGCAATACTGATATAAATCAGTGCATCTCTCAGTCCTCATCAGAGAAGCTCCTTTCTGCTGTAGACACCAGTTAACACAGAGACCCACAAATGGTAAATGTCCAGAGAATGAGGGACTTCACAGTGCTCAGCATGGGAAATATTTATCACATCCTTCCCTCCAAGTCTCAAGCAGAAGAGGGGATGGAAAGATTTTAAGAGCACAGGGTTGTGGATGACTACAAGGAAATAGTGCTACCCAGACAGCAGGGCAGTGACACTTATGAATTGACAGCATGCACAAGAACTGTTCAAGCTCAAGCCAGACAAAATCCCAGCATGGAATGGAGGAGGTAGTTCCCAAATCCTACTGTTAGCTGAGAATGTGTTGGCATTTGATAGCTGTTGGGAGAGGAAGAGTCAGTGTTCTTGAAGGGTATGACCCCTGGCAGGTTGACCGAGCTCTGCAGCAGGATCCATACCCAAGAGTATTTGAGAAACACAAATTGGACTCGATGCGGGGAGTGAGGGAGAGCAAGAAGTTGGGTGGGCAGGGAGGTCGGAGTAGAACTGGGAGAAGCTGGGGGAGGGAGAAATACCATTAGACGACGTCATATGAAGTACTCAGAGAACTATAAAATATTTTTTAAAAGAACGTTGTAACTCAGGGGAACAAAATAGAGGAATAGGTAAGAATATTATTTTAAAAAATACATCAGTTCTTAAAAATAATGGAAACTCCTAGCCAGAAGAAAAAGTGATGTTACAGCCAGCAATTGGTTGATATTAAGTCACAGGGAGCCATAACATATAGATGAGAACCCAATTGCATCATCAACTGGAAGGAACACTCTGTCTGGAAAGAAGTAATGGATCTCTTTTATTGGCCCAGGAAGAGAGCAAGAAAATTGATCTTTGCTTTGGAATCTGGGTATAATAAAACACCTATAATGAGAAGTTGGACTCCTAAGCTCATATCATTTGCAGATGTAGTATCCAAATTTTCACCATGTGTGTCAGAGTTTAAAACTTAGTAAGTATGCAATGAGGAGAAATATGATTATAGACCAGTATATTTTAATTACAAATTTAATTTATTAATAATAATTATTATATGTGTGTGTGTACATGTGTGCGTGCACTGTGTATGCTTTCAGGTGTCGCAGTGCACATGTGGAAGTCAGAGGACAAGTTTCTGGAATCAGCTTTCTAGTTCCACCATTTAAAAAGAATTTTATTTATTATTTTTATTTTGTGTGTGTATGAGTATATTGCCTGCATATATGAAATGCACCCATGTCATGCAGTGCTTGCGGAGGTCAGAAGAGGGTGTTGGATCCCCTAGAACTGGAGTTATGGGTGGTTATTAGCCACCATGTGGGAGTTGGGAATTGAACCTCCGTCCTCTGCAAGAGCAGTCAGTGCTTTTAACTGCCAAGCCATCCCTCTAGACCTTCTATTTCCACCTTTATATGTGTTTTGGCAATTAAACTCAGGACATCAGACTGGCATGGTGTTTTAGCTACTTTGTGCTGCCCTGATAAGTGCACTGACCAAAACCAACTTGGGGAGGAAGAGGAAAGGGTTTGTTTGGTTTACAGATCACAGTCTATCATCAAGGGAAACCAAGGTGGGAACCTGGAGGCAGAAACCTGGAGCACAGACCATGGAGGAATGCTGCTAACTGGTTTGCTCCTCTGGTCCATGCTCAGCCTTCTTTCTTACACAGCACGAGGCCACCTGCACAGAGGTGGCAGTGCCCACAGTGGGCTAGACCCTCCCACATCATCAACAATCGAGAAAATGCCTCACAGACATGACCACAGGCCAATCTAATGGGGGAAATTCCTTTATAGAAGTTCCCTCTGTCCAGGTGTGTCCAGTTGATGACTAAAGCCGTCCAGCACACACGCCAGGCACCTTAGCAGTGCCATCTCACTGGCCCTGAACCAGTAACATATGAATAATATTTTGCAAAAAAAGATTATTAAAATGTACGGCACCCAGAACTTCCTCTGAAAATATTGTAAATTCAAATTTAAAAAGATTATTTTTAATTGAATTTTTGTAAGTTTCATAAATTTATGTTTGATGGTATTTAGGTCCCCTTTCCTATCTGCACCTCCCCCATTCCCCTTGCATAATTCAATGTGTATGCATACACACATATATGTATATGTAATATAATATAATATAATATAATATAATATAATATAATATAATATAATATATGATATGATATAATATATATTACAGCCTATAAATTCTGATTTGTTTCCCAAATGTCCTTCAGTGTGGGCCTATCCACTGAGCCCCAAAAGAGACCCATCCATTTAAGACACTGTCTCTCCCCCTCTCAGAAGCCATCAATTGCTAAGTTCCTTAGGTTGGGTTGGGGTTTCTTACCCACTTCCCCATGTCTGCATCGGGATGCTGGGATTTTTCTGGGATGAGGTTGCATAAGACTTGTGCATGCTGTCAGCATTGCTGTGAGTTCATATGAAGAACTGACCAGCTGTCTGGAAGACTGTTTCCTAGTCATCCACCCTCTCTGGCTTTTACAATCTTTCTGCTCCCTTTTGTGTTAGTGATCCTTGAACTTTGGGATGCAGGGCTTTGAAATAGATACCCTATTCGGGTATAAGCACTTTTCGGTCTCTTATTCTTTGAAAGTTGCCCATTTGTGGATTTCTGGGTTAATCACTATCTGCTGCATGAGAAAACTTCTCTGGTGAGAGCTGAGAGATGTATTTGTATTCTGCATAGAGGCTGCATTGAATATGTGTCATTTTCGGTTAAGTATCTTGCAGACACCTATTCTCTTTGTTTGGCCAGTCCTGGAGCCTTGTAATAATCTCCATCTGTTGCCAAAAAGAAATCCATAACAAACAACAAGATTGATGCAGTAAAAAACCTCTCAGCTTCAAAAAGCCCAGGTCCTGATGGATTCACTGCAGAAATCTTCAATTTAAGGAAGAACTAAAGTCAAATTTTTTAAGTTAGTCTATAAAATAGACAAGTAGGGAATAATTTCAAACTGTTTATGAATCAATTATTACTATTACTCTAATACCTAACCAGATAAATACACAACAACACAATGAAATTATACATCAATCTTCTTGATGAACATAGATATAAAAATATCAACGAAGTGCTTGGAAATGGAATATAAGAAAACATCAAAAAATCATTCATTATAATCAATTTTTTTTATTCCAGAGATACAGGGATGGTTTTTACATATACATATTGATAAATGTAATACATCATATAAATGGATCTAATGGCAGAAATCATATAATTATTTTAATAAATTCAGAAAAGGCCTCTGTCAAAAATCTAACATCCTTTCATGGTAAAGACCCTGGAGAGAATAGTGCTGGAGAGAATATTCTGTCAGAGATTATTATTTCAACATTATAAGGGCTATAATATGACAAGCCTATAGCCACAATCATGCTAAATGGAGAAAAACTTGAAGAATTCCCACTAGGACCTGGAACAAGATAAAGGTGTCTACTCTCTCTACTTCTATTCAATATAGAGCTTATTAGCTATAACAATAAGACAAGAGAATGAAAAGCTATAAAAGGAATATTAAAAGTAAACATATTCTATTTGCAGATGATATAATTTTATATACGTATGCGACACTAAAGACTCAATCAGATACAAAATTAGCATGCAGAAGTCATTAGCTTTTCTATAAACAAATGATAAAACATATTAAGAAATAAAGGAAAACAATCCCATTCATATTAGTTCAGCCCATCCCCAATATTTTGGAACAAATCAAACTAAGGAAATGAAAGACTTCTACAGCAAAATTCATTTAAAACAAAAATGAAAAAAATTGAGGAAGATACTAGAAGGTGGAAAGAGCTCCTATGCTTACAGATTTGAAGGATTAATATTATAAAAATGATCATCCCACAAAAGCAATCTACAGGTTCAATGAAATGCCAATAAAATCTTCATGCAATTCCTCAAAGAAATAGTAGAAAACAATCTTAAGATTCATATGGAAGCATGAAAGACTACAGCAATCCTGAGCGAAAAGAATAATTCTTCAGGTATGACAATATCCAATTTCAAGTTACATAGAACTATATTAATAAAAACAGCATGAAACAGATAAGTAGATGAATGGAATAGAAGACACAGCTATGTCCATGCAGTTATAGTCACTTGAGGTTTGACAAAGATGCAAAAAGTACATTCTAATCTTCAAATAAAATAAAATAAAACACAGCAACTTCAACAAATGGTACTGGGAAAACTGGATATCTACATGTAGAAGAATGAAACTACTTATTTCTCACCCTGTACAAAAGTGAATTCTAAATGGATCAAGGATTTCAAGGAAAAACTGAGACTCTGAAACTGCTAGAAAATAAAATAGGAAATACACTACAAGATATAGGCATAGGTAAAGACTTCATGAATAGGACTCTGATTGCTCAGGAAATAAGGCCAACAAATGACAAGTGAGACCTTACGAAATTAGAAGTCTTTTAGTTTAATGCGTTCTCCCTTATTGATTGTCATCTTTAATGTCTGAGCAGCTGATATCCAATTTAGAAAGTCCTTTCCTGGGGCTGGAGAGATGGCTCAGTGGTTAAGAGCAGCAACTGCTCTTTCAGAGTACCTGGGTTCGATTCCCAGTACCCATATGGCAGCTAAGAATTGTCTTTAAGCCAGGTGTGGTGGTGCATGCCTTTAATTCTGGCACCTGGGAGGCAGAGGCAGGCAGATCTCTGTGAGTTCAAGGCCAGCATGGTCTACAGAGTGAGTTCCTGACTAGCTGGGGCTATAGGGAGACACTTTCTCAAATAAATAAATAAATAAATAAATGAATAAAATTTAAAAAAGAAAGTACTTTCTTTTTTTTAACAGTTTTTTTTTAAATTTTATTTATTTCTGTATGTGTATGAATGTACTGTCTGCATACAACTCTGTGCACCCGTGTCGTGCAATGCCGCGGAAGTCTGAAGAGGGTCTCGGATTCCCCTGGGAACTGGAGTTCTCCTGGAATTGGAGTTTCAGACGGTTCTCGGCCATCATGTGGGTGCTGGGGATCGAACCCGGATCCTCTGTAAGAGCGGTCGGCGCTCTTAACCGCTAGGCCATCTCTCCAGCCCAGAAAGTACTTTCTTATATATGCATATGTTGAAGCAGTATAAGTTGGAGGGAACAACAACAACAAAAGAAATGGGCCAAAAAATCCCCCCCAAAACCAAAAACTGAAACAGTGGAGTTCTCCCCCAATCAATAATCTTCTGCTTTGGAAAAACTTTGGAAAGACTCAGAAAAAGATGCAAGATACGTATGGCATAATGCATGAACTTGGGTGAGGTGGAGGGCATGGGAAGGGAAATGAGTCTAAATTGGATTGAGAAATGATGTATGATGTATGAAAAAGTTTAATAACAATAAAAATATGTATTAAAAAAGAAAAAAATGTCCTTTCCTATTCCTATATCTTGTAGGGTACCATGTATGTTTTCTTCTAGGACTTCCAGAGTTTCAGATTTTATATTGAGGTTTTTGATCCATTTGGAGTTGACTTTTGTGCAGGATGAAAGACAAGGGTCCATTTTCATTCTTCTTTAGGTTAGGATCCAGTTTTGCCAGCATTATTTACTGAAGATGCTGTCTTTCCTTCCTTACATGTTCTTGGCACTTTTGTCAAACATCAGGTGGCTGAAATTGCATGTACTCAGGTTTGGTCTTTTATTGTGTTCCATTGATCTATATGTCTATTTTTGTGCTAGTACCATGTGGTTATTATGACTATAGTTCTGTAATATAATTTGATATCTAATAAAAAGATGGGCTATAGACCTGAACAGAGGGTTCTCAAATGGCCAAGAAACACCTTAAAAACTGCTCAACATCCTCAGTAATTAGAGAGATGTAGATAAAAACCACTTTAAGATTCCATCTTACCCCAGTCAGACTGGCTAAGATCAAGAGAGCGAACAACCCCAAATGCTGGCAAGGAGGTGGAGAAAGGAGAACGCTCATTCAGTGCTGGTGGGAATGCAAACTCGTGCAACCACTATGAAAGCAGTGTGGAGAAGTGTCAGAAACTAAAAGTTAATCTACCATATTACTCAGTTATACAACTCCTTGATATACACCCAAAGAACACATTACAATATAAAGATACCTGTACATCCACGTTTGTTGTCATCTTCACAATAGCTCAAAGCTGGAAACAACCTAAGTGCTCCACAATTGATGGATTAAAAATGAAAATGTGAGGCCGGGCGTGGTGGCGCACGCCTTTAATCCTAGCACTTGGGAGGCAGAGGCAGGTGGATCTTTGTGAGTTCAAGGCCAGCCTGATCTACAGAGTGAGTACCAGGCCTGCTGGAGCTACAGGGAGACCCTGTCTTGAAAAGACCAAAAAAAAAGAAAAAGGAAATGTGGTATATTTACACAATGGCGTTCTACTTGGCGCTAGAAAAGATAAAATTATGAAATTTGCAGGTAAATAGAAGGAAATAGTGTTATATATACTAAGTGAAGTAATACAGACTCAGAACCAAGTGACATATATTCTCTCTCATTTGTGGATTGTAGCACCAATCTCTTATAGGTGAGTATGATGGAACACCAGAAGGCAGGAAAGTGGAAAGGAAACATGGAGGTAAAGGAAAGAAAGAACTGAAAGAAGGGGATCATAGGGAACAGAGGTTGCCAGGGGGGAGGTGGGGAAATTGGAAAATTTAGCTGGGAGGAGAACAGGGAGGGACAAGTAAGAGGCCATGTGTGTGTGAGGGGAGTCAGAAGATGGGGTGGTTGGGATGTAGGTGTTATTAGGGGAAGGGGAAGGAAAATGTTATTAGGGATGGGGCACTGGGCCTGGGGGAGGTGGGGGGAGGTTGGATGGGAGGAAAAAGAGTAGAGATGAATGAATCTTGGGGCGCTAAGGAAGTCAGAGGGAAATGTAGTGCCCGCCCCCAAGTCCCATGAGAAATGCACATATGGTGCCTAAACACCAGTATATATACACCTGGGTGCTGTTTGGCAAGGAATACAGTGCCAGACAGAAGAGAACTCTTTGAGTGGTAGGTGAGAGTGGTCCAGAAGACTCCCCAAACAACATGGGTTGTTTCCAAAGCTCTTGGTTGTCTTCTAGAACTAAGAGATAAGACTGTAGGGTCTTCTCTGAAGACAGGACATATTTCGGATACAGGATTTGGAGCAATGGCGCAGGAACTGACCTGGAAGCCTTCCACCTGAATTTTAGCATCATGATCCTAGATGATAATATGCAAATTGCTAAGGGAGAAGAACAATCAGTGGTCCAACCCAGCTCTAAAGCCCTAATAACCACAACAGTTGGCACAGCAAGCTACTCCTATCATGCAGTAGTGGCACTGTTATCTGGGGAGCAATCAACAGCTACCTAAATTGGACTTAAAGCCATCTCAGGGGAGGAAATTGATGGGTGGCCTTGTAACCTCAGCCAGATCTACATGGTTGAGAGGACAAAGAAAAATCCTACAGAAAAAATTCCTAGCTCTAGACAAAGGAAATTTCTTACCATAAGCTAAACATGGATCCTTATACTTACAGAGAAGCACACTGTGCCACTCATCGAGAAAGCTTTTTGCAATAATGAAGGCTACTGCAGAATTTCACAACTGGTCAGACACAGAGAATACATGTCTGGGAGATATTGAGTCCTGGGTGACACATCTACAGTTGAACATCTGCACCTAAGGCTCATGGAACACATCAGAACAAAGGGTAGAGGGAAAACAGTGCATCCCTCAACCCTCACCAGTGAAGCTTCCTTATACAACAGAGTACGGTGCTCACAGAAGGCAACTGGCTAAGTTTTAAAGAACAAGAGACTGCAGAGTATGTTTCCCTGGATAGGACTCCTGTATTGAACCTCGCCCACCCATGGCCCAGGGACCAATGTGGAAGAGGGGGCGGAATGATTGTAAGAGCCGGGGTTGGTTCATGAGTACAGATGAGCGGAGGCTTTCAGGCCACTGGAAGCTTGCACGTGTGAACTTGTGGCAGTGGTGGCATTGAGCACAGGACCCAGGCCAACTCAATTAAACAAGGGTCTAGAGGGGAGCAGAGAAATGGGTGGTGGGGCAGCCCTAGACAGAAAAATTGGAGACTGATTGCTTTTGAGTGAGGGAGAGTCTGCCTTACTTACCACGACTAGACTCCAGTGGGTGAATCTGCAGTGAAGGACATCTGGATACAAGTGCTGGATTGTATAGGACTTACCATGTATGGAGGAATGTATGAGGCCTGGTGGGGGGCGGAGGGGCATGGATGGGGGAGGGGGTCTAAACTTGATTAAGGACCAATCTATAAATTACAAAAGCTCAATCGAAAATTTAAAAAGCTTTCGTATAGCAAAGATAATGGTCAGTTGAGTGAAGAAGCAGCCTATAGATTGGGAGAAAGCCTTTGTCAGATATACATCTAGTAGAGGATTAATATTAAAAAATACAAAGAACTAAAAAAAAAAAACAACCCAACATCCAGAAAACAAAAAGCCAGTCAAAACGGACTGTGCAATGTAGCTGGGCATGTTTGCACACACCTTTAATCTCAGCACAGGGGAGGGTTGTTCTCCATAAGATCAAGGCCAGTCTGGTCTCCAGAGGGAGTTCCAGGCCAGCTGGGGCTACGGGGAGACCCTGTTGCAGAAAGACCAAAACAAAACAACAGCACAAAACAGACTATGCAACTGTACAGAGTTCTCAAAGGAAGAAATACAACGGCTAGTAGGTAGTTCTAAGTGTTTAGCATCCTCCCAAGTGTTTAGCATCCTCAGCAATCAGAAAAATACAAATCAAAAGTACTTTCATATTCCATCTCATGGTAGTCAGAATGGCTATTATCAGGAAAAGAGATTGCAACAAATGCTGAGTTTGTGGGGAAATGGAAACCGTATTCACTGTTGGTAGTAGATTCATTTAGTCACTATGGAAATCAATGCAGAGGTTTCTCAAAGCAACAAACAAGCAAGCAAGGAAGCAAACAAACTAGAAACATAAATGTTATATGACCGTTATACCACTCCTGGGCATGTGCCTCCAAGATTGTAATCCTACGAAAGATACCTGTATATCTATGTTTATTGCTGCTCTTTTCACAATAACAAAGAAATGGTATCAACCTAGATGTCTATCAGAAAATGAATAAAGAAAATGTGATACATATACACAATGGCATTTTATTCAGTTATAAAGAAAAATGAAATTTGCAGGAAATTGAGGGAACTGAAAAATATTATTTTTAAACATTTTACTTATTATTTTTATACTATGTGTGTGACTATATTGCCTGCATGTATGTAAGTGCTCCCATGTTGCGCAGAGCCCAAGGAGGTCAGAAGAGGGTGTCAGATTCTCCTGGAACTGGAATTACAGATGTTATTTGCCATGTGGATGCTGGGAGTTGAACCTAAGTCCTCTGCAAGAGCATCCAGTGCTCTTAACCACTGAACTATTTTTATTTGTTATAAAAATATTATACCAAAGAGAAGTAATCCAGGCCCAGAAAGACAAATATCAAATATTCATTCTTTTTTTTTAAATTTTTTTAATTTTTATTTATTTCTGTATGTGTATGAATGTACTGTCTGCATGTAAGTCTGTGCACCCATGTTGTGCAATGCTGCGGAGGTCAGAAGAGGGCGTCGGACTCCCTGGAACTGGAGTTCTCCTGGAATTGGATGGTTCTCAGCCACCATATGGGCGCCAGAGATCGAACCTGGGTCCTCTGCAAGAGCGGTTGGCACTCTTAACCGCTAGGCCATCTCTCCAGCCCCTAAATATTCATTCTTAATGGGATTCTAGGGTTTTATTGTTGTTGTTTTTATCTTTTTGAGAAAGGGTCTCTTTGTAGCCCCAGCTGTCCTGGAACTCACTCTGTAGACCAGGCTGGCCCTGAACTCACAGAGATCTGCCTGTTTCTACCTCCCAAGTGCTAGGATTAAAGGGGTGTGCCACCATGCTGGCAGGATCCTAGTTTTGAAAGTTAGAATTCTGTCTATTTAGAGGGAGAATCAACAGAGAGGAAGAAGCAAGAAAGGAGTCATGGGGGGAGGAGCCCCCAAAGAGGCCAGTACAGCACAGGCAATCTGAAAGTAGAGGACAGGAAATACTGGGGGGAGGGTTAAACTGGGATGGGGGCATGGTAATGAGAGAAATGGGAGGTGGGAGAGAGGG
The DNA here is from genome assembly GCA_009823505.1 of Rhizomys pruinosus. Taxonomy (NCBI): domain Eukaryota; kingdom Metazoa; phylum Chordata; class Mammalia; order Rodentia; family Spalacidae; genus Rhizomys; species Rhizomys pruinosus. The sequence goes on along the minus strand of VZQC01014390.1, from coordinate 715,290 downwards.
TTAACCAAAAATAAGGATCTACAAAAAATATAACATAGAAGCCTTCTTTATAAGCTAGCCAAAAATATAATTTCTTAAAAAACAATAAATCAAAATAAATTTATTTGACATTTGTGTAATAAATGTATGATAAAAATAAAAATAAAAATGATTAAATGGAGATACTCTTCATAAGTAGACAATCCTGTTCTCATAAATGAATGCTTATTAAATAAAACTCCCAGTGCCATATGTGAGATATCTATGACTTGTTGTTCAGTGAGGCCCCAGAGGCCCTGAAAGCAATGGGTTGATTACCTAGTTGCAGTGACCAACCCATTTCTCTAGATTGGTTGCTGAGACTAGGTGATCAGAACATATTGTTGATGACACCAGACACTTTGGTTGCAGGGATCTGAGAAATCAAGCTGGAACTGAACTGGAGTTTTCCTCCTTACTGACTAGTGTAATGTGCAAAGGTGCTTTACAGGCTGCTGTGGGGGAAAAGTCATCAATGGTCTTACTCAGTTGTGGATCTGCCAGACATGATATAGTTGCTGGTGTAACAGTGGCATGACTGATATCTGGTTGGAGTGAAGGGCTACCTAATAGGAGGAAATTCATGTGTGGTAGTATTAATTTGATCAAAAGCTCATGGCTGGGGAGATCATAGGCTGGTGCAGGGAATCCACTACAGTTGTTGGACATGTTTCAAAATGCCTTCTACATACCATGAGAAGGGAAAGCCCCAGTGTGGAACACAAGGGCAGAACTGATGGTTGTTGGGGCTTGCCAAGGAGGAGCCTTCAAACATGACATCTTTCAGCCTAATGAAGAAAAAAAATATCATAAGCTGAAGAGGCTAAAACCTATATGTGGCATGCATATATGCATATTTTGGAGTGATGCAAATTAGAAGGAACAACAATAACAACAACAACAACAACAACAAAAAGACTGGGTCAAAGAACTGACTGAAATGGTGAACTTCTGCTCGAAACAGTAAACTTCTGCATTGAAAATTTTAAAAGAGACTGAGAAAAAGATGAAAAACATGTTTGGCAGAATGCGTGAGCTCTGGTGGGGTGGGGGGGGCCAAGGAAGGGGAAATGGGTCCAAATTTGACTAAGAAATGTTACACAAAACTTCAATAAAAATAGGTTTTGAAAAAGATAATAAACATGATTAAATAACTTAAAGAAGACATAGACAAATACCTCAAAGAACTCAAAGAGGATAAGCATAAACTTGTGGTGGAAGCCCAAGAAAATACAAATTTGTGGCTTAATGAAGTAACAAAAACAATAAAGAACTTGAAAAGTGAATTCACAAAAGAGATAGAAACATTGAAGGAAGGAGCTGGAGAGATGGCTCAGTGGTTAAGAACACTGGTAGCTCTTGCAGAGGACCAAGGTTTGAGTCACAGTATCCACATGGCAGCTAATAAGTGTCTGTAACTCCAGTTCCAGGGGATCCAATGCCCTTTTCTGACCTCTGTGGGTATTACATGACCAGAGTGCACCCACTTACATGAAGGAATCACACGCACAAAATAAAAATAATAAAATATTAAAAAAGAAATATTGAAGAAAACCCAAACTAAAATGAAGATGGAACTGAAAAAGTCAATTCGAAACAACAGGAGAAACCCTCACAAGTAGAATGAATGAAACAGAAGATAGAATATAAGACTGGAAGACAAAGTTGAAGAACTAGATTCCTCAAGAAAAGACCATGCAAAATTTAAAAAAATACAGGAATGGAATACACAGAAAATATGGGACACCATGAAAAGACCAAATCTTTGCATTATAGGCATAAAAGAAGAAGAATCTCTGGCAAGTGGCATTGACCAGATCCAGATCTTCAACAGGATTATAGAAGAAAACTTTCCTAAATTAAGGAAAGACACACCTATACAGATTCAGTAAGCACATAGAACACCAATTAGACAGGACCAGAACAGAAGCTCCCCATAGCATATCATAGTAAAAACACCAAATGTACGGAACAAAGAGAGGGAACTGAAAGCTGCTAGAGAAAAACAAGTTCTGTATAAAGGAAAACCCATCAGAATTACAGCTGACTTTTGAATGCAAACTATGAAAGCCAAAAGAGCCTGTAATGAAGTATGCCCAGTTCTAAATGACCGTGGATATCAACCCTGAATACTTTACCCAGCAACACAATCTGTTATAGTTGAAGGGAAACAGAACATTTTCCATGACACACAAAGACTGAAAGCATTCCTGTCCATCAAACCAGCTCAATAGAGAATTCTCGAAACAATACAAAGGACTGATGATAAGATTGAGTATACCCAAGAGGTTACAGAAAGAAAACAAAGAAAGGTATAATTAGGGAAACACAAAATAGAAACAAGAACACAAACCAATTAAAATGATAGTAACTAAAACACATCTTTCAATAATACTCTAAATATCAATGGCCTCAACTCCTCAGTTAAAAGTCATAGGGGAGTGGAATGAATTAAGAAAGAAACATGTTTTTGTTTTCTTCAAGAAACTCATCTCAACTTCGAGGATAGACACTATCTAGGGTGAAAGAATGGAAAAAATATTCCAAGTGAATGGCACTAAGAAGCAATCAGGTGTTACAATTCTAATATTCAACAAAATAGTCTTCAAATGAAAACTAATCAGAATAGATAAAGAGGGTCATTTCATTCTAGTCAAAGGAGCAATTGACCAAGAAGAATTCCTGTATTGAACCTCACCCACCAATAGCTCAGGGACTATTTTGGAGGAGGGGGCAGAAAGATTGTAAGAGGCAGGGTTGGTCCATGAACAAAGGGAAACAGAAGCTTTCAGGTCACTGGAAGCTTGCTCCTGTGAAATTCTGGCAATGGCGGGATTGAGTACAAGACCCATGCCAACAAGACCAGGGCCCAGAGTGTTTTGCATGAAATGGGTGGTGGACCTGCCCTAGTCTGGGACTATTGGAGACTTATTACTACTACTGGGTGAGGGAGAGTAGGCCTCACCTACCATCTCTAGATTGGTTGAATAGACTCTAGTGGATGAATTTGCATCGAAGGACATCTGGATAAAATGTTTGACTGAATGGGAGTTAGTATGCATGGCATAGGGCATGAGGTCTGGTGGGGTGTGATGGGGCATGGGTGGGGAGGGGATCTATTACGTTTTTAATTTTCTATAGGGCACAGATGAAAGTGTGTTGAGGCTATAGAAGTGTAGTAGAAAAATGATGGAAGACCTCTTGGTGCCTGGGAGTGGGAAAGGTCTAACCTCAGGGCCTGGGTGCCCAGAGTTACATGTGGAGTGAAGACCTTAGCCGGCCATCAGGGAGGCGGGAAATCCATTCTTGAGAATCAGTCCTTTCAGGACTAGAAACTGCAAATGGCAGAAACCTCACGTGTCTTCATCATAAATCTAACACAGAGACAAAGCCACTGCTAATGTACAACTTGGGACCTTGGGGTGGGGGATGGCGTGGGGGGGGTGGGCACTGGGAGTTGCGGGGGAGAAGGCTGAAACTGCTGCCCAGTATCTGGAAGCCCTCCATCCTCCAATCTGTTCCACCATCAGCAGAACACAGGAGGAATGTGGAACCATGGCTCATGGCTGTAGAATCACAGCTCCAGGCTCATAGCTCCTATGGGCTGGAGTTGTAGTTCCCTCCTGTGAGCCAGAGGTGGCTCTTTTTTTTTTTTTTTTTTTTTTTTTTTTTTTTTTTTTTGACCACAACAAAACATTGTGGTGAATATATAAGAAGAAAGAACTGAATGCCCAGGTAAAAGACTGAAAAGTTAATAAAGTGCTCAAAATTTAGTAAATTAGAGAGAAGACAGTAAAGTAGCAGAGATTTTCCATCGGCCGTTGTATTGGCTGGAATGAGAAAATGGAATAAATCAAGAATTTAACCATTTGTTAACTTGAGAAATAGTGAAAATGTCTTCCATCAAGTTAGTCTCTTTGCTCAGGTAGTCTGAAGAAGTGAGGGAGCACTATTGAACAGAATTGGGAAGGAGGGCTACAGTGCTGAAATGAAGCCTGGGACAATATGTGAAAACCTCTAAGGGCCACTGTTACACAGGTGATCCTCAATGTCCACAGTGTCTGAAATCAGGCCACATTCCAGCCAGTCATACTACCCCATCAAAATCCACATTAAAAAATTCTGTAAGGTTAGTTTGGGATATTTCTAAAGAAGAAAGAAATAGAATTGCCATATGGTCTTCTATACTACTGTGAGCATAGATCCAAAGGAGTTTACATCCTTCTACAGCAATACTTGCTCATCCATGTTCATTGTTGCTCTATTCACAACAGCTAAGAAATAGAATGGACAAAAAAATGTGGCGTGTGGGGCTGGAGAGATGGCTCCGTTGTTAAGAGCACTTTCTGCTCTTGCGGAGGACCCAGGTTTGGTTCTTAGCATCCACATGGTGGCTAAAAACCATCTGTAACTATAGTTCCAGGAGGATCTGATGCCCTCTTCTGATCTCTGCAGGCAATACATGACATGTACAGTTACACACATGCACGCAATACACTCATATGCATAAAATAAAAGTAATAAAACATTTATAATTTAAAAAAGCACTGATATACATAAAATAAAAAATAAAGCAAGATTAGTCTCATTAAAAATGTATGTATAGGGGCTGGAGAGATAGCCTAGTGGTTGAGAGCACCGACTGCTCTTGCAGAGGACCTGGGTTCGATCCCCAGCACCCACATGGCGGCTAAGAATCGTCTGTGACTCCAATTCCAGGAGAACTCCAGTTCCAGGGGAATCTGAGACTGTCTTCTGACCTCTGCGGCATTGCACGACACAGGTGCACAAACCTACATGCAGACAGTACACTCACACACATACAAAAAAAAAAGTATGTATAAACAATGGATGGGCTGGAGAGATGGCTCAGAGGTTAAGAGCACCAAGTGCTCTTGCAGAGGACCCAGGTTTGATTCCCAGCACCACATGGGGGCTAAGACCCGTCTTTAAGCCTGGCGTGGTGGCACATGCCTTTAATCCTAGCACTCGGGAGGCAGAGGCAGGCAGCTCTCTGTGAGTTCAAGGCCAGTCTGGTCTACAGAGTGAGTTCCAGGCCAGCTGGGGCTACAGGGAGACCCTGTCTCAAAACAAAAACCAAAAACCAAAAACCAAAAAACCAACTAACCAACCAAACAAAAAACAACGATGGAATATGTTCTAGTTTGCTTTCAGTTGCTGTGACAAACATTCTGAGCAATACCAATACCTTGGGGAGGAAAGGGTTTATTCGGGTTACATCTCCCAGGTCACACAGTTCATCACTTTAGGGAGCCCAAGATGGGAACTCAGGGCAGGAACCTGGAGGCAAGAGCTGAAGCACAGGCCATGGAGGAACACTGCTTACTGGCTTGCTCCCCTGGTCCATGCTCAGCCTGCTTTCTTTTTTTTTTTTTTTTTATTTTTTTTTTTTGTCTTTTCAAGACAGGGTCTCCCGTATCCCCAGCTGCCTGGGAGCTCACTCTGTAGACCAGGCGGCCTTCCTTGAATCCACAAAAGAATCTGCCTGCCCTCTGCCTCCCGAGTGCTAGGATTAAAGACATGCGCCACCACACCCGGCTTCAGCCTGCTTTTTTTTTTTTTTTGTCTTTTTGAGACAAGGTCTCCCAGGAGCCTCAGGCTGTCCTGGAACTCACTCTGTAGTCCAGGCTGGCCTTGAACTCACAGAGATCCGCCTGCCTCTGCCTCCTGAGTGCTAGGATTAAAGGCGTGCGCCACTATGCGCCTGGCTCTTTCTTATACAATACACAACAACCTGTCCAGGGGTGGCACCACCCATAGTGGGCTGGGCCCTCCCACATTACTCAACAATCCAGAAAATACCCCACAGACATGGCCACAGGCCAGTCCAATGGAGGCAATTCCCCAATTGAGGCTCCCTCAACCCAGGTGTGTCAAGTTGACACTAAAGCTATCCAGCACAGAATATCACTCAGCTCTAACTGGAACACCTTCCTCCCCAAGTATGAGGGAACACCAGGGAAGAGGAATCAGAAACAACGATAAGAGCTGGAAGATGAGGAGGAGAGCTGTGAAATGCTGTCTTCTGGACGTGATGTGACTACTGCACTCGTGAGTTCACAGTAGTTGTGGTTACCTGTACAGGACCCGCAGGAGGTCAAGTCAATCCAAATTTCAGCATAGATGGGGGAATCTTCTCAGACACTCCCACCCTTACCGAGGAGCAGTTTCTAGATGCTGGGGGCGGGTGTTATGAGGCCGTTCCTATTGGTAGGTTTCCCATGCTCCAGTGGATGGCCACACACATGCACAAATGGGCAGCACTAATTGAACCTAATGGGTTATTTAAAAAACAAACAAACAAACAGAACAGGACATGGAATTGGGAGGGGGACATCTTGGGGGAACTAGGAGGACTAGGGGGACATGCTGGGGGGATGTAGGGGAGTTAGAGGAGGGAAATATGATGTAGATGTGGTCATGTTTCACTATATACATGTATGAAATTCAAGAATAAAAATGACAGGGAAAACATCACTCAGCAGTTTGAACAAAATAAAGGAAATAATGTCAATAAAAGAATCTGATAGCTAGTGCCAGACTTATTTCTCAATGAATGGTTATTTTAAATTGTGTAAAATTTCCTTGATGGGGGCTGACTACATAGCTCAGCAGGTAAAGGCCCTTGCTGCCAAGCCTGAGAACCTGAGTGTGACACCCCCCCTAGCCCCCCCTCCCCGCCCAGGACCCACATGGTAGAAGGAGAGAATGGATTGTCACAAATTGTGTCTGTCTCCACACTTGTGTATGTATGCGTACATGCATGCACACATGCACACACACAATGAAATGATTGTGAGAATCACATAGTAAACATTGGTAAGCAGGGCTTTCCTGGAACATGAAACATAAACTTAAACATGCATGTATATGTATAATATATGCATAATAAATGTGGTAACTGCATGCCATATGTCTGCACATGTTTTATGCCACATTACATATACACATGGATACATATATGCAGATATGCATAGACATATGTAAATGCACACACATGTACACATTAATTTCTGGAAAATTAAAATAATCTGGCAGCTTGGTCTTAATGAAACCTATTTCCCTCCAAATTTTAGTATTTTGCTATTTGGCATGTTGGCTTCTATTCAAGACTATGGCAGACTCCAAACACCTCTAATTAATTATAAATCCTCAAGGTGAGTACCATCAAACTGTAAAGCAGTTCAGGGAGGTGAGTGCCTATTTTCCTAGGGGAGCAATAACCTATCGCTCAGAATTTAAGTCGTTCTTTCCAGGCAAAGGCAATAAAAGACCTGTAAATGTTAGATTCCTTCAGATTCTGATTTGAATGCCTAAAGAGTACAGGGAAGTGGGAAGGAAGGGGCAGGGCTGCTGGGGCTGGGAGGGAGGGTAGGAGGGAGAAAGGCCTTAACGTTAATTAGGTTTGAAAGACAGCAGGATGCGTCTAGCCGTAGCCTGCTGAGAAGACAGGAACCGGAGCAGCTGATGCTAAGTTCAGACTAAACTCACTGCAAGTCCCCTGGGGAAGTCACAAGGTAAACCTGATAGTCCCTGTCATTTACAATCATTATCAGGCAGGCTGCTTCTGTAATTTTACTGGGGAGCCAATTAACAGCTCCCTGAAGCTGGGAGCTGGGGGGTGGGGGTGGGGGATGTCCCAGCCCTCCACTGGTTTTTGAAAAGAAAATAAGGCAGCTTTCAACTGCTGCCTTCAGACGTTGTCTCTCCTAAGGGCCAGAGGACTTCCCACAAGATGACCACTTCTCAGATCAGGCAAAGGGCTCAAGTCAGTTTCTCTACCTTAATTTACTCTTTTCTCTAGCAACCTAAATTAGCTTCCAGAGAGTGCAGCAAGCCTTGGTTCCCTCTTTTCTAAGCTGTGGAAGTGTTGCCCAGTCCTTTTACCATACCTTGTCTTCAAGAAAATGTCTTTGCTGCATTTCATCTTGTACAGAATTGAGAAGAGGCCAGTTAATGAACTGAGGAGACAGGAAGGAAAGGAAACACGTTTATTCTCCACTTCACATCTACCCAGCCGGCGTCCTTTCTCTTGCTATCCTGTGACAGTGAAAATTTTTTTTTTAACTAGATAGCCACATACACTACTTGGATCACCCCAGCTGGTTATAAACTGCTCATTATTCTACATGAACGACACTCAATATAGTAGTATATTTAGTACCACGGTGACTTGAGACCTTAGCCCGATTCAGGATCAGGTGTGTGATCCCCTCCGAGCTGAAACACAACATGGCAATCTTCCGGCTCCTTTGTTCTTCCTTCACTGAGCTTTTCACTTTGCTCTCAGCTTTCCTGTTGTGCAACACAGTCAGGTATTAGCACCACCTATCCTTGAGGACCACTTACAGTGTCAGTACGCTTCCCATAACTATAACAAAATACCTTGAAACTCAGATTATGAAATTAAAAGAAGTCGAGGTTTATTTTGGATCACTCGTTTGAAGGTCTCAGACCATGGTCAGTTGGCACTATTGCTTTGGGCCTGTGGTAAGGCAGCATGTAATGGTGTGAGGCCAGCCTAGTGCATATAATATGTTCTAGACCAGCGGGGGCTACAGGGAGACCATGTCTCAAAAAGACAAGAACGAAAGTGTACAGAAGGGATCTAAAATTCATCGAGTTACATTGTAAAAAAAAAAAAAAAAAGAAAAAGAAAAAGAAGGCAGGTATTAAGGGGAAAAGGTTTTGGAAGAAAAAGCTGAAACTGAACATGATTTCATGCACTGGTTTTCTCCTTGGGGACGTGGTGGGGACCAGGAGTATAGACACAACTCACGGCTATTTTATTTAGTGAAAATGTACAGTGTAATTTCCTGTGCAAACATTGAAAATGTTAGGGAAAAAGCATGACAATGAAAAAACCACCTTGGTTGGTCAAAATGAAGTAAAAAAGGAGAAGGAAAAGGAGGAGGAAGAGGAGAAAGAAGAGAAGAAGGTCGAGGAAGGAGAGGAGGAAAGACTAGAAGGGGAGGAGAAAAGAGGAAGAAAACTATCAATCAAATAGCAACATGATAGGTTTTGAAGTAAAAATAGATATTTTACAAAAACAAAGAGAAATTTTAGATTGAATAAACAAACTCAAAATCTTGGGCAGAAACCACCTACTTGAGTACTGACAAAAAGCACTAGAAATGAACACACTTGGGTAAGGTGTCAGTCTCTGGAGTATGCCCAATGAGGTCCTAGTAGAACATTCTAGAAAGCTAGCTTCTAGCTACAAGGCACTGTAGTTGGTGTCCTCACCTTGAATTTCTTCAAGCCATGTATTGTAGCATGTTTACTAGAGATGCTTGCTCATTCATTTTCTGGGTAGGAAGGGGGAAATTCCAGCAGCTTTTCACCCTCATGGGTCTGCAGGATGTTGTGTGGGTTCTGGGAATCCCCGAATGAATATCTTTTTCTAACTCCTTGTGTACAGAAACTATGGGGAGTAAAAACAAAAGCTGAGTTAACAAAGAGAGTGAAACTCCAGACATCTTCACATTACCCTAGCTGACCACACAGTGAAGGAGCGGGACGGTGGGCAGAGAGTCCAGGACTCTGAAAGGCCGAGAATATCCTTTCACCAGTTGCTCTCAGTAATGGCCTGTTCTTACAGAATAAAAGGTTTTTTTTTAAGTAGTCACATAAACTTACATAAATAGAGTCCTTTGGAAATTTTTAAAGAATAAACATTTAAATTTAAATGCTCATGAAAGAGAGATTAGGACGACATAAAAAAGTCTAGAAATCTGAATTTAAGACTTCTGTTTTCAGGGCTGGAGAGATGGCTCTCAGCACCTACATGACAGCTAATAACTGTCTGCAACTCCAGTTCCAGAGGATACAACACCATCTTCTGGCCTATGTGGGCTTTGCACGACATGGGTGCACTTACGTACATGCAGGCATTATACTCATACACATAAAATAAAAATGATAAAATATTAAAAGAATTCAGTTTTCATAGGTTATTATTTTAAATGTGAGGAAGAATATGTTGGAAATACAAAAGGAAGCATGATTATTATTGGAATTTTGTTGTATTTCAAGTTTTTAATACAAGAAAACATTGTAGATAAATTTCACTTTTATTGGACCTGAACACAATCCCATTCTCTCCTCCTATTAGTGTTATTTAGAGATACTCATTACTGTGAATGTAGTGTGTGTCCCAGTTTATTTTCTTTACTTGTATACGTGTGAATGTTTATGGGTTATGTAAAATTGTCAATGTTTTCTGCATGTAAAGATGGAATTATGGGTGTTTATACTCAACATTTTAGATCCACTAATTGAGATACATAAAATGGATTTGGTCCATTCTTTTAATTTTGCATTATTTTGTTAAAATTCAATATATATATAAAATTCAATATATAATGGATATAATGAAACATAATGTAGTAAATATCCATGAACCTGCCAATCAATTCAAGAATTAGATTACTTTCAGTAACTTGCATGTGTTTCTACACACCTTCTTATCATGCATAATATATACTTGGAAATATTTTTACCTGTCAAAATTATTATTTAAAATTTTTTTTATCATGAGCAAGAACATGCATGATCTGGAAGACATTTTGTGAAATGAAATGTCAGACACAGAAAGACAAATAACATACAATCTCACTCATGTGTGGAAGTGGATCTCTGCAGTAGAGATCCGGAGGACAGAATAGCTATTATCAGTGACGGGACATACAAGCTCAAAGCATATGGGGAGAAGTTGGTTAATGATCATAATGTTATAGTTGGAGATCAGAAAAAAATATGGTGTTCTGTGTGTTACAATGGAAAGAATATAATTTACAATAATCTCAAAATAGAAGAGGGCATTTTTGTATGTTCTCACCTATCCTAAAAAAATGATGAAAGCTTGAAGGAGATGGATAGACTAGATAACTGAGTTAATCATTATTCAATTTGTAAAGATGATTAGTCTATGTTTATGTATATGTTATTTACTAATAAAAATTAATGAAAATAAACATATTTTTAAATTTTCTATTTGATTTCATCACTGCTTTATTCTCTTTTTCCCCTTTAGATCTTTCTCCTCTCTCCCTACCAATTCTCCTTTTCTACTTTCTTGGATTGTATAGGTACCCAAAATAAGCACAAATCTAAAGACTGGATGCTAAGATCAACCTATGAGTGAGAATATGCAACTTTTGTCCTGAGCTTGGACTTCCTGACTCATTATTAATGTTTCCAGTTCCATCCATTTATCTGTAAATTTCATGATTTCATATTTCTTTACAGCTAAATAAGGTATCAGATTTTCATTGTCCATTCATGAGCTGATGAGATGGTTTCCACGTCCTAGCTATTGTGAATAGAGCAGCTATGAAAAGCTTTAGTATCCAAAGAGAACAGAAATGATGTCATGAGAGACCTGATGGGAACTTTAGTATCCAAAGAGCACAGGAAAGCTTGTCAAAGAAAGAACACTAGGGGCTGGAGAGATGGCCTAGCAGTTAAGAGCACCGAGTGCTCTTGCAGAGGACCCGGGTTCGATCCCCAGCACCCACATGGTGGCTGAAAACCGTCTTTAACTCCAGTTCCAGGGGAATCCGACACCCTCTTCTGACTTCTGTGGCATTGCACGACACAGGTGAACAAACCTACATGCAGACAGTACAATCATACACATACAAAAATATAAAAAAAAAGAACACTAATTATTAGCCCAAATAATGATCTTCGGGTTAAAAAAAATCTTATCATTAATTAGTTGAGAATTTCATACAAAGTATTTTGATTATATTTATCTCCCTCTCAGATCCACTCCCACCTCTTAGTCCTGAAACTTGGTGTCCTCTTCTTTTTTTTGTTCTCTTTTTTAAGTTTAGTAATTCATCAACTCCAGTTTGTGCTGTCCATATACTTTTGGATGTATCTAAGGAAGCAGGTTGGCCTAGCACGAACAACTTCCTGAGACAAAACTAACTCTCCTTCCCTGAGAAGCCATCAACTCTTTCACAGCTCTTTAGTTGGAGGGGGTTCATGACCCCCTTCCCACTCCAGGATAGACTGTTGACTGGCCTGGTCTTAGGCAGGTCTCATGCAGACAACCACTGCTGCTGTGAGTTCATGAGTGTAGCAGTCTGTCATGTCCAGAAGATACTATTTTGCCCAGGTCTTCCCTCACCTCTGGATCTTACAATCTTTCCGCCCTCTCTTCCATATGGTCCTTGAGCCTTGGAGAGGGGGTATGACATAGATGACCCATTTGTGGCTGAGCACTCCATAGTCTCTTATGGAGCTGCTGGGAGATGTGGAACTTTCCATGTGCCTATGGACTTAAGCTGCAGTTAAACTCAGTCTCCACCTTGGCTGCAGCATCCTCTGAAGCTGCTGTAAGCTGTGGGACTGTCTAAGCTTTTGTATCCTCTTGATGTTTTATTTTTAATAGATTCTCCATCTTAGTTTGCAGAATTATATGAATTTGAGTGGAGACTATTTCCAGAAAATATTTTGGTTTTACTCCTACCCATATTCAGAATGTACTCATGAACCTAGAATCATTTGAATACTATCAATCTCTCTTTCCCTCCAATACATACACGCATACCACACCTAACATACAGTGGAATTGTATATACATTCCCATTCCAAAATGGAGAATTAGAGACATAGAGAGGAAATATAGGACCCAAAGAAGACTGAAAACCAGCAGGGCAAACACCAAGTCCAGAGACTTCGGGAGTTTACTTTCAATGGGCTTAGATGGCTCAGCTCTTCCAGCTTTGTTTGCAACACACATCTCTTTCTTAGGCTGGTACCACTCCCTGTATGCAGCTCTCCTTGGCAAATATCTCACAGCTCTGGCATCTCGAATGTCTTCTTGGGATCTCCACTGCCAACTAGGTTTCACTTTCACCTTCACAGCTTCATGCAATGGATTATCAGGGCCTTCTTTATGCAGGGACACCCCTGCTGCACTCTACCTGGCCTCTGCAGCTCTCTAAAACTATAGAGGGCTGGGTGTGGTGGCACACGCCTTTAATCCTAGCACTTGGGAGGCAGAGGCAGGTGAATCTTTGTGAGTTTAAGGCCATCCTGGTCTACAGAGTGAGTTCCAGGACACCTGGGGCTACAGGGAGACCCTGTCTCGAAAAGACCACCCCAAAAAAAACTGTAGAGGAAGAACTGACAGCCCCTTCACTCTTGAATCCTTCATGCCTCTAAAGCTAGCACCATGTGAATGAAACTGCTGAGTTTGGCTGCAAGTTTGGGATGGACCCTGGCCTACTTCAACCACATTCATAGCTTTTCTCTGCCCTGGACTTGGAGTAAAAAAACCATTCAGTATTTTCCTTTCAAAAGTGGAGAATACACTGGGTGTGTTCTTTCCCCGAAGGTACTTGTTTCTATTGTTTACTTGTAAATCTTTGGCCTTTCCTTAATCACTTTAATCTCACTCTTTCCATTGTTTACTTGTAAATATCTAGGCCTCTCCTTAATCACTTTAATCTCCTTATCAAAGAGATCCTCTCCTTCACCTGTCTTGGCTCCAACATTAATCTTCCTAGTGCATTTTTCCAATCTAAGCTGTACATTCTCCATTTCTTTCTGCCTCATTTGCTCTTTTTCACTGTAGATCTGTATAATATTCACCATTAATAGCCACACCACCATTTCTACATTAGGCTGTCTTGAAAGATCCTCCACCAAAGAAATCAGTCCATTGCTTTTCAACTTAGCCTCAGGCAAGCATTTGGGCTGTGGGCAAACTCCAGCCAGACTCTGCCAAAATATCCCAGTAGCTGCTTAAGTCCTTATTTTCCTCTGGAAATACATTTTTCTCAGCACTGCTTTCTTCCAGGCTTCTATTAGAATGGCCTGTTAATATCTCATTACAGCAGTCAACAGCTTTTCTAGTCCAAATTTCCAAAGTCTTCCACATTTCTCCAAACATCCACATGGTCAGGTTCTTCACAGCCAACATCCCACTCTTGGTACCAAATACTGTATTAGACATTTTTCTGTTGCTGTGATAAAACCATCATGACCAAGGGAACTTATAAAAGGAAGAGTTTATTTGAGCTTATGATTGATGGTTCCAGGGAACTTGAGTCCATTGTGGCAGGAGGTATGGTGGCAGGAGCTGGAGCAGAAAGCCAAAGTTTACATCTTCCAGTGAATACAGGAAACAGAGAGAGCAATTGGAGGCTGGAAAGCCTTGTTGAACTTTCTAAGCTCACCCCCAGTGACATACTTCCTCCAGCATGGCCACACTTTCTAAGATCTCCCAAAACAGCACCACCAACTAGGGATGAAATGTCTGAAATCTTGAAGCCTATGGGGGCCATTCTCATTCAAACCACCACAGGAACCATAAACTAAATAAACTCTTCCTTCTATAAGTTATTTTGGTCAGTGTTTCTGTCACAGCAACAAGAAAGTAACTAATAGAACACATATACCATGTTTAGTGCAAAATCTGAAGCTCAGATCTTTACTTCCTAAAAGCAGTGTTGCAAGAATCATTAACTCCTGGGTCAGATATGTCCCATTAGATTGTCCACTCTCTAAATCTGGCAACCTACTACCTCTGAGGCTAGCATATAGATTTTGTATTGCTTTGGTTATGTCTCTTTTTTCAGGTGTGATTCTTAGAAAACTCTACTACCTCTGTACAGTTGGCAATTCCTATAAAGAATCTATTATACAGTGGGAGGGCCCTATAGAACGTGTATCAATCCTAATGACAAAAGGGAAAGACTTAGCTTAATTGGGCCAGAAGCCAAGTGAGATGCTTTTTTGAGTCATCCTAGTGAAACTCTGGCTGTATACAGTGCTATAAAGAAAAAGGAAATTGTTGCACAGGGTGATGGTGGTGTTTGCACTGAACTCAGTTCTTCCTGAATTTCAAAGCTATCTGGCAATTTAAAGAATGAAGTTTGGGGAAAAACTGTGAAATTAAAGGAACATTTCATCTTACGGAAGGCTGTCTCAGCAAAGACAGTACACAGTTTCTTAGCTTGTAGGAGAATCCTATATTGTTTCCACTTTTTCTTGAACTTTTCTGTTTGTTGTTTGAGACAGGATCTTCTTATATCCCCAGCTGGCCTGAAACTTACTATGTAGACCAGACTGACTTCACTCTCTCAGAGATCCTCCTTCCTCTGCCTCCCAAATATTGGGATCAAAGGTGTGTGCCACAAAGCCTAGCTCTGAACCTTTCTTAATAGGTGACTCAAGGTTATTTAGACTTGTGTCTCTGATACCTCTTCTAGGACTTCCTATGTCACCAGCCTACATAACGGCTTCAGAGCTGGTAATGGAAGAGAAAACTAGTGTCATTTCCAGTAAGACAAGGCTAAGGGCATATATTTTTATAAATCTAGCTGGCTTCAATCACAGCAAGAACTGTTCCATTGTTTTGAAATGAAAAGTCCAATCACTCTAATAGGTTTTTTTTTTTTTTTGGTCTTTTTGAGACAGGGTCACCCTGTAGCCTCAGCTGGCCTAGAACTCACTCTGTAGACCAGGCTAGCCTTGAACTCACAGAGATCTGCCTGCCTCTGCATAGAGTAGTGACTAAAATCCACTTCTACCTGATGATCACTCTGTGGGGAAATGGGAATACAATGGTTGGCAATACTTTCTGTGAATTCATCTTTATAAAATTCAAAGCAGGAGACTACTGTCTCAGCTGACTAAATTTTTAAGATTCTATTGTCCCAGATCCTACAATAGCCTTAAAATGGATTTACTTTGATACTGAAGCAAGAAAATACATTCTCATGGGCTTTTTTCTAATTGGGGCAGAAGCAGTTTCAACTATTATGGGATTTCTCTTGTTCCTTCTCTGATTTAGAAGTTTCCTTTATTAGATATCCACAAAATATCCCACTGAAATGGTCTTTTCTAATTACAGATAGACGAGTGATAAGATAGATATCAGGTGCTGAGGTGAGTGCTAACGGCATTTAAAATCACAGATCTAAGCAGAAGTGCTAAAACCGGTAGACTGCAGATGCTGAGAAATTAAAATGAGTGCTGCCCATGAAGAAGGATCAGAGCTTTCAAGAGCAACTCTTCCCACATTGCCATGGTAAGAGCTGGGTTGGATTTTGGATCAAGCTAAGCTAGGAGACTAGGCTACTTGGTAAGGTAGAAAGACAGCTAGGGACACCTAAGGTAATGACTATTTGCCAGACAGTCTGTGCGATGGTTAATTCTGTTAATCCTGGGTGTCAACTTGACTGGATTTGGGATTAACTAAAATGAGAAAGAGATATTCAGATTGGATTATCTCAAACCGGATGACCCACCCTAAATGTGGGTGTTACCTTCTGATGACAGAATAAAAGGCCATGGCAGAAGGGAGCTTTCCCTTTTTTTCCTGCTTGCCTTATCTCTCACTGATGAGTTTGTCTTGCTACTGTGATCAACTAATAGGATCCCAGCATAGACTGAAGATGGGAAGATCTCCCAGAATCCATCAGACCTTCAGTGCAGAATTGGGACTACTGAGACATCCAGCCTCGTGGACTGAACTACCTGGTTTCTCAGCCTCTCCAGTGCAGTGCAGCTATTGCTGGACTACTCGGACTCTATCTATTTTTTGAGCAAAACTAATATATGAGATATATATATATATATTAGTTTTACCAATTCTGTTTATTTAGAGAACCTTGACTAATACAGTCTGGAAGTATAGTAATCTCTCCACATCCAGGGGACTGGTTCCAGGGTCAACACGGATACCCAAATCTGAGTTTTTCAAGTTCCTACTCACATGCTCCTTTAAGTCTTTAAATCTACTTCAAATCATCTCTAGATTACTTATAACACCTAGTACAAGATGAATGCTATAAATATTGTTTAAGGACTAGTAGTAAGGAAAAATCTAAATGTGTTTGTTATAGATGCAATTAAAAATATTTCTACTAAAGTGATTAAGGAGAGGCCAAAGATTTACAAGTATGGATGGATATTTGGCAGTTGATTGAATCTGTGGATGTGGAACAGAGAGATATGGAGAGCCAACTGTATTTTCACATGATATTAACCATTATTACCATACTTGTGCACATTAGCCTAGGTGCCTGGTCCTAAGACCAGAACTTGGATGCTTAATATTCATTCAAAGCAAACCTACCATTCCACAAGAGAGCAGATAAGGATGCCCAGATGATTTTCTAGCACTCATCATACTTTCCAGATGAGATATTTGATGTATTATTTGACTGAGATTATTTTGAGCCCTTGCAATGCATTTTCAAATGAGAAAGTGTTAATTAGACAGTAATTTACATTATTTCTTGCTGTCTTTTTTACAACTCACTGAAATTAATCTATTGGTTAAATCCATAGAAACACTTCTTGCCAAGGTTTCTGGTGACTTCCATGTTATTCAATAGAGGGGTGAATTCTCTCTCCTCAGTTCACTTGCCCTCTTAGACTATTACATGTGTGAACTGTGTTCTTCACTTTCATTCAATAGAGGGGTGAATTCTCTCCCCTAAATTCACTTGCCCCCCCCCCCAGTAGACTATTACATATGTGAACTGCATTCTTTGCTTTCATTCAATAGAGGGGTGAAATCTCTCTCCTCAATTCACTTGGCCCCCCAGTAGACTATTACATATGTGAACTGTGTTCTTCACTTTCATAATGTGGCACTCTGCTTTTTTGTTGCTGTTCATTTGTTTGTTTTTTCTCTTTGACTCACGACTTCCTGGATATACTGGTCACATCTTGTTATATGGTACCACTCTTTGATTTTTAAATGTTCCAAGGCAGACCTAGGGTGTCTCTTTTTCTCCATGTTTATTTTTCCTTGGCAATCTCATCCAGGGCTATATACTTGAATATCTTTTAGATGCATATGACTCTAATACTCATCTCTAGACTGAGTTCCACATTCTACTGATTTATTTATTTATTTATTTATTTATTTATTTATTTATTTATTTATTTATTTTTGAGACAGGGTCTCCCTATAGTCCCAGCTGGCCTGGAACTCATTCTGTAGACCAGGCTGGCCTTGAACTCACAGAGATCTGCCTGGCTTTTCCTCCCGAGTGTTGGGATTAAAGGCATGTACCACCACACCTGGTTTAAAGACAGTTCTTAGCCGCCATGTGGGTGCTGGGAATTGAACCTGGGTCCTCTGCAAGAGCAGTTGGCACTCTTAAACATTGAACCATCTCTTCAGCCCTTCTACTGACTTTAACACCATGATGTGCACCCTGATCTCTCCCTCCATTATTCTTCATTTCAGTTAATTGCCCATCCCTTTATACCTAGTGTTCTACATTAACTGAAGACTTTAGTTGACATCACTTTGCTCACTCCAGCTCATCAGTTGACAGCAGGATTATTTTCCTGGCCTTTTAATAGGTCTTCTTTTAAGTACTCTGAGTGACATTTTGTAAAAGACTCAGTGTTGGGCTGGAGAGATGGCTCAGCAGTTAAAAGCACCAACTGCTCTTGCAGAGGACCTGGGTTTGATTTCCAGCACCCACATAGTGGCTAAGAACCATCTTTAACTCCAGTTCCAAGGGAATCCAATGCCCTCTTCTAACCTCTGAGGCATTGCACGATATGGGTGCACCAACCTACATGCAGATAGTACACTCTTACACATAAAAAATAATGAATAAATTAATTAAAAAAGACTCAGTGTCCCACATGTTACTATATTCTTTTGGTTTGGTGTTGGTCTTGTATTCTTGAGGCCTAGAATAATGCTTCACAAATGTTCACTTTTACATAGATATCAGTTGAATAAGGAATGAATGTGAAATTGTATACCAGAAGAATATTTTTCATAGTTTTACAAAATCTCCCTTGACAAATTTACAAATAAATTTATAAGTTCCATGTCAGAACATGTATCTTGAAGTTTTGTATCAAAATATGAAAAAAACCAGTGCAGAACAATAGCAGCTTATTATTTCATCAGAGGAATACTGCATTTAGACATCTTCATGGGAGCCATCCCAGGATGAGACTCAGGGGAAATCTTTGTAGCCTGCTGCCAAGGAATTAATATCCTAAGAAGTAAAAAAATACTGTTTTTTGAAAAGATTCTTCAGAAAGTATGTCTTTTCTTAATCCATGCATTTACTGCTTTCTTAAGCCATCTCAGCATTTCCTAAACCCTGCGCTCTCTGCATAGCTGCACCGTTTTATTCCTGCTTTTTAGTAACCCCCAACTAATAGCCAAACCCAATCTCACTGGAATAATGTTGCCTTGGTTGAGCATGCATATGCGATGTATTATTCCAGCTCTTGGAAGGCCAAGGCAAGAGAATTGTTGTGAGTTCTAGGCCAGCCTGGGCTACAAAATGAGACCCTGTCTCAGCAAATAAAAAAAAGGAGGGATGGAAAGGTAAAAGGAAAGATAAAGGAAAGGAAGGAAGGAGGGAGGGAGGGAGGAAGGAGGGAGGGAGGGAGAGAGAGAGGGAGGGAGGGAGGGAAGGAAGGAAAGAAGGAAGGAAGGAAGGAAGGAAGGAAGGAAGGAAGGAAGGAAGGAAGGAAGGAAGGAAATTACTGTCTTCCTCCAGGGGAGATGAAGAGCTCTGAGTGCCACTGTATGTGAAACGCAGGGTATAGACAGTAGCTGGTTTATAGCAGAGACAACCAGCTTCTGGATTTCACTCTTCTTTTATTCTGAGTGTGAACTTAGGGAAGAAGCCTAGCTTTTTGCTTTGTTGTGTTCACCCTTGGAAGACAGCTAATAATGTTTCTTCTTCAAGGTGCTTGTGGCCTTGGGGTGGTGCACAGTGCAGGTCCCATGCCTATAGGCAGATTGATCTTGAAATTGTTCTGGGTCTTCCCTGAAATGTTATGCACGACAGTGGTTCATAAGGGATTGCTGTTGTGCACAAATGAGTAACTAGAAAGCAAAATGGGGTTGGGGGAGGGTGTGAGTTAAGAAAGAAAGGAGATTTGATTCCAAAGAGAAAATTCTTATTGGGTCAAGACTGCTTTTACATAATTCTATTATCACGGGAAAGAGGAGAAATAATCATATTAGGTATGTGCTATCCTGCTTGATGTGGCTTGCCTTACCTTTCTTTTTGAAGTTATACAGGTTTAAGTGCTTTGTGTGAGTGACTTGTTCAGAAGGCGCCAATCAATAGGGCAGGTGCTGCCAGAGCAAAGCTGGGGAGTTTTTGATGTTGACAATGACATGTATTCTTGTGCAGACAGGAGTAATCCATTTGGACACAGTTCTGAAAAAGTCACATGTGTTGCTTTCTACAACAGAAGTGGTGCTGTCTGGAAGGGTGAATGCTTCTAGGCTAGCCGACCACAGGTCCAGAGTTAGAAGTCACTTATTGTGACTTCCTGCCATCTGTGTGGAAAAACGAGTATTCACTCCCTAGGCCACTAAGAGCATTGCCTCCTCTTCATCTTCTGTTTTTAGAGCCCAGGGATTTTGTCAGTTTGCACTGCATTTCTATCCAGTTTGTCTTTTCCTAAAGATTAATTCAGTCCACAGCAAAATTTATGGTCATCCACGATTCTTTTGATTCCAGGTGGAGCTTATCAGAAGACCCGTCTATGATGGCCCAGGAGTGGCTAGGAAAACACTACAGTCTTTACCTTTACCTTATACAGCCCTTGTTTTCTTTCTTCACGTTGAATATTTCCACAACAGAAGCCAGGTGACAATGAAGCAGAGGCAGTCTAGAGGTAAAGGGTATCAAGAAATAAAGGGTCTTTAATCCTAGTACTTGGGAGGCAGAGGCAGGCAGATCTTTGTGAGTTCAAGGACAGCCTGGTCTACAGAGTGAGTTCAAGGACAGCTGGGACTACAGGGAGACCCTGTCTCAAAAAGACCAAAAAAAAAAAAAAAAAAGGGGTCAACTTTCTGTAAAGATACAAGAACGCTTTTTTATTAGCTAATGCTAATTGTACATAATGAGTTTCACTATGGCATCTCATGCATGTCTAATGTATTTTTATCATATGCACTCTCATTACCCTTTCTTGATTCCTTCCCATTCTACTGATCCTCTTCCTCTTCCCACCTAATCTGTATTCTGCCTTTATAGATTTATTTATTCATTCATCTTTCATTCATTTAGATGAATCAATTAGTTTGTGCTTATTGGGGTCACTTACAGGGTCCTGGGTAAGAAGCATGGGCTCCTCAGCTGAGGAAAATATATGCCCTTCCCCTAGCAACCATTATT
The DNA here is from genome assembly GCA_009823505.1 of Rhizomys pruinosus. Lineage (NCBI taxonomy): Eukaryota > Metazoa > Chordata > Mammalia > Rodentia > Spalacidae > Rhizomys > Rhizomys pruinosus. The sequence goes on along the minus strand of VZQC01014390.1, from coordinate 694,099 downwards.
GCCTATTAATACTCAGGGAGCAATGAGGCCTCACGAGCCCCCTACCACTAGCTTCCATAGGTCCTAGGGATGACTCATGAACTTTTCTGTCTCCATGACAAGGTGTTGATAGGCCCAATGTTGCTTGTGCCTTGTGTTGGTCTTGCTGTGAGATCAAGAGTGCATCAGTAACGTCATATTCTGAAGACAATGCTCCACCTAACTCCACTCCTTCCTTGGGGTCTGAAATTCTTTTCTATTCCATCTTCTGTACTGTTTCTTGAGCCTCAGAGGGGGTGCTATTTTGGATGAGTGGTGGGCAGTCCCTTACTCTTAGCTCTTTGGCCAGTTACTGATGCCTTGCAAACAGGAGAGTCTCTGTCCAAAGCTGCCACCATGTGGATGCTGGGAACTGAACCTGGGTTCTCTGAAAAAGCAACCAGTACTCTTAACTGCCAAACCATATCTTTAGCCCCTAAATTAGCTTTTTAAAATTAGCTTACCCACTGCGAGGTTTTCTTCTGGCTTTTCATACATCCTTAGTTTTGAAGGACCCTCACTCCCACCCCTCCCCTCTCCTATCCTCTGCTCCCTTCTTCCCCCACTTAAACTTCCTTCTCCCACTTAAACCTTCCTTCTCAATCTGGTATTCTCCTCTTCCATTTCCATATCACATTGCTGTGCTACGGGTCCTCATTCCCTAAAGGATCTCGTTTTCCCTTCTCATGGGCCCCTTTCTAGTTTTCTGGGCTCTACACACACTCCTAACTAAATGCACATATATAACGATTAGCAACTAAGATATGCATATGAGGAAGAATAAGTAATGTTTCTCTTCCTGGTTTTGAGTTATTATTATGGTTTGAACGAAAAATGTCCCCCATAGAACAACCTTGATGTAGCTGGGTCATATGGTAGCTCTATTTTTAGCTTTGTGAGAAAGCTCCATATTGATTTCCATAGTAGCTGAACCAGTTTACACTCCCACTAACAGATAATAAGGGTTACTCTTAATCACTGAATTATACTCACTTCATAAAATATTATAAAAATAATAAAATATTATTATTTTTTAATATGGCCTCATGTATCCCAGACTGTCACAGAACTTGCTATGTAGCTGAGGATGACCTTGAACTTCTGATCTTTCTTCCACTACCTCCCAAGTGCTAGGATTACAGGCATGTGCTACCATCCCTGTGTTTATGTAGTACTGATGCTAGAACCCAGGGCTTTGTGCATGCTAGGCAAATACTCCACCATCTGAGCTACATCCCCAGGCTAAAAATAAAAGGAACAAAGGGAGAGGTAGAGCCAGGCATGGTAGGGCTCAACTTAAATCCCAGGACCAGGGAGGCAGAGGCAGGTGGATCTCTGTGAGGTTGAGGCTAGTCTGGTCTACATAGTTGACCCCATGGTTGATAACTGTGGGTCTGTTGGCTCCCACAGCCCAGCAGCCTCGAGGCTGATGGCCTCCATAGCTAAACCCACAGCTGTGGAACTGGTGATTCCACAGCTAAACCCGCAGCTGGGGGCTGCTGGCCCCGTGACCAACCAGTGAGCTAGGGAACTGATAATTCCCATGACTGGACAAGCTGAAGAGTTAGCTGTAAGACTGATAGCCCCACGGATCAATCTGGCTAAGAAGAACATGCACACAATAACAACGTGGAAATCTTGTCAGGTGGTACAACTTGTAAAAATCTGTTTGTTCTTACATGGTGAGCACTTAAGTCAGGGGCTGGCAGCTTGATATCACCTCACAGTGGCCATTCCTAAACCTCCACACCATCACATGTCATCACAACTTGCAGGGCATAGAGAGGCTGTGTGATCTTTACTCATGACTGTGAATGCATGCTGGATGAAATGTTAGCCTACACGATGCCCAAGCTCGGGTCTGCTCACACATAGTGAGTTCCAGGCCAGCTGCAGCTACAGAGAGACCCCGTGTTGGAAACAAAAACAAACAAAACAAGGAGAAAGATATTCAGGAATGCGTAGCACTTAGAAAAGGGGTTATGGAAATAGGAGTTTTTTTCTTTCATTTATTCAGTAGGTACCCTTGATAACTTACTCACTCAGGAATTCAGTTTTTGTTACTTCATAAAATTGTAATGAGGATGAAATTAGGTTATTTATGATTAGGCATGTACTACATTCTCAAAAAATGTTAGCATTAGCTATGATAATAATAGTTATGGAACTGTCCCTGGAAAACCTCTACTGGGGTTTTTTAGATACACAGAGGAGGAGTCCATTCTAATTAAGAGGATGGCAAAGAAAATGTCCTACTAGCGAATCTTGAAAGGTAATAATGGTTATGATTCTTCTTGTTATAACTGCATCTTAAATCAATTGCCTTGTACTAGGCTCTGGGCTCAGATGCCTTTTTTTAATCCATAGGACAAATCTAAAAGATAACACACTTATAAATGAAGGAATAGTATTCAGACATACAAAAGAAAGAAATCCTGGCAATATGGACAATATGGATGGATGAAGCTGGAGATTATGCTTAGTTAAATAACTAGGCAAAGACAAATACTATCTGACCTCATGTATGTGAGGAAACTGAAAGAGTTGCCCTCCTAGAGGCAGAACAGGGAGCTGCTGTTTAAAGGTAATTGCTTTTAGTTATGACAATAAACATGTTCTAGGAGTCTAAGGAACAGCATGGGAGTCCATGAAGGTGCTCATCTGAGTGTGGTAATCATCACACAGCGTGCAGAGACATCAAATCATGTGTTGTACTACACCTTGAATTTCCAATCCTTATCAACTAAATACTTATTAAAAACTGAATAATCAATATCAGAAGATAGAACTGAAAGCTTTCAAATGTCCTTTTAGAGAACACAGACTTGCCAGGTATGCATAAAAGCAAATGGAATCTTTATTGCAACCCATTACTTTCCTAGTCTGTGTGGGAAGGAAGGGACATTCTTAGTACTGTTCTCACCTCACAGGCAGAACACAGCATGTGCAGATTGTATAGGTTCAAAGAATCAGCCAAGAAGGAAGTTAAGAGTCCATTTCTTCTTATTAGAAAGCAGGAACATGGGCCTGGGGAGAAGATTAAATTGGTAAGTTACTTGCCATGCAAGCATGAAGACCCGAGTTTAATCCCCCAGGTCCTACAGGGGGAAAAAAAGCACAAAATAAAATAAATAAACAACAACAACAATCTCTGGTGTGTTAGGATGAACCTGAAGTGGAGAGAGGAAGATAGTTGGGGCATGCCGGCCAGCCTAGTCAGCCAGCTTTAAGTCAGTGAGAGATACCATCTCAACAATTAAGGTGGAGAGTGATCAAGGGAAGGCATCTAACACTGAGCTCTAGCCCCAGTGCATGCACACACACACATGCACACAAAGGTGTACATATATACACAAACTAAAGAAGGGGCAGGAACAGAGCAGGGTAGAATATAGTCCTGTTATGTATGTGTGTGCTTGCTAAAGAGCTGCTTCCTTTGGGGGCGGGAATGAAAGTCTCATCACAACTCTTATCCATCAAAAGCCAGGCAATCTCAAGCCATGTGCATACGTGCAGATAGCCCATGAAGTCTCTCAAATCACATAACATTTGCAACTAAGCTGCTGAGCTATTTCAACCTCCTTTACATGCTGGGACCTACAGGCTTCAGTTAGTTTAGGCAACAGTTTGGTCTGCAAAGGTGAAAAGCCTTATTAAAGGTATCCTTTGCTTAGCAGGTCCAAGTAAGTCAAGATCTCCTCAGAGATCATATAGTAAGTGTTCTACATATGGAGCGATAAACCTGAAAGGGCACAGACGGAGCTGTGTTAGCCAATGAGTACAGGTATAGAGTCGTGAAAAATTCCTGGTACTTCAACCTTTCCAATATAGGTAAGGCTTTGAGTGTTGGAGAACGGAAGTTCAGGCCCCAAACTCAGGTCTATGCAGAGGATAGGAGGCTTGATATTCTACAGTGATGAGCTCTGTCTTTATTCTGTAAGTTTTAAACAATTTTCTAGTTGCTTAAAGAATCTTGTGATCAAATTAGATGAAGGGAGGATCCCTCTAGATGAGACCCGGGGTAGATGGGAGGTGTGTTGAAACTGGCTTGCACGGAGCTATGAGAACCACTTGCCTGCATTTCCTCCAGAATCCACTGTCAACAGGAATTCTGAGTGGAAACTCAATTTTCAAAGCAAGCAGCCATTCTGCCCATTCTAAGGTAGCTTGCAGTGGATCTCAGGAGTGTCTGTGCCATGGAAACCAGTAAATTCTCCAAATAAGGGTTTATTTAATAGATTTTTTCAGGGAGGGATTTTTATTTTTTTAGAGTTTTCGCTGTTAAACATTTGCCTATACAAAAGCAAGTGAGGGTCTGGTAGCTCAAAGAGGAAAATAGAAGAGGAAGAAGGATTCAAAGTTTTTAATTATGTTCTGTGTTAGCTAACTATCGTTATATCAGAGATAATCAACTTGTAAAGAGAAAGCTATTATTTTGGACCAGTTTTAGAAGGTCTGGGCCAGGATCACTTGTCTTCATTGCTTTGGGCCTGTTGTGGTACATTATGGCATGAGGCTGTGGCAGAGCAAGACTGTGAACCAAAGAAGGAAAAGACAGAGGGGAAGAGACCTGACTCCCACAATCCCCTTTGAGGATACATCACTGATCACCTGAAGGCCTCATGCTAGGCCTGCTCTCCACCTTTTTCTATGACTCCCCCACGCCCACAGCACCAAGCTGGAGACCAAGCCTTTAACCCATGGGCCTTTGGAGTCATTCTCGATCCAAATATAGTTTCCTTCCTCAAATGGCTTTGTCAATCTCCTCTGTAGTATGACCCCCCCACTATAGCAGTATCCAGCCACAGAAATTTTATATATGCTTTGTTTTCAAATCAGGTTTGTATTTTAGAAAAGCAATCATGACTATAGTGTACCAGGTAGTGTAAGATCAGAGATAAGAGCAGAGGCAAACAAATCAGATGCTAATCCAATTGTCCTCATCCACATAAAATATCTCTGAATGAGGACAGGAAGGTAAGGAGTGAAGAGAGGACAGATGTAGCAAATGTTAGAGAAGCAGTTGACAGGAAGTATTGATTGATTAGGGATTCAGATGACACTGTCATTCATCAAGATAGGGCATATGGAAGGAGCGGCAGGTGGTAGTGAAGTTGCTGATTTACGTTTAGAACAGGTGGAGATTCCTGAGTGACGGGTACATGGGACTGGGGCTCAAAGGAACAGAGTTTATCAAAATGTGTTTTGAACAGTAGGTGAAATCTCAATACTAGGTGATTAGAAGGAATCACTGTGCAGACTGACTGGACTGAGAAGTCCAAGGAAGAAACATAAATGGAAAACAGTATTCATAGGATACATGAAGAAATTAGAGCTGTCAAAGGGCAGGAGAAGGACTGGTTGAAATGGGAGAACTGGAGGGCAGATCAAGGTCGGGAAAGGCAGAGTGAAGCAACAGAAGAGTACACTAGGTTTATCTGTGACCGCAAAGAAACAGAATTTCCCAGATAGCTGGGAAGTACTCATACGAACTTACAGCAATGATAACAGCATGCACAAGACCCATGCAAGGAATGGCCAGACAAAGAAACTAACTGCTGGGAGAGAGAGGGTCGGGTTTTCTTTTTTTCTTTCTTTCTTTTTTTTTTTTTTTTTTGGTCTTTTTGAGACAGGGTCTCTCTGTAGCTCTGGCTGTTCTGGAACTTACTCTGTAGACCAGGCTGGCCTTGAACTCACAGAGATCCACCTGCCTCTGCCTCCCAAGTGCTAGGATTAAAGGCCTGCGCCACTATGCCTGGCCATCGGGTTTTCTTTAAGGATATCTCCCTGGTTCCAGTGGATAGATACACACTGAGGGACATTTGGGCATACAAACTGGACTCAGTAGGCCTTGATGTGTAAAGAGTACATGAAATCTAGCAAGGGGGACTATAAGAAGGGAGCAGATAGGAGAGAGGTCCAAATATGATCAAAACATATTTTGTCAGGGCTGGAGAGATGGCCTAGCGGTTAAGAGCACCGACTGCTCTTGCAGAGGACCTGGGTTTGATCCCTAGCACCCACATGGCGGCTGAGAACCATCTGTAACTCCAGTTCCAGGGGAATCCGACACCCTCTTTTGACCTCCATGGCATTGCACGACACGGGTGCACAAACCTACACGCAGACAGTACACTCATACACATAAATAAATAAAATAAAAAAAATAAACATATTTTGTCATCTGGAGCTACATAGGGCATTTCAGACTAACATTGACTACACAGTGAGGCCCTGCCTCAAGTAAGTAAATAAATAAATAAAACACAATCATCCTATATTACCTTTTATTTTGACTGTTTTAATATGTACACGTTTTTAATTGTGCTACCTTTTTGTGTGTTTGGTGAGCTCTTCAGTAGTAAGCCATCGCCCTTATCACAGTGCAGCATACACAGCATGCCCATCATCCCATTAACAGCAGGAACGGTAATCTTAGCCTATCCAGGCATCCGAAATGCACTGGCTGATGGATATCTTTTGAGTGAGTGAATGAATGAAGGACTAAGTAAATGACTAAATGTCTGAACTAGCTCAGTCTCTTCACATATACTTAGATCCAGAGGGGGGACTGTGTCTGAAATTTGGTTACTTGGCGCATTCAGTCCATAGGAACTACATGGTCAGGATACATTGAAATAATTCCTCCCAAGAGTTTCTAGTGATTGATGACTGACTGATGAAAGTTGTAAAGGAAGAGACCTTTGAACATCCTGGGGCCTAGTGTTTTCCATTTCTAAATGCAATGAGTAGATCATTCTCCAGCTTCTTAGACCTCAGTCCTTACTGAGGTCCAGTTAAAGTAGCCAATTCGTATTGTTTCCTTGCTTTGTGGTTTCTGGTCCTGAAGCTATGCTGTCTGCCAGCCTCCTGTAGCAGCGAGAGCACAAGAGAAAGCTTCAGGCAGTCAGTGAGAAGCAGCTCCTCCCGGCTCTTCTCTGAAGTGTCCCATAGCAAATGATAGTGGCAGGGAAATGTCTTAATTCAGAGCATTGTTAGCATAATTGATGTTCAGATGCAGCGTTGGTAGAAACAAGCACAGTTAATTGGTCTCTCAACCTACATTAGCTCTTGCACTGCAGCCAATTAGGCAGAGGCCAGAGGGCCTGCGGCTCTGTGGTTAGAGCTCTGCTCGCTGAGGCGGGGACCAGGCACCCGCAGGTAGCAGGGCTGCAGACTGACATTGATGAACTGTGTAGCTGCAGGCACGGGAGCCATCTGTCCAGTGACGAGAACATGTGTCCTTCAACAAGCAGTTTTAGAGGTGAAAAGAGGAAGATGATATTCAAGACTCTGAAGTCTGGGCTCTCCCAAAGGGAATGGCAGGCTTTGAAAATGGCAGGCTTGACGGGTTTACACCAAATGCTAGTCTCCAGCAATAGTCTCAGTGAACTAAAAGCCAGTCTCAGCCCTCCAAGCCTTAATCAGAAATGCTCTGGAAATAAGGAAAAGTTTTAAGAAGACCCTATAGTACCTGACTTCCAAAGTGAGGTCCACTGACAAGCAGCTGCCCTACCCTCTGCTAGCTTATTTAACGGAATGTAGACAGCAGGCCCCTGCTACTGGTAAGAGTCCATCTACCATTTCACAAGACCCCAGGTGTTTCCCATGCCCTACAGAGCTGAGGAGTCCTAGATACCTTTCTATGGAAGGCAGCCACCCGTGCATTTGCCTGTTGGCCATGGCTCCTTTATTGCTATAATAGGAGGAATGAGAGGCTATAAGGGTCAGCAAGCGGCCCACAAGCCTAAAATATTTGCTGCCTGGATCTTTGCAAAAAAAAAAAAAAAAGCTGGAGCCCCCCCCTCCTTTCTGCCACGCCGCACGCGGACCCACTAGAGCCAATACTGACAAAGATGGCTGAAAAATGACTAACAGGCACTTGGCAGAAGGCATTCATTGGTTTTCTCCTAGGTACGCTTGGAGTATAGTCATGGTACTTTGGAGTATTAACATTTCCAAACGTACCAAAAGGCTGCTTCGATTTTATTGACAAGCTTTGGGCATAATTTTATAGTTAACAAACTATTGGAAGTGACTATTTCCTTTGCTCTTGGTTTTCTACTGGCATGGAATGTCATAGACCTAGGCTCTCTTGAAACAAGAGATTTGGCTTTTTTTTTTTTTTTTTTGCTTTATTCATTGCAAAAAGATCGTTAAAAAATTCATTCCTTAGTGCAGCCCATAAAGAAAGCTTGGCTCTCCTGGGACTAACATAGAAGAAGCTCTTTGCTAAGCGAACATGTCTGAAAATTTTGTAAGAGGTTTGTGTTTGGAGTTTCTAGATTTGTACTTATGAGAATACTAAAGAAGCTCCTTATTGTGTCTTCATAACCCTTGGAGTTTCCTCCAAGCTTTTAATCCTAATGTCTGTTTCTGTCTCTCTGTGTCTCTGTCTCTGCACCCCCCATCACAAAAGCTGGGCTGCAGCCTTATGACTCCAGACACATGCATCAATCATAATTGCAGCTCTGCCAGCAGCCAGCAGCCATGTAACTGCTTAAAGACCTCAACAGCCTTCTGGCACTTAAAGAATAAAAAAACACATCTAATTAATCACAGGTGAAAATAGCTCTGGAGTCTCCGCATCTGCATCCTTAAAAGCTCCTAACTTTCGGATGCCCCTGATGAATTTTCTTTCTCAAGTACCCACCTAAAGAAATTGTACAGATTAGGTCAGTATTTAAAGTAATGAGGACTTATATAGCCAGATACTATAGGTAGAAGAACAATGGGGGTGGGGAGAAGGCACTGCATTTCCAATCTGTTATGAATGCCATTGGGGGGGGGACTGGAGAGATGGCACTGCGGTTAAGCAGAGCGCCGGACCTGCTCTTAATACAGAGGACTCCGGGTTCGACCCAGACCCAATGGCGGCCGAGAGCCGTCTGAACATCAATATCCAGGAGACTCCAGACTCCAGGGGAATCGCGAGACCACTCCTTCTGACCTCCGCGGCATTCAACGAACACGGGGGTACACCAGACCTGCATGCAGACAGAAAAAAAAAAAAATAACTAACACATATCAGAAATAAAAAAAAAATAATAAAATAATAACATTAAATAAATGCATTGGGGGTATGCATCACTTGTGAAGCCCAACTTAAAGGTCCTCAAGTGCCTTTTCTCCTGAAGAACATTTGACAAATCAGTATTTGAAAGACAAAAATGAAAGCATATAAAGAAAAGTTGGAGGCAGGTCATTCAGCTCGAGCCTGGAAGACAGGGAAGGAAATCTGCTTTCTGCCAAATACTTACTCTGGACTATTGTTTTAAAGTCACAGCGTGTGTGATATGAGAAGGTGGCAGTGGTTTCTCCATGTGAGCTGACTGAATAGCATTATTGCATTTCACATAGAGATGTGAGATATCATCTTCCTCTGGAACGGCCCGACACTCACATCATGCCTCTGTTGGGTAGGGTCTAGGCTTCTGGTTTCGATTGGCTGGAAAGAAATTCCTCAAGTATTTTTTGCTTTATCATTGGAAATATTCAGGGGAGGACACCGAAATCCATCATTTCAGCCCCAGTCTTTCCCTATGTCTCCGATGTTTAATATCCAACCATAGCAGGAATGGTATGTGGGGGGCGGGTTAGTTAATAGGTAACTTTAGGATTTACAAAATCATATATAGAAGCATTCCATGTGCATCACAAGTTTTCGTGCAAGTTTCTAAGGTGGCCTGAAACTTCAATATTTGGATAAAAATATTGCAAGGGCAACTGTTTGTTGTAATGAATCAAGTGTAATATGTATATGACCCTTTTTTAATAATTCCAGTAATTTTGAGTCTTCTGAGTGAAATAGCCTCTTTAGTCTGATCGATCGCTCACACCCTGGTGAGAGTGAAGTCTTACAGAGCGGTTTTGCATAGCACAGTCTCACAAGCACGACCTACTGTGTCTCAGCCATCGTCTAGGGGAGTATGAGGCCTTATTGATTATTGTTTGCTTCTTTTGACATTGATGGTATAGGTAAAGAAGAATACTGTGAAGGGCTGGGGGTATAGCTCAGTGGCAAAGACCCACCTAGCGATAGTTCGAGGTTTATAGACCTTGGGTTTTAATCTCGCAGCACTAACAAAAAAGGAGGTGGGAATAGTAAAGAAGGACAGGAAACTTCAAGATTTAACATAAACATATTCAAAACAAAATTTAAATTTTTTCCCTACTAATCTGTTAATTTTTCTCTTCCTGAAAAGAGCAAAATAGAAATATTTCAGGATTTGGACTTTTGGAAGTAAGAAAGGTGATTTTATAGTCTCGAGCTTTCTTTATGAGCTGGGGGCACTGAGGCTTAGAGAAGTAAAATGATTGGCAAAGATACAACCACCTAATGGGTAATTAAGATAACAGGAGTTGAAGCCAGATATGTCTGTACTTGTAAATGGTTTTTGCTACTAAGGAGCTGAGGACCTGGAGAAACTACCCATTTTCTGAGACATCCGTTTCTAGTTATTTATAGAAAATGAAAAACATAATACAGGTTCAACAGATAAAGATCTAGCTGAGATGCTTAGCATTCTATCCAGCACACAAAACACTAAAAGTGGCTTAGCTCTTACCAATTTTTATCATTCACTTATTTTAAATGTTCTTGGAGTTCATTATAATCTTTTACTTATTTAATGGATTTTGTTTATTGTTCACAACTCTTTATTGCTTTTTTCAGCAGGCGGGGTCATAGTCAAAACCAGAATTTTGTTTTCTCACAAACAGGCTTATTTATTCAAGTTTCTTTATTTGAGGAAAATGGAACTCGGTGTATCAGAAGTATGGACTTCTCTTTTTTCCGCAGGCCACAAAAAATATATGTATTAATCGAAGTTATTTTTTTAAAAATTAGGGGCAGGATTAAAAGATCCTCTCCCCAGAGAAATTAATTTCAGAACATCAGTGAGTCCTAGTAGGGAGGTTGGGAATAGGGAGAGGATTCATTTAAGGGTCCAGGTAGCTCTACAGTCCTTAGCACTTAGCCGAAAGTTCAATTCTACTCTCTTCGCAGTCCCAAGAGGCTTAGCTCCCCTTTGAGCCTGTATCTAAAAGGCTAGAGTAGCTGGAAAATCCTGCCAAATAGGAATTAAAAATGACAAAACAGCTGATTAGATCGGAGATGACAAGAATGAGAAATAAAAGCCATTAGAGCCCATTTGCAATGTGCCTTTAGCCAGTCGCATTTCAAGGCGTTCCCCTGAAAATTATTAATGACATGACAGCATTTTGTGCACAGGGATCTGATATGTGAAGTAACACGAGGGTGCACATACTGCGTTTGAGATGTAAGAGGAGCCTGCCCTCATTTATTTCATCTCACAGATTTGAAGAGACACCCTAATCAAGCTGTCAGGGCGGTGCCAGTAGAAGGAAGCGTGCTGTACCGATTAGCTACTGTTAGAAAAATTGCAGATGTCAAGGAAAAATAGATAATTAATGCTGGTGGTCTGCTAGTGCGTGAGGATCAGGAGTCAGTATGAGGTCCTAGCAGGCCAAGGGCCACAGGCTCTGGTCTATGGGGATTTACCTAGTATCATCATTCTGTACCCATTTGAGTCAAATGAAGGGATATAGTGTTTATTAGAGCATATTCTCACATCATGTCATGTTTTACATATATTATATTCTCTATCACTGTTTTTGAAATTGAGGCGCGCGCGCCAGAGGAGATGGTAGCACATTATTGAAAGCAGACATAAAATTGATGTAAGTGCACTAATATTTGAACTCTTATTGACGAATTCTATGGACTACACTCTTAAACTATAGGAGGCTTCAGCTATGGTATTAAAACTAACATTTCTTCTGCAAAGAGAAAAGTAAGTACAACTCGGGAAATTTCTGAAAAGCTTTCTATGGAAAATTGGAGCCTCAGAGCATGAAAAACAGTTTATTGGCCACCCCATAAGGACAAGGCACCTAATCCTGGAAACAGTGAGGAAGCAGGTCTCATAACAAGTCACTGGAGTAAACTCACCAGGTTCCAGCCAGCCAGCCCTCCAGCAGTTCTCCTAGCAAGGCATCGATAAACTATCTTACTTACTATTCAGAGTGTTGTCCCTATAGGCCGTTAATGCAGCTCTGTCCAGGGTTAATCCGTAATTGCTATACCCCATTACATCCCGGGTAGAGATAAGTTGACAGCGCCAAGAGGTAATAATGATAGATCCTAAATCCTATCCTTTTTTTTTTTTTTATAGATGGAAGTAGAGCTGTCACTGTTCTAGGCAAGTTCTGAAGTTTTTTTGGTGAATTATAACCCGTGTTGTGTAATGCACCATGAGATATGGTCTGGATTGGCCGCGCGAGGTATATCTGGGCGAAATTAAAAGACAGGATTGTGTTTTAGACTAGCCTATGGGGTGAGGTGCGGGAATCGCCGCGCCTCGGGTCCTCTGCAAGCTAACACAGTACGTGCCTTACCATTTAAAATTCGCATGCTAGACGAGGCGGGCTTTTCCCACTATACTACCTCCATCTCCTCCATATTCCTAATCATTTCCATATTTGCTCTGAGTCTATTGTGGGTGTTCATATACCTTGGAACCTTTTATAACAGTATTTAAATGAATTCAGGGGATTTCTAACTCCTTCTTCACTGGTTCTCCTCTCCAAAGAGAGTGTGGTGCCTCAGCCATGGCAAGCTACCAGTTATAGCCAAGATACTTATTCATACCAGCCTCTCAGCAACTGCTGTAAGAACATCCACCTCCTCATACAGCTTGAAAATTAAAATTACTTTTTCTCAAAATATTACTTCTGCTAAAGCCAATGCAATCTCGTCTTTCTGTAAGATTAAGAAGATGTTTGGCATTATGATGCTCCTCAGACACTAGACATATGGTGGCAGTGCGCTATGCAAAGGTGAGACAGTAGCATGAGGGGCGACCTGGTGGCCCCATCACAGGGCACCACAGCTGTGACATCCTGTCACGTAAAAGTTCCTGGCTCACCGAGACGCGTGCACCAGCTAGACCATAATTATCTTTATTTCCGTCACCATCTTTCTGCGATCTGTGGTCTTTGTGAATTATAATGCTACGCTCAGGCCAGTAGCAGCCTTCACAGCATACTGAGGTCACCGACATGGCGACAAATAGAAACACCGCACTGTGTGCATGTGTACCTATGTAATAGTCGAATGAGCAGGTCGCGAGAGTACTGGACCGACACACAGGATGGCGGAGACTTGCCGGACATATGAAGGACCTAGACTTTATAGGCTTCCTGAGCACATTTATTGGGCAAATTAATGGAAGGGTGGAGCTGGAATTGAGCAAAAGAGAAGGGTCGGGTTGTACTATTCCTATGGGGCCCTTGATTGAGTCTATATGCTAAGAAAAGGCCCTTAAACATTGAGTCATTTAACACCTTCATTATGGTAAGATCTAACCTGGGTATAACTGGTAAAATGCTTTAGGTATTTATAAAGAGTGTACCTTAATTTGTCATAGTACCAATGACTGGAAAGTCCGTAATCAAGAGAGCATTTGGAATGAGAGTTTACAGCTGTCTGGGGAATTAGAGCTGTTCCCTCAGCAGCATAGGATGGCTTATCTCTTATGAGAATTTCAAAGAGCTTTTGAAGGAGGCAGGAGGAGGGGTGGAAGGAGCGCTATAACTCAGCCCTTTAGTTGCCCTATTTTATAGGTTTTGCACTGGGAAATTTTCCATGTAAAAATGGGGATAAGCTAGGCTGAAATAGCCTGTAACCTCCACGAAGGGGCACTCTGGTTCTTAAGCAATCTTGGAGTCTTCGGCCACATTTGACCAGTCAGCTTTCAGACATCATGAATCTAGGGGGACCTATTCAGTCCTGGATGTAAATCTGAGTGATTCCTCTAATAGAATTTTTTCTTTTAAAATAATGAAGAGTGGTCAGTGAAAATGGCTCAGCCAGTACCATGGCCTTTTGTCCAGCCAATCCAGGGTAAACATAACGCAGATTTTGATCCTCAGGATCACATCGTTGAGAAGAGGAACTGATTCCCCTCTCTCTAACTCGTTCTCGCTCGATTTCTCATATTGAGTGGTTCTATCTTGTGGCAGGCACATCTATAGCACCAATGCACACACGGCCTAATCAGTACAAGGGAGTAACAGATGTAAAATAAAAATTTAAAAAATTAATAAATGAAGTATTAAAAAAGAGGAGACCTTTCATTGGCGTTGTCTTCACAGCGGCAAAAGTAGGATGTTCTGTTGGGGTCTTTTTTTTTTGTTTTTACTTTTTTATTTATTGTTATATGGGTAGTTTTTTTATGATTATATTTTTATTGTTTTTAACTTTTGTTGATAATCGGTTATGAAACTGTTTCCGCATGCAGGTCTGTGCACACCCGTGTCCGTGGCAAATGCCGCGAGGTCAGAAGAGGGTCTCGATTCACCTGGAACGGAAGTTCCCCTGGAATTGAGTTTCAGACGGTTCTTAAGCCGCCATGGGGGTGCTCTCTTTTGGGCTGAGAACCTCTTGGGCTCCTCTCTGCGGAAGAGACGTTTCGGTGCTCCACTTAACCGCTAAGAGCTATCTCGAGCAGCCCCAGGTTTCTTGTTTTTTAAACCATAACATACACCTGGCTTAGCGAGCCGGAGGAGAGGCAGGCTCAAGTAGGAGCTGTTTAAAGGTGGAAGAGGCACAGTGCGGGATGTAAGTCTCCTTGCGTTTTATCGAGGACGGAGAGGTATAGATGCCTATTTGAAATTTCAGTACTTTGTATCTTTTATGTCAACGACAAGAGCCATCAATTTTTAGGATTCTTTGGGTCCACTTTAAGGTGACCTGGCTTCTTGGTTGGTAGGACTTCGGAACTGTTTCGCGCGCATGAAGGTCATGCTTTCCACTCCCCTAAGAGGGGCCAGATGGAGACGACTCCCTTTAGTCTTCAGAGTCCTTCCTGTCTCATAAGTTTTGCAAAGTAACATTTATTTAAAATTTTTTTTATTTTCTGTATTTAATTTATTTATTTAAAATTTATTTATTTTTGTAATGTGTATGAATGTACTGTTCTGCATGTTAGGTTTGTACAGCGCCACGTTGATTCGTGGCAATGCCGCGGGCACGCTCCAGAAGCAGGCGCTGTTGCGGATTCCGCTGGAACTGGAGTTCTCCCTGGAATTGGAGTTACAGATCGGTTCTTAGCCGCCATGCGTGGAGTGCTGGGATCGAACCCAGGTCTCTGCAAGAGCAGTCGTGCTCTTAAGCCTCTAGGCTACATTTTTATTCACTTTTCCACAAGGTGGAATCTGTTTTCCATGGACACCACCCAAACGACTTCTCTTATATCAACACCTGCAAATGTCACATAAAACACGATTTTCCTAGGAATGCGCTACGCATCTCATAACACGCAAATGGGAAGGAAAGTTACTGCTAAGTGACTTCTAAGGGGGGCTTTTGCTTTCTCTAAATTTCACTCCTTTTAGAGGTCTAAACAAAAGCCATCCTGTTGAACTAGATAAAAATGGTCAGACATTCAAGGTTAATTGTCTTCCAAAGAAGTAAGTTGTAGAAAAATCTGACAAGAAAAGTGTCTGAAGGTAGAGATAGTGACACAATACCCAACTCATGTATAACATCAGTCTCTTCAAGGGGAGACCCTGTGAATGGGACGCTCTGCTTTAAGCAGTGCCTGGGACTTCTCAGGGGAGTTGTCAATAGGTAAAACATGGAAAGTGGAGCTTTCCGTGAGCAGATGTAGTCATGTACTATCTAGCCTCTGTCCTTTCCATAAGCAGGTGTAGTACTATCTAGCTTCTGTCCTTTCAGAAACACAGAGGACTTCTCATGTCAGGGGGCGTGATTATATTCCTACTGCTTCAGAGATTTGCTCAGGATGGAACTTGCAGAGTTTCTTTTCCTAGTAATTGAGATCTTTGCCACCAGCCCTATACTTGTTTATCAGTTAATAGAAAAGTGATTTCACTAGAGGTCATCAATAACATATTGTTCTGTTTATTGCCTTTTAAATAGCTGGAATGAGTCTTCCAAGAAGCACAGGACCACTCGTGGCCAAGGACACGAATGGAAACACCACAGGTCAATTCAATGGGAAAAAGTTCATAATAAATCCCCTCCCAAACTCTAGGAGCGCGGGACCATCCTGCAGAATATCGCCAACAAACGAAGGAGATCAGACTGAAAGGAAAACCAAGGGGAGAGCAAATGCTCTACTGAGATGTTTTATGTCTGATTCTATATATGGAAGGCAGATCATCTTCCTCCATCATGCAACCATGAATGTATATGTCTTGTATAGGATAACTATCTGTCAGGAAAAAGAAAACAAAACACTAATTGGCAGTGTGCTGTTGTTATAATTAAAAGCGTCTTTAACTAGAACAAAGTTTATTTCCGTAGAAAGTCATGAGAGAAGGTGGTTGTCTCTCGGAGCTGCCCTAGATGGAATTGCTGGCTGCGCGTTGGACTTTAAGGACTGAGGGGAGAGACGCGCGGGAAAGTTTGGGTGACGGCTGCGTGGGCAACACGTGCTCTCACTGGGAGTGGTGCGGACATCCTTCACCTGAAGAACCCTTTTGCCAACACCGAGACTGGGAGCTGACTCTCAGACCCTGTGCTGAACTGAGAGCCCTCCAGGGCACTGAGGGTCCCTGCTGAGGGCCAGGCTCTGCCTGCCTTCCTGGTGGCTCTGCACAGTACCAAGGGCCAGGCACTATATTCATATCACACACGGACACTGAGATTCACACAGCCTGTCACTTGCCGAGAATCCTACAGCCTGTAAACCGGCTCAGGGACAGATGCAGAAGTGGTCCCATTGGGCCTGGCTGGCAGCAGGCTTCAGTGGCTGTGTAGGCCTCGCCATTTCCGCTTGGGCGTCGGCACATCAGCTTGTCCTGTAGCACTTCTATTAGACTCACGTCCTGTTTCCTCTCTCGCCTACTGAGAGTCTCAGCAAGTGGGGTCAGTGCTCACTTCTCTCTACTGCCCTCGACACCCAGTTCTATAGTGTGTAAGCGACGCTACCTGAACCCCTTTGACACTCACCACATGATGACAGATTCTCCCTGAAGACTCGACAGCAGCAAACAAATGCATTGTTCTTCTTGTCAACCACTATTGAAAGGTGATCCACAGCTGAGCTGCAATTGGCCTCATTTGTGAGTGTTAGCAAGTGCAAGACTGAGGGGGCTTCTTGCTTTTCCTTTGTTTGTGTTCACTTGTGCTTCTATTTTGGTTCAGTACTTGTAAGAAGAAAATGTGCTTTATGCAGGGATGTCCCCATTCGTGAGCCGTTATTACTTCTTCTGGATCGTTGCCTATACTGGACTCCTAGCTGTACGTAGTAGTATGATAGTTAGTACGATTGATTTAGGATAGGTTCCCGACGATAACTACAGAAATATTTGATATTGCTACGTGTGTTTATTCATCATCTTTCTTCGATATGCTTTCATGTTCCGCCGAGCAGGTTGGTCGGTCTCTGTCTATTGGCGGGGTTTCGTCTGGTTCACGTGTTCATCTGCATTTGGGAGCCCACAGCACGGTGTGAGTTCTTCTGTCTGATGATGAGCTATTTACCTCTTTGATTTGGTGTTTTGCCATTGACTCTTTGTGTGCCCTTTTGCTTTTGCTATTTTTAGTTTTAAGAAGCAAGTGTATTTGAACATTTGGAGATTTGTCGAAAGTGACGAAATCTGAACTTTCCGAGTTTCTATAGAATTGTAAACATTGTGCGGACATTTAACAAGCTGTACTTAGGTGTATTGAAAAATAGGTTTGGAATCTTGGGGATCATGATTGCAAGTTTAAGTTTTATTAGTGATGTGTTTTGTCTAAGTTGAGAGTATTCAATGTTGATAGTTTAGTTTGTTGATACTAGGACAGAGGGAATAAACTGGGGAATTGCTTCATTGATTTTATCGTTGGGTGTGCTTTGAGAGACAGTTTTTTGAATTTGCTGGTGTGTGGGAGACCCATCCTGGCTCATGCTGAGGGGTTGTGATAGTTGTAGACAGGTGTCTTAGCTGCCTGTGGGTTGTATAAAGAAGCAGGGTGAAAGCACGGTCGGAGAACTTAGAGGTGGTTTGCTACTTGGTCTCGTGCTTCAGTACTCTGCACCCAGTTCCTACATTGAGATTGCTCCAGTAACTCATTGGATGATGTTGTGAAGGATGTAAGCCAAATAATCCCCCCAACTGCTGCCAAAATAAGAAGCAAATGCAAACAATTGAATAAATACATTGAATATTAGATCTTAGTTCCTAAAGTGAAGGAATGGCACGATGCTTTCACTGTAAATTATTGCTAAGCCAATTACTAATACTGATTAATACTTCTTTACATATTGATTATAATGCTGTGTCTAATGATTTGGATAATTAGAAATTTTGAAGAGAATAACATATGCTCTGCTTTATGCATTATTATAAAATATGGTTATTGCGCAAATTCACTAATTTTTTTAGGATTATTTATTTTATGGTGTATGAGTGTACATCTGGACAATTATAAGTAGTGTGGGACCTGGTCGGTCTAGGGCTGGCTGGAAGGTCGAAGAGGTTTAAGCTTCCCTCGACTGGGGAGTGCCTGGGAATCACAGGGTCCTCCTTAGAGCGATTGCTGGCTCCATAACTGTGAGCCATCTCTCCAGGCCAAATCATGACATTCTTAATTGGATGATCAGACTGTAATAAGAGTTAAATATCAACTTCTTCATAAAGTATGAACTTTTCTGTGGTTTGTTAGTTGCTTATTCCCCCAGGTAGGGTCTTTGAGACAGCTGTGAGTCCTGGAAAAGGCATGTAACTTTACTCCAAATTTTAATGGTTGTTTTCATTGAAAGAAAGCATAAGTTATTTTTTTTTCAACTGGGCATCGAAGCATGCTGTCTTCAGCCTGCATATAAATACATAAATCTGAATTATTGGCTTTTATGCTTATGTGGGACCATACAGTACCGAACTTCAAGTCAGATATAGTTATCAACCTTCTGACCGCTTGCTTTTGAACCTCATCTTAGCAGGTCGATCTCCGACCGTTGGTCTTTGAGTCTTTGTTAAATTTTATGTAGAAAAATTATCACTTTTCACCTAAGGGGTGCAAAGTTTGATGGCATCAATTTTAATATAATATGGTACTCTAAGTTATATGTATAGTACTATTTATATACACAACCACAGATAAATATATGATTCTCCAGTTTATTTAATTTAGGGCCGTTAAGACACCAGGCTGGGACTTGGCACTTAGCGTGACAATTGGTCTTCTAACTTTAACTGGGATAGGCACTAACCTAGATCCCTGAATTCCAATCAAGTGTGCCGTAAAGTCACGCACAGTGCAATACAACATTTAAAATAAAATAATAACAAAGAAACTACCAGTGTCTCATCTATAATGCCAAATATTAGTTATCCAGGGGAATGAGGAGGTGAACAGAAGAATACAGCGGCTGTATCAACCCACTAGCCTGGAGTGCAGAGTTGCCATTTAACAGCACGAGGGGACTCTGCTCACAAGGTGGAGAAGGACTGATTCCAAATTTGCCCTTGACTCCAATGTTTGGGCACAACATTCCTCAAAGTCGCAAGACTAGAAAATATAATTGAGAATAACTTTAAAAATTGTTGTTCTTCTACTAGTTTTAGCTTAGTTGGTTAACTAATAAAGGTTTACTTTTCTATTTCATTTCGCTGCAAAAAACGTTGTTTATTTGGGGGTTCTATTCCTCTATATATAATACCAGAGATTGGGTCGTAGATTTTAAAGGCTATATTGAACTGAAATTTTCCTAAAGATAATTTAAATTCTGCCTTCTTCTCTAAGCTAGCATCAAATACACTGAGAAATTATGAGACCATCTCTTGAGTTTTGATGATTAAACTTAATTATGTGATATTTGTTTCAACTACCAGAACAACTTATATTGTCCGACCTTTTATGTATGAAATTCGGACATCAATAAATTTCACTATTCAGTTCTTTTTAATGGCAGTGTATCACACTGTAGCATTATGTTTAGAGGAGTTAGTAGTTTCTTTAAGCAATATAGATAAACATTTAGACTAATCAGTAACTACTCTAATTACTGTTGTTTCTCGTAACTATGACGATTGAAGATGATCGACACACAGGGCCATGGTGTGTACCAAACACGTATTCTATTTGAAAGTGTCTTGGAATGTTTACTGTACTCTTCTGGAGAGACGCCTGTTCCAGCTTGTTGGCGGCGTGAGTAATGGTCTTTACTGTGAGTTGCTATGGGCCTTGGTCATTGAACCATAGGTTGACGATTTCGCTTTAATAGAACTATTTAAAATTGCTGATACCAAGAATACTTTAAGATTTAGGATAGTGAGGGAAACGGATCATCAATGTATTGTATTATAATAATTGTAGTTATACAGATCTGATCTAGCGCTCTGTAAAGCTTGTTGGACTTTCGTTTCAACTAGCTATGCACTGTATATGTGAGCTCTAATTATTTTGTAAAACAACTTTACCTATGATCGAGTCTACACATACCAAGTGTAGCGCGAAAATTAATGTCTGCTTGGTAATGCTTAAAGATATATAATCTAGTATGATATCTTTAAATTTTTTTTTTTTTTTTTTTTTTTTATTGTTGTTGTTTTATTTAACTTTATATTCTATTTGTGTCTGTTAACGGTGTGGTGTTCATAGTGTTAATTAGAGTTTTCTAACCATATTAGGCATGTAATGTATAATGATGTTTATGTTATACAATCAAAGCCTAACAATGGATAGGACATATTTGGTTAATATGAGGTATTTCATTTACAATATGAAGGTATTCCACCAATCGTACATTTTGTCTTTGTTGTCATATGATAAATACATCAAAGTTAAATTTGAATCCATCCCTATTCTATCTGGGTGCATGTATTCATGCACTACACTACACACGCCACACCAGAACACACACACCAACTACACACACCGATTTGCTCACAGGTTCATGCATTACAATCCAACAATTGGAGGAGGGTTCTGCTCCTGCTCTTTCCCATGTGCTTATGGTTGTCCTTGTTCCCTTTGATCTTAACTCTTCAGGGTAGATGAGTCTAAAGTCAAGGTCCAAACAGTCAGAGAGAGTGATGTTTTGCTTCTCATCCCTGTGCCCTTTTTCTTTTGTTTTTTTATATTTAAAATAAATCTTTATTTATAAAACCCACAAATACCAGACTTAACTTAGCCATACGGAGAGCACGTGTTCTATCCCAGCAACCAAAATCAGTCGATTGCAAGCTAGACAGGCAAGGTTGTGATTTTTCTCAGAAATTAATTTCTTCTCACAAGAAACGTATATATTAGATTGAAATTTGCACACATAACAAGGGAAGAGTATTTTTAAAAATTACAACTCGGAAAATGTGAAGAGTCCATATTACATTCACAGTGTCACTACAATTTATTGTATCTCCTCAAGCTTTCTTATACTATACGGGAATATTTAATTTGCTGGTTCTTTTTTTACAATACTTGATTTTTGGACGGCATTAGTAATATAGTTAGAAGCTCAGTAAACTCAACAAGATAAACTAAAGTCTAGTCACACAAAGTTTATCCTTTTAACTGTGAGATGTATAAGAACTAAACTCTTCCTCTTCATCCTTTTGCTCACACCAGAGAATACTTTCTTTTTTTTACTTATTTTAGCCTGTGGCCATTGTCCTTGTTTTCCATTCGTCAGGTGCGTTACTTTACTCCTTTCCCATGTTTGCCGCCTCGCCCCACCGCCACCTTGCTTTACGATATGCCATTTATATCCGCTACTTTTCTCTGATTTTTTTTTCCATTTTTGTTTTTTTTTTTTTTGTGAGTACAAGCATCCTATATGTAAAACCAATTTTGCAAGTAGTTGTGCCCAAATTCACACAGCACAAGACTCCCACCATCCATCTGGATGGGCTTGAATGTTCAATAAATTTGATCGAATAAGTGTCCAGTTTATATTTCTGTAGTTTCATACCTCACCCCAATCGCAGCCCTTATTACAATTTCTGAATCCTAGGTCCCCCTCTCTTCGTCAGGTTGTCCCTAGGCTTGAATAAGGGACAGGTGGAAATGGAGAACGAATTTTCATAAATTCAGACCTATCTCTCTGTGGGGTGAGCAGTTTTGATCTTGTGACTCTGGTTTCATTTCATGGCGTTCTTGTCATGGGCTGACAGTTTGTCAGGAATAACCTTTTCGGACCTAGCACGTAATGAGGGATGCACACCTATAGCTCGAGTTAGATAGTTAGTGTTGATTTAGCAATTCAAGCTACATATGTATTATGTGGTAGGCCTTGGTAGATAATTAAGGGCAATGCACAAGATGTGTTTGAGCGTGTTTCGACTTGTACGCATTTTCACTCGTTTCCTATGGGACCGGGTCTACTGTGCGCGCATTTATCACCTATCCACCTAGGTAGCCTGGCTCGTTTTGATGTTGTGTACACGCTGGTTATTTCTTCCAGGGTGGCGTCATAGCCATAGTCTTTGGGGATCTTACAGGCACACTCGGTTATGCTCCACAGTCTTTCGCCACGGTAGCGGTGATGAGCTGTTAGGCTTGACGGGGTTGGGGTATCTTTGGCTTGACCTCATGGTAACCCATATTTGCACTATACTGTATCGTTGACTCTCTTGGTCACTACACCCTTGGTTGTCGGGCCGTCTTGTCTAACTCTGAGCTATGTTGTGTAAGGATCTACCTCAAGTCTAGTCACTGTTTTCCGGTCTCGGGCCTGCCTGGCGGTTTATGCTCCTCCCCTGTCGTCTTCGCGAGGCAGGCACATTGTATGTTGGGCTTTGATCGTCGGCTTGGACTCGCTCTACCCCTGGGCGCTTCTGTCGGCAAGTGGAGTCCTGTCTTCTCTCGTTATATGCCGCGGTGAGAGCATAAGGACCTAACGGCTTCGTATATGCCAGGGTTGGTTTCTAGGGCACCTAGAGCGGTAATCCTTCCAGTTCAATGCTTAGTAGTGCAATACTATTAGGAAGCGTTTTCTACGTTTTTCGAGTCTTCAACCTGTTTTTTCTTTTGCGTCGACGTCGATTCCTTCTCTTGGAGTCATTTCTTATAACATTGTCACTGAAGCGCTCCCGGAGCTCTTCTCTCTTGAACCTTGTGGCCTACACAGGGTACAGTGTTATCTATTGTGTCATCATAACCTAAGTATGGTTAGCAATGGGTCCTCACAGAGGGGTCGATGTTTGATGCATCTGAGGCTTTTCTTCCTTTGAATGTTCAGACGGGTCAGCCTTTCTGTTGGCATTTTTTAGTTCATCTTGTAGTCAAAGATTGTGTGTTTTTAGGCATTTAGTTTGGTGTTTTTACTGTGGGAATATACAAATGTTTTCCCGTAGTTTGTTTTAAGCTTTGAATTGCAGGGGTTTGATGAAAAGGTTTTATGTCTTTCTGTATCCCCCCTTTTTTTTTAAGCGTATGAGTTCACGAGTAAGTTGTATCATACATGACTATAGGGTGGCTCCAGGGGCGTGATTTCATCAAATTCCCCATGCTGTTTTGAGTGACAGTATGTGGTTAAATTGGGAATCAAACTTAATTTATAAAAACGTTAGAATCATCATTCAAGGAGAGTACGAGGTGATATTGTACAACAGAAAATTTATAGGGAGCATTTGTATGTGTCAATCCCAAAGCCATTGCTACACAGATTTTATGTAAAACAAACTGTGGCAACGGTTTCTCCTTTATCAAGATGCATATTACAATTATTTATTCAGAATTCTGTAACCATGTTGTAACTATTACAATGTTTGATTTTACTTTTACTAAGTATAAACCTATGTGTCTGTAGACGTGTTCCAGGCGAAACTCGGTTACGTGTTTGGGCTGACTCACGTCAATTAAATATGCCTTAATGAAATATACACCCGTGACCCTCACCCACCCCCATCCTCCACCCTTTCCAATCAACCATTTCAGTCCTTCTTTCTGATGCAGTCTTTCTGTTTGTTCTTTTACTTTGCTCCTCTTCCATGCAGAATACTTAATATGGGTTTGTTCGACTTGATCATTAACTAGAGGGCAACAGCCATTTGGGTGCGTTTGTATTTTACCTGGGACTGTGTTCTATCACTTAACATAATGTCGTCCAGCTCCATCCATTTACCTCAAATTTCATGTATGTTGTCCCTGTTACTGACTGCATAGTATTGAGCTGTGTATCATCCATTTTTCTATCCACACGTCAGTTGAAGGGCATGAGGCTGGTTCCAGACTTTTTGGCTATTGTGGAACAAGGTGCCAATAAACTTAGCTGTGGATATAAATTTTTGCGAGTAAGGTGTGTGTCTTTGGGTGGGTCTACACTGCCGAGTGTAGCTGGGTCCCTGGCGGCCTCTTTGAGTCTTCTCATAGGGGTTCCTCCCACCTGCTTTCATCAATAGTGGCTGTACAATGTTTCATTCCTACGTACCGCGAATATGATGAAGTTTCGCCTTTCCCCACCGCTCTCCAGCCACTTTGGTGTCATTCAATGTTTCTTGATCCTAGCCAGTCTTTATTGGAGTAAGGTGGTATCTCAGAGTGGTTTTAATTTTGCATTTCCTTAATTATCAGAAGATTTGTTTTTTTTTTTGACACTTCTTAAGATGTTTCTCGCCATCTCTAACTCCTCCTCTGTGAAGTCTCTATTCAATCTTTGCTCCATCTTTGAATGATTTCAGATTTTGTTTTTTTCTTCTTTGTTTTTTGAGGTAGCTTGTATACTCTGGAAATTAATTGCTTTGATAGATGTATCTGCTGTGCAGGTTTCCTCCCCCTCTGTGGAGTCTTTCCTCCTTCCTTTATTGCTTCCTTTGATGTCAGCTGTTGAGTTTAATGAGGTCCCATTTGTCAATTGTACAATCTTGAATTAATTCTTGTGCAGCTTGCTGTCTGATTTAGGAGTCAGTTTTCCTACACCCTATGGTTTCGTAGTTGCTGCCCAGCTTACTCTTCTATTCTCCAGAGTTTTGGGTTTCAGTTGAGGTCTTTGGTCCATCTGGAGTCGACCTTTGTACAAGGTGAGAGGTTAGGAGTTTAATTTCATTGCTTCTACTAGTGGTGATCCAGTTTGGCCAGCAACGACTGCTGAAGATGTGTCTTTCTTCCATTGGTGTCTTCTTGGCGCCTTGTCATATGAGGTGGCTGATTTGTATGAGCTCAGGTTTTGGATCTTCAGTTTTATTCCATGGTCAACTGGTCTGTTTTTGTGCCCAGTACCAGGCTGTCTTTAATGCCTATAGCCCTATAGTATAGTTTTAAATCTGGTATGTCGATCCTGTATTGCTTTTGCACTAGGGTTGCTTTGGCTATAGGGGTCTTTTGTATTTTTCCAATGAAAATTGGGATTTTATTTTTTCTCCAGGCCTGTGAAGAAACTCTTGGGGATTCTGATTGCGATCGCATTAAATCTGTACTAAGTTGGGTAGATGGACATTTTTACTAATATTTTATTGCTTCCGCAATCCATGAGCATGGGAGTTTTTTTTTTTTTTTTTTTTTTTTTTTTTTTTTTTTTTTTTTGGGTTTTAAAATTTTTGTTGTAGAGTATCTTTGGTGTCGTTTGTGTTTGGTATTGCCTGCATGAGATATGGTTTAGTTGTTTTTTGGAGGCTATTGTGAGTGGGCAGGTTTCCTTGTATTCCATTTTAGTTGCTTGTTGTTGTGTATCGAGATAAGGCAACCTGACTTTTTTTCTAGGATTTATTTGATAGTACTCTCGTCACTGTTCAAGCTGGCTTAATCGTTCTAGGAGTTTTTNAAAAAAAAAGAGAAAGAGAACACATTCAGGCCAGGCATAGTGGCACACACCTTTAGTCCCAGCAGTTGGGAAGCAGAGGCAGGTGATTTCTATGAGATTGAGGCCACCCTGGACTACATAGTGAGTTTCAGGCTAGCAGGGGCTACAGAGAGACCCTGTCTCAAAAAATAAATAAATTCAACAATTAATACTATATCTTACTTTCAGAAACAAAGTTATAATTCATGAAATGGAGCATATATTTTAACCTTAAAACTAATTAAGTTTTTTACTATTACAATTCAGAACCACTTAACCCAAAAATAATAATGTATAGGCCCCAGTTACTTGGTTTGGAATGACACCTGAAGCCCAAGATGTAAAATCTCTTCAAGTGATTCTGATGTACAGCCATGGTAACAAAAATTACATTGGGGGGGGGGCTGGAGAGATGGCCTAGCGGTTAAGAGCGCCGACCGCTCTTACAGAGGACCCGGGTTCGATCCCCAGCACCCACATGGCGGCCGAGAGCCGTCTGAAGCTCCAATTCCAGGAGAACTCCAGCTCCAGGGGAATCCGAGACCCTCTTCTGACCTCCGCGGCATTGCACGACACGGGTGCACAGACCTGCATGCAGACAGTACATTCATACACATACAGAAATAAAAAAAAAATAATAAAATAAATAAATAAATAAATGCATTGGGGGTATGCATCACTTGTGAAGCCCAACTTAAAGGTCCTCAAGTGCCTTTTCTCCTGAAGAACATTTGACAAATCAGTATTTGAAAGACAAAAATGAAGCATATAAAGAAAGTTTGGAGCAGGTCATTCAGCTCGAGCCTGGAAGACAGGGAAGGAAATCTGCTTTCTGCCAAATACTTACTCTGGACTATTGTTTTAAAGTCACAGCGTGTGTGATATGAGAAGGTGGCAGTGGTTTCTCCATGTGAGCTGACTGAATAGCATTATTGCATTTCACATAGAGATGTGAGATATCATCTTCCTCTGACACCCCATGCCTCTGTTGGGTAGGGTCTAGGCTTCTGGTTTCGATTGGCTGGAAAGAAATTCCTCAAGTATTTTTTGCTTTATCATTGGAAATATTCAGGGGAGGACACCGAAATCCATCATTTCAGCCCCAGTCTTTCCCTATGTCTCCGATGTTTAATATCCAACCATAGCAGGAATGGTATGTGGGGGGCGGGTTAGTTAATAGGTAACTTTAGGTTACAAAATCAAATAGAAGCATTCCATGTGCATCAAACAAGTTTCTGCTAAGTTTCTAAGTGCCTGAAACTTCAATATTTGGTGAAAAATCTTGCAGGCAACTGTTTGTTGTAATGAATCAAGTGTAATATGTATAATACTTTTTTAATAATTCAGAATTTTGAGTCTTTGAGTGAAAAGCTCTTTAGTCTGATCTATGTCAACCCTGTGAGATAGTTTACAAGCTTTCTGCAAGCACAGTTCAAAGCAGATCCTCACTGTGTCTCAGCCATGTCTAGGGGAGTATGAGGCCTTATTGATTATTGTTTGCTTGCATTGTGGTATAGGTAAAGAAGATACGGAAGGGCTGGGGGTATAGCTCAGTGGCAGAGTACCCACCTAGCATGTTGGGTAGCCTTGGGTTTTATCTCCAGCACTAACAAAAAAGGAGGTGGGAATAGAAAGAAGGCACAGGAAACTTCAAGATTTACATAAACATATTCAAAACAAAATTTATTTTTTCCCTACTAATCTGTTAATTTTTCTCTTCCTGAAAAGAGCAAAATAGAAATATTTCAGGATTTGGACTTTTGGAAGTAAGAAAGGTGATTTTATAGTCTCGAGCTTTCTTTATGAGCTGGGGGCACTGAGGCTTAGAGAAGTAAAATGATTGGCAAAGATACAACCACCTAATGGGTAATTAAGATAACAGGAGTTGAAGCCAGATATGTCTGTACTTGTAAATGGTTTTTGCTACTAAGGAGCTGAGGACCTGGAGAAACTACCCATTTCTGAGCATCTTTTCTAGATTTATAAAATGAAAACAATAATATTGTTCAAATAAAGATCTAGCTGAGATGCTTAGCATTCTATCCAGCACACAAAACACTAAAAGTGGCTTAGCTCTTACCAATTTTTATCATTCACTTATTTTAAATGTTCTTGGAGTTCATTATAATCTTTTACTTATTTAATGGATTTTGTTTATTGTTCACAACTCTTTATTGCTTTTTTCAGCAGGCGGGGTCATAGTCAAAACCAGAATTTTGTTTTCTCACAAACAGGCTTATTTATTCAAGTCTAGAGGAACTGGCCTCTGTATCAGAAGTTACTTCTCTTTTTCCCAGGCCACAAAAAAAAAATGATATGTATTATGAAATTTATTTTTAATTAGGGATTAAAAGATCCTCTCCCCAGAGAAATTAATTTCAGAACATCAGTGAGTCCTAGTAGGGAGGTTGGGAATAGGGAGAGGATTCATTTAAGGGTCCAGGTAGCTCTACAGTCCTTAGCACTTAGCCGAAAGTTCAATTCTACTCTCTTCGCAGTCCCAAGAGGCTTAGCTCCCCTTTGAGCCTGTATCTAAAAGGCTAGAGTAGCTGGAAAATCCTGCCAAATAGGAATTAAAAATGACAAAACAGCTGATTAGATCGGAGATGACAAGAATGAGAAATAAAAGCCATTAGAGCCCATTTGCAATGTGCCTTTAGCCAGTCGCATTTCAAGGCGTTCCCCTGAAAATTATTAATGACATGACAGCATTTTGTGCACAGGGATCTGATATGTGAAGTAACACGAGGGTGCACATACTGCGTTTGAGATGTAAGAGGAGCCTGCCCTCATTTATTTCATCTCACAGATTTGAAGAGACACCCTAATCAAGCTGTCAGGGCGGTGCCAGTAGAAGGAAGCGTGCTGTACCCAGAGAAAGCAGATGTCCACAGAAAATAGATTTTTTTCTATGGTAGAGGTCAGTAAGCTACAGCCAGGGCCTAAGCTCGGTCTATTACCTAATTTTTGTACACCCAAGAGATCCAAGGAATATTTTTATTAGAGCATACTCACATTCATTTGTTTACATATTTTCTCTACCACTGTTTTTGAATTACAGCGGCAGAATGGAGTGGGCTCAGAAAGCCTAAATTATTTGCTATTTTGATCTTTATAGAAAACTTGGCCAATTCTTAAACTATAGGAGGCTTCAGCTATGGTATTAAAACTAACATTTCTTCTGCAAAGAGAAAAGTAAGTACAACTCGGGAAATTTCTGAAAAGCTTTCTATGGAAAATTGGAGCCTCAGAGCATGAAAAACAGTTTATTGGCCACCCCATAAGGACAAGGCACCTAATCCTGGAAACAGTGAGGAAGCAGGTCTCATAACAAGTCACTGGAGTAAACTCACCAGGTTCCAGCCAGCCAGCCCTCCAGCAGTTCCACAAGGCAATGTAAACATCTTATTCTTTCAGAAGTTGTCCCAGGCTGTCAATCAGTTGTCCCCTTAACTGTTACCTTCATGGGTAAGAGATAAGTGACAGCCCAGAGGTAATATAGATCCTAATCCTTTCCTTTTTTTTTTTTTTTATGTGTATGAGTGTACTGTCTGCATGTAGGTTGGTGGACCCGTGTTGTGTAATGCCACAAAGGTCGGATTCCCCTGGAACTGGAGTTAAAGACGGATTTTAGCTGCCATGTGGGTGCTGGGAATCGAGCCCCGGTCCTCTGCAAGAACAGTACGTGCTCTTAACTGCTGAGCCATCTCTCCACCCCTATCCTAATCATTTCATATTTGCCTCTGAGCTATTGTGTGTTCATATCCCTGGACCTTTTAAACAGTATTTAATGAACAGGATTTTACTCCTTCCTTCACGGATTCCTCCCTCCAAAGAGATGTGGGCCTCACCTGGCAGTACCAGTTATATCCAAGATACTTATCATCACACAGTCTCAGACTGCTTAGAACATCACTCTCAATAAGCTTGAAAATTATTCTTTTTCTCAAAAATACTTTTTAAGCCAAAGCAAATCTCGTCTTCTTAAGATTAAGAAAGATGTTGCTATTATTGTTCAGACAACAGAATGGGTGGCAGTGGACAGTGAAGAGCAGAGGCGACCCTGGTGGCCCCCACAGGACCAGCTGTGCCATCCTTCACTAAAAGTCCTGCTCACAAGGTGGCAACAGCTAGTGGTCTTATCATCCAGCAAGACAGATGTGCACACCTGATAAAGAGCAGGTGAGCAAGAGTCGGACAGAAAAGACTAGCGCAAATGAAGACGCTTTATAGGCTTCCTGAGCACATTTATTGGGCAAATTAATGGAAGGGTGGAGCTGGAATTGAGCAAAAGAGAAGGGTCGGGTTGTACTATTCCTATGGGGCCCTTGATTGAGTCTATATGCTAAGAAAAGGCCCTTAAACATTGAGTCATTTAACACCTTCATTATGGTAAGATCTAACCTGGGTATAACTGGTAAAATGCTTTAGGTATTTATAAAGAGTGTACCTTAATTTGTCATAGTACCAATGACTGGAAAGTCCGTAATCAAGAGAGCAGCAGTTTCAGTGTCTGGGGAAGAGCTGTTCCTCACAGATGGTGCTTTCTTATGGAATCTTCAAATACCAGAAGGAGCAGGAAGGGTGGAAGGGCAAACTCAGCCCTTTAGGCCTTTTTATAGGGCATAAATTCCATGTAAAATGGTAGTGGCTGAATAGCCTGTACACCTCCCAAGGCCCTGGTTCTTAAGCATTAACCACATTGACCAGTCAGTTTCAACATATGAATTCTGGGGACCTATTCAGTCCTGGCATGTAAATTAGTGATTCTCAATAGAATTTTCTTTTAAAATAATGAAGAGTGGTCAGTGAGATGGCTCAGCCAGTACAGGCCCTTGCAGCCAAGCCTGGTAACCCGAGTTTGATCCTCAGGATCCACATGGTTGAAAGAGGAAACTGATTCCCCCAACTCGTCCTCTCATTTCCATATGAGCACTGTGGCACACATTAACCCATGCACACACAGCCTACATACAGTAAAACAGATGTAATAAAAATTTAAAAATTAATAATAGTGACAAAGAACCTTTATTCAGTGTTCAAACTGCAAAAGTAGGATGTTCTGTGGTTTCTTGTTTTTTATTTTTTTATTTTTTATTTTATTTATTTATTTTTTTTTAATTTTTTTTTTTATTGTTGTATGTTATGAATGTACTGTCTGCATGCAGGTCTGTGCACCCGTGTCGTGCAATGCCGCGGAGGTCAGAAGAGGGTCTCGGATTCCCCTGGAACTGGAGTTCTCCTGGAATTGGAGTTTCAGACGGTTCTTAGCCGCCATGTGGGCGCTGGGGATCGAACCTGGGTCCTCTGCAAGAGCGTCGGTGCTCTTAACCGCTAGGCTATCTCTCCAGCCCCAGGTTTCTTGTTTTTTAAACCATAACATACCACCTGGCTCACCACACCTTTGAAAGGTGGAAGGAGGACAGTGGGGGCTTTAGTCCTGCTTTTTATCAGAGGAGTTAAAGCTTGCAATTTCAGTCTTTGACTAATGCAACCACAAGAGCCTTCATTTTTAGGATTCTTTGTCATTTTAAATGACCTCTAGATTGGACTGTGGGATGAAGGTCAATTGCTACCCTAAGAGGGGCCAGATGGAGACGACTCCCTTTAGTCTTCAGAGTCCTTCCTGTCTCATAAGTTTTTGAAGTACATTTTTAAAATTTTTTTATTTTTTGTATTTATTTATTTATTTATTTATTTATTTTTGTATGTGTATGAATGTACTGTCTGCATGTAGGTTTGTACACCCGTGTCGTGCAATGCCGCGGGGGTCAGAAGAGGGTGTTGGATTCCCCTGGAACTGGAGTTCTCCTGGAATTGGAGTTACAGACGGTTCTTAGCCGCCATGTGGGTGCTGGGGATCGAACCCAGGTCCTCTGCAAGAGCAGTCGGTGCTCTTAACCTCTAGGCTACATTTTTATTCACTTTTCCACAAGGTGGAATCTGTTTTCCATGGACACCAAGACTTCTTTATATCAAACCTAGAAAGAAAAAAAGCTTATTTAGATGGTGATCTCATAACAGCAATGGGAAGGAAA
Source organism: Rhizomys pruinosus (assembly GCA_009823505.1). Classification (NCBI taxonomy): domain Eukaryota; kingdom Metazoa; phylum Chordata; class Mammalia; order Rodentia; family Spalacidae; genus Rhizomys; species Rhizomys pruinosus. The sequence goes on along the minus strand of VZQC01014390.1, from coordinate 662,286 downwards.
GTTACTGCTAAGTGACTTCTAAGGGGGGCTTTTGCTTTCTCTAAATTTCACTCCTTTTAGAGGTCTAAACAAAAGCCATCCTGTTGAACTAGATAAAAATGGTCAGACATTCAAGGTTAATTGTCTTCCAAAGAAGTAAGTTGTAGAAAAATCTGACAAGAAAAGTGTCTGAAGGTAGAGATAGTGACACAATACCCAACTCATGTATAACATCAGTCTCTTCAAGGGGAGACCCTGTGAATGGGACGCTCTGCTTTAAGCAGTGCCTGGGACTTCTCAGGGGAGTTGTCAATAGGTAAAACATGGAAAGTGGAGCTTTCCGTGAGCAGATGTAGTCATGTACTATCTAGCCTCTGTCCTTTCCATAAGCAGGTGTAGTACTATCTAGCTTCTGTCCTTTCAGAAACACAGAGGACTTCTCATGTCAGCTGTTATACCTACTGCTTCAGGATTTGCTTCAGGATAAGTTTCCTAGTAATTGAGATCTTTGCCACCAGCCCTATACTTGTTTATCAGTTAATAGAAAAGTGATTTCACTAGAGGTCATCAATAACATATTGTTCTGTTTATTGCCTTTTAAATAGCTGGAATGAGTCTTCCAAGAAGCACAGGACCACCTCTGGCCCAGACACAATGGAAAAACAGCAATATGGGAAAAGTTCATAATAAATCCCCCCCAAACTCAACCGGTCCTGCAGAATATCCCAACAACAAGATCTCCCTGGAAGGAAACCAAGGGAGAGCAAATGCTCTACTGAGATGTTTTATGTCTGATTCTATATATGGAAGGCAGATCATCTTCCTCCATCATGCAACCATGAATGTATATGTCTTGTATAGGATAACTATCTGTCAGGAAAAAGAAAACAAAACACTAATTGGCAGTGTGCTGTTGTTATAATTAAAAGCGTCTTTAACTAGAACAAAGTTTATTTCCGTAGAAAGTCATGAGAGAAGGTGGTTGTTACACCCAGAAGTGTCAAGCAGGTTTGAACTTGCCTTTCTCTCTCTATGCTGACAGTCATAGGAAGCCTGAACCCCTTTGACACTCACCACATGATGACAGATTCTCCCTGAAGACTCGACAGCAGCAAACAAATGCATTGTTCTTCTTGTCAACCACTATTGAAAGGTGATCCACAGCTGAGCTGCAATTGGCCTCATTTGTGAGTGTTAGCAAGTGCAAGACTGAAAGCTCATTACCCTAGAAAGAGAAAGCGAGAACAAGTTCCGGAAATCAGGCTACAGAAGCAGGGAGCTGTCAGCAGCTTGGAGGGAAGGAATGCACTGCCTCCCGCTGGTGACTGAGGCCGCTTGTCCCTCCCTACGCTACTGCCCCACCCCACCTCACCTGGAACAGTTCCTCTCTCCAGAAAGAGGAGCCACAGAGGTATTTAGGGTCAGGAATGAGACTTAGGTGGCTACTCCAGTTTGCTGCCGTTGCTAACACTGCCTCTTTATGGACTGAGGGAACTTAATGTCTAGGTCTTTTAGGAATTCTTTAACTGTGTGACCTTTATGGCAGAAAGGGTCCCTTTGGTTTCCTATTCCTGGGAAATCAAGGTGTGACCCATTTCAGCTTTATATATTTTGCAATGCATAGCAGTTGCTTAAATATTACTTAACCTGCCTTTATTAAACAGTAGATTCCTTAAAGATAGGGCTGTTAAGGGCAGGTATAGAACAGCAGGGACTGACTATCCACTTTGGCCTGAGTTCAAAAGCTGGCTCTACCTGATGTTCAAGGTCAGCTCTCAGATCTTTCGACAATTCAATTTGCTACCTACACAATGAGAGACAAATGGAAGGTGCTATGGGCTGCATTCTGTCCATCGAACACTCATGTTCAAATACCAGCTCCAAGCATGTCAGAATGGGACTGCATTTGGAGATATGATCCTCAAGGAGGTTATTAAGGCCAGGTAAGGCACTGCATGACAAGTAGAGGATAACAGGGGATCCAGGCAAGCTCAGAGAAAAGGTCACGTGGAGATGCAAGAGAAGGTGGCTTCCTATAAGGCACAGAAAGGAGCCTCTAAAGGAAACAGTTCCAATGGCACCTTGGTCATGGACTTCCAGGCTCCAGGACTGTAAGAAAATGAATTTCTGCTGTTGCTCTCTCCCAGCCTATGAAACTTCACTCAGCAGCCCTAGCCAACTAGGACACAGAAGAGTGAGCTAGGGTTCTTTCAGCCTGCATGAGCTCGGTCTCAGTATGTAATTATGAAAAGTACTTGGAAGGTGCTGGAAACTAGAGACCCTCCAGGAAGCATGTACAGACACAGAGAAGTTTCAAACCTCTCAGGTCCCCGTGGCCTATCTGTAGTTTTCAATGTCCTAAGATTTTTGGGAAGAAGGTTGATGATACTGAAAGAGAATGGAAGTGCAAGGCTCAGGTGATAATGTGTTGGAGACCGAGACACAGTCCAGCCTGGACAGGCCTGAACATGCCCTGCTCACCCAGCATGGGTCTGGGATTATACCGATGTTTGCTGAAGATAAGCCCAGGATGTTTCAGCCAGAAGTTCCTGCTCTTTTATCTTGCAAAATAGCCTTCCCTCTGCACCAGATGGCCTGACTGACTAATTGCCCTGCTCCATTCTCCCCCTCCCCACTTCCTGTTTTCTGCAGGATATATGCAGCGCCTTTCTTCCAATAAACTAGACCTTGACAAAGCTTGCAGGGTCTCTCTCTCTCTCTCTCTCTCTCTCTCTCTCTCTCTCTCTCCCATCTTACAGGTCTGGGGTCTCCTTCAGGTACCTGCGGATTACTGCCCCCACAGACGGGGACAATAATGAGATTTTCAGGGGGAGGTAAACCCTCCAGAGCTTCAGGAGAATGAGGAAACCTCTGGGAAAAAGAAGCCCTCTCATTCATACACATTCCTAGAAAAAGACATCAGCCAGACGTGATGGCTCATGCCTTTAATCCCAGCACTTGGAAGGCAAAGGTGGGTAGATAGATCTCTGTGAGTTCAAGGCCAGCCTAATCTACATAGTAAGTTTCAAGATAGCTGGAGCTACAGGGAAACCCTGTCTCAAAAAGACCCTTCCCCAAAGGCAGAGACATCAGCCTAGAAGAAAAGATGCTGACTTTTAAAAAAAGTAACATTGCAAACATCAGGACAATCCCCTAAGAGCACTTTCTCTAATGTTCTGCTTAAAAACACAAACTTGTATGGGCCTTTAATCTAAGCACTTTGGGAGATGGAGGCTGGAAGATCGTGAGATCAAGGCCAGCCTGGTTTACATAGTGAGACCCTATCTCAAACAGCCAGCCAAACAAACAAAGGAGCCAAATTTGCACTTTGATATTTAGGGGCATTTCCCTTACTCAGATCTGAAAAATGAAAGCATTTGGCTATCCCATTCTATTTCAAGCAAAATGGCATGGAATAGGCAAGTAATGCTTGTTTGGGGTTTAGTTCTAAAAATATTTAGCTGTTTCAAAGTCAGTTCTTTCATAGAGAACCACAGACTCAGACTTTAGCTAGAAAATTCTGAGCAACCTTGATATATTTGACATATTCTTTCCACGCCTGTCGCCAATCCATCATCTGAAACAACATAGCCACTGGTTCTGGATATTTCAGGATCTGAGCACCCTTCTGTATTCTCTCCTTCTGTCTCCTCTTCCACTTCCCCAGAATGTAAATTCAGCAGGCTGAAAAGAGTTCTATGATCACAACTTAAAAAAAAAATCTCTGCTTTTCTTAAACCCATTGCTGTGGTAGCTCTGATTTCATGATTGACTTTAGTTCTTCAGAGCAGAACCATTTATGTTGCAAAATGCATCCCAGAGAGTCTCACCCAGAGACTAGGAGCAGCTACTGCAGAGCACAGCAGCCTAGGCTGGAGCAGAGAGAGCCCGCTTTATTGATTGGGCAAAGCTTTGCTTGGCAGTTTGGCCTTGCTGGTAATAGCAAGGCTGGTGGGGAGTGCAAAGTGGTGGTGCAAGTTTGGGTTAGGAGAGCTCTTCCACCCGTTTCTGCCTAATTTAGCTCAGTTAGGTCTGGCAGAGAGCTAAGGAAAAACTTTGAGTATAAATTGGCTTCTTCACCTAATTAGCTGTAGGAAATAATCCACCGTAAGCCTTGAGTACACTGTTTTAAAAATTTTTATTTTAAATAATCCTGGAGAGGAGGCTTCCTTGACATGAAATGGGAGGTCACTGGCCTGCTCTTTCTCTTCCTGCAGCATGTCTTCTCAGATAGGCCTCAGACATAGCTCAGGATAAATAATTCATAGTTTACAGAACTTCCATAAGAGCTAAATGGGATAAAATGGGCAAATGTGGTTAGAAGTCATCACAAGCTACTCTTGTAAGATGCGAGAAGCAACAGCAACAAGAAATGGCCCTTAGAAGAACACGGGTAAGATCGGGACCCATAAACGATGTCTGGGAAGATCTTCTAACCAGAACTTTAAAACTTTTATTTATGTAATTAATTTTTTTACATTGTTATTAATTCTTTGAGAATTTTATACAATATATTGATCATACTTGCTACCAAATCCTCCCTTACCTCCCTAATCCTCCCCAACTTAGTGTCCTGTTATTATTATTTTTTTTTTTTTTAAAAAAACGCCAGTCCAATTTGTGCTGCTCAAGCATGGGCTTGGGGCCATCCACTGGAGTGTGGTCCACTCATTAGGTGCCAGACCCTTAAAGAAAACTTTCCCTCTCCCAGAAGCCACCAACAGTCCATAGCTCCTCAGTTAGTACTGTAGCCACACGAGCTCCTCCATAGTCCATGCTGGCAGTGATTGGCTTGACCTTGTGCAGGTTTTGTGTGGGTAAACATAGCTGCTATGAATTCACAAGTGTAGCCATCCAGCCATGTCCAGAAGACACTGCTTCACTTTGGTCCTCCCTGACCTCTGGTTCTCATAATTGTTCTCTTCCAAGATGGTCACTGAGCCTTGGAGAGGGGGTGTGGTGTAGGTATTCCATTTGTAGCTGAGCACTCCAGATCACTATTCACTGCCTTTCATCAGTTGTGAGTTTCCTCATTAACTACCATTCATTGCACAAAGAAATGTATCTGATGAAGTCTGAAGGCTGCACTGTCTACGGGTAGAGAGATAGGAATTTAGAGGGCAGTTTTTTTACTGTGTTTAGCAGAATAATAGTGGTAGGTTCACCTCTGGGGCCCATGACCTCTCCAATCATGGGTTCTTGGTCAGATTGACAGTACCAGGTATGCGTTTCCTACTATAGAACAAGCCTTAAATTGGATCAGAAAGCAGTCATCAGTATTATACCCATAGGTGTATCTTGCCACACCTGTCATTACTGCATTTCAGATGGTTTACAGCTGAGCAAGAATGTTGGTGACTCCACCCTCCCCACCCTCCGGCATCCTGCATAATGAGTTCCAGTAGAGTGAGAGCTGGCCAGCAGCAAGGATGCTTCATAGTCAGTATCAGCTTGATTCCTTCATCTCCTGTGCACAATGTGTGTGATATTCTTAGCAATAAGGTCTTATTATATCAAGTTCTACGTGGCAACCGAGAGCAATGGCAATAGCCTGTATTGTTCTGGGAGCTCTGGGACACTAGACAACTTGAGAGCAGATATCCTATACCTGGTATTTATTTAAGTGGGGAGGATTATGCTTATCTGAGAAGCCAATGGGATGCCAAGTAACCAATACTTTTGAAGTGATCCTCTCCCCAACTTTAAAGCAGTACAGACGTTGTTGAGTTGCACTTAAAGGGTAATGGCAACCAGGCAGGTCCAGTGTGCAGCCTTGCTGCCCAGCCAGGGGATCTGCTGCCCAACTCTAGAACTATAGAGAAGAACTGTGTGCATGGATAGAGGGACAGGCAATGACCCACACGGCTTGGCCATCATGTGGGGGCTGGCGTGCAGCCTTGCTGCCCAGCCAAGGGATCCACTGCCCACCTCTAGAACCACAGAGAAGAAATATGTGTGTGGATAGAGGAACAGAGAGCCATGCACACATTTGGTGATCAGGTGGTGTCCAGCATGCAACCTCGCTACACAGCCGCCCACCTCTAGGACCATGGAGAAAAACTGTGTGCATGGATAGAGGGACAGACAGTGGCCAGGTGGTGTCTGGCATGAGGGCCAAAGGAATAACAGTGCTCTCCACCCCCCTGTGCTCAAGCTACTAGTACTGTTGTGGAGAGGATAAGCTGTGGTGTTGTACTTTGCTGTGGTTGGGATGATCCAGCAGGTGCAGTGTCAGTGATTCTAGGCTGCACAGCCAGAGCTGAGGAAGAAACCAGCAGGAAGCAAACTGAGTCATCAACCAGTCCTCCATATTAACATTTGCAATTAGCAACAGAAGCAAAACAAACAAGCAAACAAACAAAAAACAAATCCACATGCCAAAGACACAATGGAAAAACAACAATATGGGAAAAGTTCATAATAAATCCCCCCCAAACTCAACCAGTCCTGTAGAATATCCCAACAACAAGATCTCCCTGGAAAGAAACCAAGACATGACCTTAGAAGAACAATTGTAGACATATTCAAAGAATATAAAGAACAAATCAAATAACTAAAGGGAGAGAGAATGAAAAACTCTGGAAGTGGATACACTGAAAAGATCTCAGGCTGAAAGAAAAAAAGAAACTGACCATGGAAGTAAGGAGCTGCAAGAAGAGAATGAAAAGCTTCAAAAGGAAGTGGAAATACTGAAGAAATCACAGGATGAAATGAAAAGGGAAATTGAACATTCATCCAATCAGCAAGAAAGGATGAGAAAAAGCCTCAGAAGCAGAATGGATGAAGCAGAAAAAAGAATATCAGACCTAGGGATATCACAATGCAGCTAGAAACCTCAAGTAAAGATTATGAAAATTAAAAAAAAAAACAAGAATGGAACAACCAGGAAATGTGGGACACCATGAAAAGACCAAACCTCTACATCATAGGGATAGAGGAAGGAGAACCCAAGAAAATGGTATTGATTAGATCTTCAACAGAATAATAGAAAATTTCCACAAACTGAAAAAAGACAAACTCATACAAATACAAGAAGTACACAGAACACCAAATAGACAAGACCAGAAAAAAAAATTCCCTAAGCCATATCATGGTTAAAATACTAGATGCTCAAAACAAAGACAAAATACTGAAAGCCACAGGAGAAAAACAAGTTACATATAAGGGGAAACTCATCAGAATCACAGATGACTTCTCAGTGCAACAAACTATGAAAGCCAGAAGAACATGGACCAAAGTATTCCTAGTGTTAAATGACTTTAGATGCTAACCCAGATCACTATACCCAGCAAAAATATCAATCAAAGTTGAAGGAGAAAGAAAAATCTTTCATGACATAAACAAAATGAAAGAACAGATGTCAAAAAAACCCATCATTTCAGAAAACTACTTGAAGCAATTCAAAGAAGAGAGGAAAGGAGCAACTATCCTCAAGCAACCCAACAGAAAAATTAACAAAAACATAACAGAGTAAATAAATACCTAGACCAAGAATGCAAATGAAAAATAAGTTGAAAAGAAACAACATACATCTCTCAATAATAACCTTAAATATTAATGGTCTAAACTCCCCAATCAAAAGACAGACTGGGAGAATGGATTAGGAAACAGAATCCATCTACATGCTGCCTATAAGAAATCTATCTCACCCTCAAGGACAGACACCACCTTAGAGTGAAAAGATGGAAAAAATATTCCAAGCAAATGGTACCAAAAAGCAAGCAGGAGCCACTATTCTAATATCAGACAAAATAGACCTCAGAGTAAAATTAATCAAAAAAGACAAAGAGGGCCATTGTATCCTTAGCAACAGAACAATTAACCAGGAAGATTTCGCAATCTTAAATGTTTATGCACCAAACTCTGGTGGGATAGAGGGACATACAGTAGTCCGAACTTTATAAACACAATCCTTCAGGACCTCAAGACACAGATTAATCCCACCATGCTAATAGTGGGACTTTAATACCTCACTGAGTCCCTTGGATAGGTCAACTGGACAAAAAATAAACAGAGAAGCATCAGAACTGAACAATACAATACGACAAGTGGACCTCACAGATATCTACAGAATATTCCACCCAAACACCAGACAATATACTTTCTACTCAGTGCCTCATGGAACATTCTCCAAAATAGACCAAATACTGGGACATCAAAGAAATCTCAACAAATGCAAGAGGAGTGAAATTATTTTATGCATTCTATCAGACCACAGTGCAATAAAGCTCAATATTAACACCAGGATTAGCCCTACTAACTATAAGAACACATGGAAACTAAACAACTAAATCCTGAATAATGAGTGGATCAGGGAAGAAATAAAGAAATAAAAGCATTCCTGGAACTAAACGAAAACGACAATACAGCACAACAAAACCTGTGGGATACATTAAAATCAGTCCTAAGAGGGAAATTTATAGCCCTAAGTACCCACATAAAAAAAAAAGAAAGAGAACAAATGAACAACCTAACACTGCAGCTAAAAACACTTGAGAGACAACAACAAATGAACCCTAAACCCAAAAGACAGGAAGAAATAACAAAAATCAGAGCGGAAATCAGTGAAATAGAAACAAAGAAAACAAAGAATCAATGAATCCAAAATCTGGTTCTTTGAAAAGATAAACAAAATAGACAGACCTCTAGCTCAGTTAACCAAAAGAAAGAAAGAGCAACTCCAAATCAATAGCATTTCTGATGAAAGGGAAAAGATCACAAGAGATAAAGAAAAGATCCAGACAATCATACAAGAATACTTCAAAAACTTATATTCTACTAAATTTGAAAACCTAAGAGAAATGGATGAATATCTGAAATCCTGGGATTCATCAAAGCTTAACTAAGAAGAGATTGACAGCTTAAACAGACCCATAATACTTGAGGAAATTGAATAAAAAGCCTCCCAACTAAAAAAAGCCCAGGCCCAGATGGTTTCACAGCAGAATTCTATAAAACATTTAAAGAGGTCTTACAACCATTACTACTCAAACTTTTCAGAAGGACACAAACAGAGGGAAATATCCCAAATTCCTTCCTTGAAGCCGGCATCACTCTAATACCAAAATCAGGCAAAGATACAAACAAAAAAGAAAACTATAGACCCATACCATTAATGAACACAGATGCAAAAATTCTCACCAAAATATTTGCAAATTGCATACAGACCCACAACAAAAAGATCATCCATCATGACCAAGTTGGATTCATACCAGAGATGCAGAGATAGTTCAACATATGTAAATCAATAAATATCATAAAACGCATTAATGGACTGAAAGACAAAAACCACACAATCATCTCGATTGATGCAGAAAAAGCTTTGGACAAAATCCACCATCCTTTCATGCTTAAAGTCCTAGAGGGAACTGGACAGGAGGGGTCATTCCCCAATGTAATCAAAGCAAGAAACCCACAGCCTAAATGGAGAAACATCATCCTAAATGGCGAAAAGTTGGAAGCATTCCCCTTAAAGGCAGGAACATGGCAAGGCTGTCCAATAGCGCCACTCCTCTTCAATATAGTGCTTGAAATGCTTGCTAGGGCAATAAGGCAAGAAAGCGAAATTAAAGGAGTACTAATTGGAAAAAAGGAAGTAAAACTATCCCTTTTTGCAGATGATATGATAGTTTAGTTAAGGTTCATACAACATAGAACAGGGGGTCAACAGGACACTAATTAATCTCTTAACTCTCCTTAAGCTGTCTCAGCCAGGTGTGGGGTTGCACACCTTTAATCCTAGCACTTGGGAGGCAGAGGCAGGTGGATCTTTGTGAGTTCAAGGCCAGCCTGGTCTACAGAGTGAGTTCCAGGACAGCTGGGGCTACAGGGAGACCCTGTCTCGAAAAGACCAAAAAAAAAAAAAAAAAGAAAAAAGAAAGAAAGAAAGCTGTCTCATGCAATGGAGGGCCAGGAACTCAAAGGTCATAAATGGCCAAACCATGGAGATTAGGAGTCTGCAGAGTGTAGGTCCATGGACAGGTGTCCTATATTAAGTTTCACTCATCCAGGAATCCAGGACCATTGTGGAAGAGGGGGCAGAAAGATTCTGAAAGCCAGGGAGGTGATGCATGACCATAAGGAAATAGAATCCAACAAGCTCCTGGGACCCTGCTCATATGAACGTATAGCCATGGTGTTAGCAGGCACAAAACCCATGCAAATTCAACCAGACAAAACCCAGCATGGACCTGGGGAAATAGGTAGCAGAACCCAATATTAGCTGAAGAAATATTGGCAGCTGATTACTGCTGAGTGAGGAAGAACTGGCCTTCTTAAAGCAAGGGACTCTGGATAGGCTGATTAGAGCTCAGTGGATGAACTTGCACTGAGGAATGGCCAGGGAGATTAATTTGGTATAATAGGCCCTAACACAAATGACAGGATGTATGAATTCCAGTTGGGGGGTATGTGAGGGAGGGTGCCAATGGGGAATGCTATGTAAGGTGATTAAAACTGACTGAGATGTTATTTGTGAAATACACAAAAATTCAATATAAAGATTTTTAAAAGGTGACTATAAAGAAAATGTCTGACTCGTGACTAGAGAGATGACTCAACAATTAAGAGCGCTCACTGATCTTGCAGAGGACTTGGGTTTGATTCCCAGCACCCAAATGGCAGCTAAAAACTGTCTAGTAACTCCAGTTCCAAGAGATCTGACCTCTTCTGACCTCCACATGTATTGCATGACATGTGTACATTTACATGCAAGTAATGCACTTGTACACATAAAATTAAAAATAATAAATAAGAATTAAAAAAAGAAAAAAATCTCCATAGTGCATCCAAAAGGCAAGGAAACAAATTGTTCAGACTTCTATGAGGCTGCATAAAAATAAGAGAGATGTCTATAATAGAAAAGTGATGGTGTAAGTGGGTGACAGAATTAGGACTGGTTTTTGGCATCTCTTCTGTCTTTTTCTTTGCAATCTAAGCTCTTCTCTAGGAGCATATATTTTTCCTTGAAAGGGACTGCAGTAATGTAAACACAAAGCATTTTTAGTTTGCTTAATTAAAAAATAAAGAGACCCAAGAAGAAAAAGCATACATGTGCATGCACACACACATACACATTCAAAGTTTAAAATTTAAAAACACATCTTATGGGGAACAGTTGCTTCCTATGTCTAATTCCTGACCTTCTCTCTGCAGAAGGGGCAGAGCCAAGAGCCATACCTCCCAGGTTACAAATGGATTTTTCTTTTATTCTACACATTTCTAGTGATTTTATTTGTTCTTTGAGTTAAGAAAAGAAGGAAAAGCAGCAAGAGGACAAAGTCCACAAGAATGCCTAGACCTGCTTCAAGTTCAAAGGACGTGCACACATGTCCAGGTCCTTCTGAGCGCCAGCCGTGTTTTCTATGCATGGCAGACACATGAGTGGTTTGTTGTTCCCATGTCTCTTAGTTTGTAATAAAAATTTCAATAGCTCTTTTTAGCTGCTGTAACCTCTGCCCCAGCAGAAGTCTCTCTCTCTCTCTCTCTCTCTCTCTCTCTCTCTCTCTCTCTCTCTCTCTCTCTCTCTCTCTCTCTCTCTCTCTCTCTCTCTCTCTCTCTCTCTCTCTCACACACACACACACACACACAGTGAATTAACTTTGGTCTTTGTTTTCACTTAAGATCAACTCATAAAGCTTTCATCAACTTAACGAGCAATCTTTGCTGAAAGTTGAGTTCATGCATTCATCTGGGTGTCCGTGGTAGAGGAGAGCACTAGGCAGGATGGGTGGGTCAGACACTGTGGGAAGAGAAGACAGTGTGCACAGCTGCTGCTCCTGCTGGGAAAAGTGTTCCACATGGGGAGGTGGGGTCCAGCTTGGCAGGAGTATGCCCCCTTGATGAAAGGTCTCCTCTCTTATACAAGCCCTAACAGCAAGGGGATGACAAATCTGTCACTGCAACCAGAGACAGAATTCGTCACAGACTTAATCAAACAAGCCAAGCTTTGAGGTAACACCTACTGGTGACAAGAAAGCTTAAGTTAGGAGAGGCACTCCACCTCACTGCTTCCCAGCCTGGCCTTTCTCTCATGATCTGCTCACTCTCTGGTTCCCTGGTCACTCTAGCAGCAGACTCCAGCTGTGTCTTAGAGCCATCTCAGCACACTTACTTATTAATAGCAAAGCAGCAGCCTGTCGCCATGTGGGAAGGAACTAAAGTATAGAGGGTCCAAGACTACAAGGTACAGTAAAGCAAGCTTGGTGGTGTCCTTTGTTTCTCAAAGATTCCTGTAGCTACATAGAGGTTAAAGATTTGGTAAGGTTGAGTATGGCTAGAGTTCAGATGTCCTGTTTCTTTCTCAGAAGAAGCCAATTTTGGCAGGTACGCTCTCCACTCTTAGCATCCTCATGAGGACCATGATGAACTCCCAGTTTCCAGTTCCACTGCATCTTTGAAGCACCTGAATCTTAATTCTACCCTCTTGGGACAGAGGGTAGATTGGACAGAGAACATTCCAGTCCTCTAATTCTGACATGTCCTCCTTTATCAGAATGATGAACACTGGATATTTACTGTTAAGCAGCAAGAGACTTCACATGCTGAGGAGAGCAAGATGATGCACAGATGGGCTTAGTAGCTGCATCTTCTTTAACTGTTAACCAAAGTGGGATCTCCCCCGGCTAATGCTGTGATACAGCAACATTGATACTTCTTAACAGAAGTATTTTCCCTTTTCCTTTGATTTCAGTCAATTAAAATACAAAATGTGGTTACTTTTGTTTGCTTTATTTTAGGATATATCCTGCTGGAAATATTGGCTTCCTGATCTATAAATTTACATGTTTTGTCAAATTTGGCAATTTTAAGATGGTTCCTTCATTTTGTTAGGCTATGTGTCTGCTCAAGCATCACTCACATTTCATTTTCTGCATTTATTAACTGTATTCTTCCTGTTGGATATTAACAGTTGCTCTATCCCCAGCTTTGTTTACTCTTCCATCATCTCTAATGGGCTGTTAAGCTTTTCTGGTGAAAAAATTTTTAAAGCTTAGTTTCCTTTTTATTCAGATTAATTTCTGGTTCTTTAAGTATATAGATATATATATTATATAATATATATATAATATGATATACGTGTGGTGGGTGTGTGTGTGTGTGTGTGTGTTTGAATGTGTGAATGCAGGAGGCTGGAGCTGGAGAAGGGTATTGGATCCCCTGGATCTGGAGTTATAGGTATTTGTAAGCCACCTGATGTGCGTGCTGGGAATAGAACCCTGTTCCTTTGCAAGAGAAGTATGTGCTGTCTTTTTTCAGCCTCTCTGAATAATTCTATATTTATAGAAGAGCTGCAAAAATGGCAGAGATTTTCCCTCTATACTCACTGTTGTCCAATTTTCTTTCCTGTTAACACTATTCATTATTACTCTATCTTTTCAAAGCTGAGAAATGGGCTGTGGATATGGCTCAGTGGTCAACCTCTAGCATACAAGAGGTCCTGGATCAGTTTCCAGTAGTGTGAAACACCTAACAAAGTGACATTGGTATATTACTGTTGACTAAAGTCCACAAATGATTTGGATTTAACAGCTTCTCCATTACTATTTCTTTTTATTCCAGATCCAGTCCATGGAATTTTGTGACATTTGGTTGCCATCTTTTCTGGTCTGTGATAGATTTTCAGTTGGTCTTTGTTTTTAATGAACTTGATGGTCTTGAGGTGGACTGGACAGGAACCTCATAGAATGTCTGCAAGTGGGTTTGACTGATGTCTTTCTCATGTTTAGAATGGACTTGTTGTTTTTGGAAAACACATACATTGCATAGATGAAATGTGCCTCCTACCACATCATGCACAGTTCAGTGTTCTACATCACTGCACACTACCATTCATCCCTTGGCTAATGCCATGTGTGTCAGATTACTATTTATGTTACTTCCAGTCTGTTCTTTGAAAATGAGTCCTTAAATCTAGCCAGCATCCTTGGGAATGTGGGGAGGATCAAACTCTGATTGTTTGAGAGGGGGATTATCTACATATATTGATTGGAATGTTTCCTGAAAGGGAAGTTTGCCTCTTCTCCCCTGAACATTGATTAATTCCAGCATTCATTTATATCAGTATGGAATCATGGGTATGCATTTTAAATTTTAGGTTATAATTCAATGCTACTTTATTTTGTTGCTCAAATCATTCTTGATTTTGTCACGAGGAGCTTTTTCTATTAGTGTAGTTTCATTTTATTTTGTATTAAAATTAGTTTTCAAAGCAAGAAATATTAATGGCTAATAAGGACTTTCAAAACTTTTCAACATCATAAGACTTAAAAGAAATGAAAATTAGGCCTACTTTGAGATTCCATTTTACCTCAATCTGAATGACTATTAGAAAAAAAAAGAAGCCAGGTGTAGTGGAATAGTGGAACACACCTTTAATGCCGGTACATGGGAGGGAGAGGCAGGCAGATGTTTGTGAGATCAAGGCCAAACTGGTCTACACAGTGAGTTCCAGATCAGTTGGGGATACAGGGAAACCCTGTATCAAAAAGATCCTCCTTCAAAAAAAATCAAATGACAGCAGATGCTGCTGAGGTTGTGGGGAGAGTGTAGGCTGGTACGGCACTGTGGAAACCATTGCAAAGGAGCCTCAAAGCCTGGAAATAGAACCCTAAATAATCCAGTTATACTACTCCTGGTCATGCTCCCAAAGGGCTCTATATTGAACTCCAGAGATATTTTGCCCATATTCATTCCTGCTCTATTACGATAACTAGGGGGATGGAATCAACTTAGATGTTCACTGAGAGATGAACGGGTGCTGAAAATGTAAATAAAAATGAAAGTATGAAAATTTCAGGTTAATGGATAGAGTTGGAAAACATGTTCAGTGAGGTAACCAGACCTGAAGGGACAAACCCCATATGTCCACTCTCTTATGTAGATCCTCACTTTTAACGTTTAAGTTTATGTGATTAACTTGAAGGACCTGTAGAAGCTAGGAAATTAGAAAGGGGCCATTGGATGGGTATATCTTAGGGGAGGAGGGCTAGCGGAACATAGGTGATACCAAAGTAGAGAGAGGTAACTCTGGAATTCGAAGAGTTTAAGTAGAAAGGGGGTGAGGGGATGGGGGGATCATGGACTAGGGAAGGAGGGTTAACCAAAGTGAAGGATCTGTGAAGAAAGCCATATGAAAATGCAGTACTGTGTAAGTTAATTTTAAAATATAAGTTAAAAAATAGTTAAAGGGTGATATCCTGGAATGGCTGGATAGTGCTGCTCATACAAAGATATTGTTTGTCAACAAAAATCCATGTGTTAGGTGTGCGGTTCTTCCTTATGAAGTTTTGGTCAGGGAGGCTCCAGAAGCCTCCAAAACAATCCATGCTCTTGCCGTGTTTCTTTGCTGCTTGTCAGAACTTAGATGATAAGATTGTATTGCTGAAGACACCGCATACCTTGGTTGCAAACTGGAACTAAGCTGGGAAGTTACTCCTTACCAGCTAGCTTTCCTAGTTCCAGGAGACACACAGTGCAGACTTCCAGAGAAAATAAGATGTCAATGGTCTCATCCAGCTTGAAATACAATGCCAGCTTGCAGGGAAGATGTGCTCACTGACGCAATAGTGGTATGACTGCTATGAGAGGAACCAATTACTCTTATATTGGATCTGAGGCCCACTCCATAGAAAGGTATTGGTACTGTAAATCTGGTAAAAAACAAAGCCCAAACAAAAACCAGATGGTTAGGGAGGTCATGGACCCTGGATGGGGATTTCACTGCTGTTTTGGGGCACCAAACTGCACTCTAAATATTTGTTTATACCCGTAGACTGTAGGGAAATTCAGCTTGAATTGCAGGCTGGATTTCCAACTAGCACCATGTGGCCTAGGGTCTGGCCCCGCCCCAAGGAGGAGCAAGCAGCATGGCCTAGGTGCACGATGCTGGGTGGGGCACTGGTGTGCAGTGGCGCAGAGTTGGGGGGCTTATGATTGGTCCTGGGAACTGATGTCATTTGTTTTATAAAAGCAAGCTGTGAGCCGGGCGAGATGGCGCACGCCTTTAATCCTAGCATTTGGGAAGCAGAGGCAGGCAGATCTTTGTGATTTCAAGGCCAGCCTGGTCTACAGAGTGAATTCCAGGGCATCTGGGGCTACAGGGAGACCCTGTCTCAAAAAGACAAAAAAAAAAAAAAAAAAAAAAAAAAAGTAAAAGCAAGCTGGGCAAAGGAGTAAATTTGATTTCATAGTAACATCATAACGGAATTCCCGGCTGTTATTTTTATTAATTATTGCACGCCTACAAGGCTAAGGTAGGCTCTCATTTTGTTCAGGTGGCCAGTGGGTTGGAAAAAGGGAAAACCCTTTGTGGATCGCCACCCTGGGTGGCTGGTGTTGTGAGTGAAATTCCTGTCCAGCCTCTGGGCAGGTGGGAAGTCACAGCCAAGAGTGGAACATGTGTCTCGTGGGACCAGGCTAAGAGCCTAAGTTGGAGTTACCACTTAGGTTGGGCTATGGGAAGTAGGCAGCTGGTCTCTGCGCCCAGGGGCCAGCTCCCCACAGTGTCCGCAAAGCGGGCTCTGTGTCCCCATTCCCCTTAGCAGGGCCGCGTGGTCCCTGTTCGGCATAAAAAGAATGCTTCCTACAATAGACAAATGCCATTCTCATCCTTAATAAAAGAAACTAATCTTTTCATTGAACAGTGGTGAATGCAGAGACTCGTGGACATTCAAGATGCTTCAAATACATGATGGCTGAGTGCCCAGCATGAAACAGGACACTCATAGCATCCCCTCTAAGTCTCGAGGAAAACTGAAGAAAAGTGAATGGAAAGAGTATAGAAGCTGGAAGATCTGTGTCTATACCAAAAGTAACCTACCATAACAATTAGTTACTGTTTAAATACCCATATGATCTAATTGTGTGTGCTTCTTAGTAGGATCAAAAGGCTATATATTATACTGTTTAATACCTAAAATCTCTAATTGCATGTGCTTCATTAGTAGGATCGAAAGGTTAAGCCTGGACAAGCTGGCAGCCATGAAAAAAAACAGCCAGAACTGACTAGAGCACCAAAGAACATCAGCTCCAGAGAAAGTAGAGTGTTTTGCTTCTCATCCACCTGTGCCCCTTTTCTAGACCTAGGGAACAATCTGCGGAAAGAGGGGCCTGGTAGAATTAAGGCTTCGATTGGGGTAATGTGAAACTATAAAAATATAGACTGGACACTCATTTGATCAACTTGATTGACATACAAGCCCCCCTGCTGGATGGTGGGCCCATGAGCTGTGTGGGTTTGGGCACAACTGCTTGCAAATGGTTTTACATGAAGGATGCTTGTACTCACAAATTATCACCTATTGTTAAAAAAAAGAAAACAAAACAAAACAAAAAAGCAGAGAAAGAATGCAGAAAACTTATGGCAGAATGCACGAATCTGCGATGGGTAGGGGTGGGGTGGGGGGGGAAGGGAAGGGGATATATGCCTGAACTGAATTGGAAAATGATGTATGAAATACACAAAGCATCAATAAAAATAAATTAAAAAAAAAGAAGCTGGAAGAGAGGGAGAAGGCATACAAAATGCTGTTTTCAGGAATGACATAGACATTGCAAACAGGATCTCACAGGGACCATGGGGAAGGGGAGAGAAGGAGCTGTGGGAGGGACTATGAAGGACGAATGGGGAAAATGGAGTGGCTTTAACTGGAGGGGCAGGGAGGGATAACACATTTTGTAAGCTTACTTAAAAATACATATGTATGTCACACACATACACATGCATGGATATGGAGTGTGTCCCATGGGGCGATAGTGCTCCCTCAAAGAGCCATAGACTATTTGACAAATCCCCAGTGCTAGGCATGTGAAACCTCCTTTCAAGTTGTTGGTCAGGCAGTCCAAGAGACTCCCCAAACACTGTAGGCTGTTGTCATTGTCCTTGGTTGCCTTCCAGAACTTGAATGTAAGATTCTATTGCTTAAGACACCACAGACTTTGGACATGGGACTTGGAGGAATTGAGCTGGAACTGGGTTGTAAGCCTTCCTTCTGAGGGCTTTCATAGTATAGGAATGTGCTATGCAAGCTGCCAAGAGGAACGAGCAATCAATAGTCCTACACAGCTGTGTAGTCTACAAACCACAGCAGTGACTGGCCCAGCAAATTATCCCCAGTGGTGCAATCATGTCACTTTTAATCTTGGGAGAAACAAACAGCTTATTAATTGGAAATAAGACTTGCTTACTAGAAAAGAGTTCATACATGGTACTGTAAACCTTGCCAAATACCCTGGCCAGAGAGGTCATAGACCCTAAAAGAGAACTTACTACTGCCATTTTCCTAAGCCAATATAATTTCTAACTTGCATCTAAATATTAATCCTTATACTCACAGATAAGTGTAGCTCTCACCCCTCACCAAGAAGCTTCTGCAACCACAGAAAACCACAACTGATCAAAAGAAGTGACCATGGGTTACCCATGCCCAACTGATACATCTACAATGTAACTCCTATACCTAAGGTTCAGGGAACATCACAGGAGAAGGGGCAGAAAGCCTGTAAGAGGCAGAGGACCAGAACTCCTGCTGCAAGATGGTGTCATCTGGACATGCAACAGGGAAGCTGCGCCCGTGACTGAAATCTTAACAAGATCTGCATAATGACACCCATTAGCATTGCAGTGTGGATGGTGTGGTGGTTAATCCTGGGTGTCAACTTGACTGGACTAAGGAACAAATAAGAGAAAAAGGATCTTCGGATTGGACTACCTCAACCTGGATGGCCCACCCCAAATGTGGGCATTACCTTCTGCTGGCAGGCAGTATTAAAGGCCACGGCAGATGGAGCTGGTCCCTTTTTTCCTGCGGCTTGCCTCTCTCTCACTGGTGAGTTTGTCTTGCTGCTGTGATCAACCCTACGGATCCCAGCGTGTACTGAGACTGGCAGATCTCCTGGAATCCATCGGGCCTTCAGCACCAGATTGGGACTACTGAGACATCCAGCCTTGCGGACTGAGCAGTTCCCTGGATTCTCAGCCTCTCCAGTGTGGCACAGCTACTGTTGGACTCCTTGAACTCTGTCACATGAGCAAATCAATAAATTGTATATGGCTATATATTCGTCCTGTTGCTTCTGTTTCTTTAGAGAACCCTGACTAATACAGATGGGGAAAATCTCACAAGTTCCCACCCTTAGATGAAGAGCCACAGGCACTCAGTGGCTGCTGAGAGAGGGTCAGTTTTCTCCAGGGACAAGCTCCCTGATATTTTATTCAAACTCACATGGCCAGTTCTACACATGCAACACTAAACAAGCAACATTAAGTGAACTCAGATATATATATATATATATATATATATATAATTATACATAATAATTGTATAAAATATGTATTATATAATGTAACAATAACTAAAAAAGAACTTACAAATTTGAGAGGGAGTTGAGGAGAACACAAAAGGAGCTGAGGGATGAGAGAGAATGGTAAAAATCAGATAAATACAACACTCATGTATGAAATTTTCAATAAAAGAAAAAGTTAAATAAAAAAGTATTCAGCCTATGTGCTGAGATTTTTAAAAGTAATTAAAAGTAAGAAAAGTGGCAACAAGAGAAAAGAGTAATAAATCTCAAGGAAAAGATAAATCTTGAGGGTCACATATTTGAAGTTCAAGTAAGAACTCCATACTTGTAGGAAGCTTTCCTTTTGTGCTGAACAGGGACCACATGGCCCAGCTAAGGGGGGGGGGGGACACAGCACCTGCCAGCAGTTGCTGTAGGGAGCTGGCCTCTCGGTGTAGAGACCAGCCAGCTACTTCCCATAGCCAGGCCTGGGTGGTACTTCTGTCTCAGGCCCTTAGCCTGGACCCATGAGACACATGTTCCACTCTTAGCTGTGACTTCCCACCTGCCCAGAGACTACTGAATTCTGGACAGGAATTTCTAGGCTGATGGCTGTTGGCCTATCTTCAGCCTATGTCCACTCACAACACCAGCTACTCAGATTGGTGGTCCACATGAGGACCTCTGTCCAACCCACTGGCCACCTGAACAAAATCCAGGCCTACGTTGGCCTGTATGCACGTAATAGTTAATAAAAATGATGGCTGGGAATTCCGTGATGATGTTACTGGGAAATTCAAATTTACTCCTTGCTACAGCCTGTTTTTATAAACCAAATATAAATCAGTTCCCAGAGCCAATCATAGGCCCCCCCAACTCTGGGTCACTGCACACCATTGCCCCACCCAGCATCACCCAGCTAGGCCATATTGTTTGCTCCTCCTTGGGGTGGGGTCAGAGAAATCTCGTGACTCTCATTCACATGGTGCCCTGGGGCATGCTAGCTAAAAACTAGCCTGCAATTCAAACTGGGTCTTCCCACACATAGTGAGTTAGTTTAGTTATGGACTAGTTAGTGTAGTCATAGTTATTGTTAGGCAGGGGATTTCTGGATTTGCTTGGGCTCAAGAAGTTGCAAGGTTCCCTCCAACCCTTAACCTTGATTTTCAGCTCGTTTGGATTGAGGAGTGCCTAGAAAGTTAGTAAAGTCTACCCTTTGTTGTATCTATGAGGACTTTTCCTGAGAGAACTAACTATTGGGAGGTAGACACTCACTCTGAGTGAATACGGGTACCATTATCATCTCATAGGCTGGAAACCCAAGTGCAATAAAAGGGAGTGTGGAGACTTATAGTCTTGGCTATTTCTCTCTCTGCTTCCTGATCACTATTAGGTGAGGTGCTCTGCTCCTCACACCCCCAACCTGTAGGGCGGAATCCTTTGAAACAATGAGTAAAATAAATCCTTCCCCAAGTGGTTTTGTATTTTTTTCATGAGGAAAATGAAGCAGAGTAACAGATTCCACAATGGGTAGCTCAAAAGTTTTGTCAATTTCAAAGTTATACCAGTCCTTTCAAGATGGTACTATTAGATACCTCCCAGCTGCCTGAGTGGCTCAGCTCCCTGTGGGTGAAAGAGGAGAGGCCCAGACACCTCCCAGCAGCCCCAGGAGCTCAGGTCCTGACAGCTGAGAGAGGAGAGGCCAAGATGCCTCTCAGTGGCCCCAGTGGCTTCTGGTGGCAACATTCCAGGCTCCCTACCCACTGGTTGGAGAATATCTGGGACTCCTCCCTCTGCTCCAGGGTAGGCTTCCTTGCCCCTGGACACAGATAAGGACATCTCAAACCAGCCCTGGAGAACTGGTAGACAAGCTCTACATGGTGTGAGGTTGAAGCCAGCCTGATTGTTACCTGTCTTAAGCCTCTAGAAGAGCTCCTGACTAGGTGGGCAAGAACCAGCTGGTCTCTCCAGTACAAAATCAGAAATGAAAACCTGAAGCTTAGGCCATCAGCCTTTCATATCTGATAAGAAGACAATGAAGGCACCTGAAGAATACAAGCTAAGTCAGTCTTCAATTCAACAAAGAAACACTTGAGTTTCATGGCAGAATCACAAACAACAAAAGAAATCCACATGCCAAAATCACAACAACAACAAAAAACAATAACATGAAAAACCCAAATAATAAGTCTCCACTAAATACTACCAACCCTGTAGCAGATGCCAATAATGAGGAACACCTAGATATGGATCTTAAAAGGTACATCAAAGAATTCAAGGAATATAAAGAACACATATACAAACAAATCAAAGAACAAAAAGAAGATAGGGATAAACTAAAAGAAGACAATGATAAACTTCAGGATGAATTTATAAAGATATGGAAATACTGAAGAAAACTCAGGCTGAAATGAAAAAGGAAATGGAACAATCAACCAGCCATCTGGAGAGGATGGGAGAAAGCCTTAGTAGCAGAATTAATGAAGCAGAAAATAGAATATCAAGACTGGAAGATAACATGGAAGAATTGGACCACTCAAAAGATTATGAAAAATTAAAAATTTTAACTTTTAAATACACAAAATAGACCTAACAGACATCTACTGAATATTCCACCCAAGCACTAAAGAATGGAATAGAATAATCAGGAAATGTGGGACACCATGAAAAGACCAAACCTACATATCACAGGTATAGAAGAAGGAGAAGAATCCCAGGATAAGGGTATTGACCAGATCTTCAACAGGATTGTAGAAGAAAAATTTCCCAAATTAAGGAAAGAAATACCCGTAAAATACAAGAAGCACACAGAATGCCAAATAGACAGGACCAAAAAGAAATTCTCCATGACATATCATATTAAAAACATTAGATGAGCAAAATGAAGAGAGAATACTGAAAGCTGCAAGAGAGAAACAACAAGCCACATATCAAGGAAAACCCATCAGAATTACAGCTGACTTTTTAATGCAAAAGATGAAAGCCAGAAGAGCTTGGATCAAAGACTTCCCAGTTCTAAAGGACTATAGATCCCAACCCAGAATACTTTATCCAGCAAAAATGTCTATTGTAGTTGAAGGAGAAAGAAAAATCTTTCATGACATAAATAAGTTTGAAAGAATTCATGTCTAGAAAACCAACCCTTCAGAGAATACTTTAAGCAATACAGACAGCAGAAGAAACTGCTATACCCAAGTGGCAACAGAATGTAATTAATAAAGGTATGACTGTGGAAATACAAACCTGTTTGTACCAAGGATACAAACAAAGTAAAATAATGGGAAGCAATATGCATTTTTGATACAACTTTATTAATGGACTGAACTCTGCAATCAAAAGACACAGACTAGTAGAATGGATTAAGAAACAAAAACTATCTTTTTGTTTTCTGCAAGAAACCTATCTCACCTTGCAGGACAGGCACTATCTTAAGGTGAAAGGGTGGAAAAAATATTCCAAGTAAATGATACTAAGAAGCAAGAAGGCATTGCTATTCTAATATCAGACAAAACAGACTTCGAACTAAAACTAATCAGAAGAGATGAAGAAGGTCACTTTATTCTTATCAAAGGAATAGTTAATCAAGAAGATATCACAATCATGAATACATACACACCAAACTCTGGTACATTGAACTTCATAAACACAATTCTACAAGACTTTAAAGCACAGATTAATCCTAACACACTAATAGTAGGGGACTTCAATACCACACTGTGCCCATTAGACAGGACAAATAATAAACAGAGAGACATCTGAACTGAAAAATACGATATACCAAATGGACCTAACAGACATGTACCAAATATTCCAAAGCACCAAAGAATATATTTTCAACTCAGCACCCCATGGAACTTTCTCCAAAATCAACCACATACTGGGGCATAGAAGAAACCTCAACAAATACAAAAAGATTGAAATCTTTCCATGCATTCTCTAAGACCACAATGCAATAAAGATTAATATCAACACCAACACCAGAAGAAGCCCTAGTAAGTACATGAACTCACGGAGATTAAACAACACACTTCTGAATAATAAATGGGTCAAAGGAGAAATTAAGAAAGAAATAAAAGTGTTCCTGGAATTAAACAAAAAGGACAATACAACACAACCAAACTTATGCCACACTTCAAAAGCAGTCTTGAGAGAGAAGTTTATAGCTCTAAATGCCTACATAAAAACAAACAAACAAACAAACAGAAAGAGCACAAATAAATGACCTAACACTGCAACTAAACACAATTGAGAGACAACAACAAATGAATCTCAAACCCAACAGACAAGAAGAAATAACAAAAATCAGAGCAGAGATTAATGAAATAGAAACAAAGAAAACAATATAAAGAATCAATGAATCCAAGAGCTGGTTCTTTGAAAAGATAAATGGGATAGACATACCCTTAGCCCAGTTAACCAAAAGAAAGAAAGAAACTCCAAATCAACAAAATTAGAGATGAAAGGGGAAACATCACTACAGATAACAAAAAGATAAAGAACATTATATGGGAATACATTAAAAACCTATAGTCTATTAAATTTGAAAACTTAAGAGAAATGGATGAATAGCTAAAATTATGGGAATCACCAAGGCTTAACCAAGAAGAGATCAACAGCTTAAACAGACCCATAACATATAAAGAAATTGAAGCAGTAATACAAAACCTAACTAAAAGCAGCCCGGGCCCAGATGGATTTACAACAGAATTCTACCAGATATTTAAAGAGGGCCTACAACCATTATTACTCAAAGTATTCAAAAGGATCAAACAGAGGGAAAACTACCAAATTCCTTCTATAAAGCCAGCATTACTCTAATACCAAAATCAGGCAAAGAGACAACCAAAAAAGAAAACTATAGACTCACATCCTTAGTGAATATAGAGGCAAAAATTCTCAAAAAATACTTGTAAACTACATACAAGCACACATCAAAAAGGTCATATACCATGATCAAGTCTGATTTATTCCAGAAATGCAGGGATGGTTCAATATACATAAATCAGTAAATATTATAAATCATACAAATGGGCTCAAAGAAAAAACCTTATGGTTATCTCAATTGATGCAGAAAAGTCCTTTGATAAAATTCAACAAACCTTTATGTTTAAAGTGTAGAGGGAATTGGACTGGAGGGAACATTCCTCAACATAATTAAACCTGTATATAAGAAACCCTCATTCTTAATGGAGAAAAACCAGAAGGATTCTCCCCAAAGTCAGGAATTGGCAAGGCTGCCCACTATCGCCAGTTCTTTTCAATATAATGCTTGAAACTCTTCCTAGAGCAATAAGAAAAGAGAAGGAAATTAAAGGAGTTTTAATTGGAAATCTAGAGGTCAAACTATTCCTTTCTGCAGATGACATGACATGTTACCTAAGGGATGCCAGAAATTCCACCAGCAAACTCCTAGAAATGATTAACAATTTCAGTAAAGTTACAGGTCACAAAATTAATCTAGAAAAGTCAGTAGCATTTCTATATGCTAATAAGAAGCAATTGGAGAAGGAGTACATGGAAACACTTCCATTTATAATAACTTGAAAAAATATATCTTGGAACAAACCTGACCAAAGACCTAAAGATCTCTACAAAGAAAAATTTAACTCTTTGAAGAAGGAGGTTGAGGAAGACACTGGAAGATGGAAAGACCTCCCATGCTTATGGATTGGAAGAATTAATATAGTGAAAATGACCATCCCACCCAAAGTAATATATAAATGCAATGCAATCCCAATCAAAATCCCCATGAGCTTCTTCACATAATTGAAAAAAAATCCTAAAATATATTTGGAAAAACAAAAGACCCCAGAGAGCCAAAGCAACCCTGAGCAAAAAGAGTAATGCTGGGAGGATTACTTTAGCAGACTTCTAAGTATATGATAGAGCTATAGTCATAATAATAGCATGGTACTGTCACAAAAATAGACCTGTAGATCAATGGAACAAAATTGAGCACCCAAATTGAGTACATGCAATTTCAGCCACCTGATATTTGACAAAGGGACCAAGAACACTCAGTGGAGGAAATGTTGGCAAAACTTGATCTTCACTTGTATAAAAATGAAACTACCTTTCACCTTATACGAAAGTCAACTCTAAATGGATCGAAGACCTTAATGTGAAACCTGAAACTCTGAACATTTTAGAACATTGGCAGTAACCTACAGGATACAGGTATAGGAAAAGACTTTCTAAATCAGACACTAGTTGCATAGGAAATAAGACCAACAATCAACAAATGAGACTCAATAAACTAAAAAGCTTCTGTACAGCAAAAGAAAGAGCCAAAGAACTGAAGAGAAAACCCACAGAGTGAGAGGACATCTTCACCAGTGACACATCTGACAGAGATTTAACATCCAGAGAATATAAACTACTCAAAAAAACCAGGGGACCAAGAAAATAAATGACGCCAGGCATGGTGGCACATGCCTTTAATCCTAGCACTCGGGAGGCAGAGGCAGGCATATCTCTGTGAGTTCAAGGCCAGCCTGGTCTACAGAGTGAGCTCCAAGCCAGCTGGGACTTAAAGGGAGACCCTGTCTCAAAAAAAAAAATACCAAAAAAAAAAAAAAAAAGAAAATAAATGAACCAATTAAAAGATGGGTTAAAGATCTGAACAGAGACTTCTCAAGAGAAGAAATAAAGATGGCTAAGAAACATCTTAAGAAGTGTTCAACATCAATAGTAATTAAGGAAATGCAAATTAAAATCACTTTAAGATTTTGTATTACGCTGGTAAGGCTGGTTATGATCAAGAAAACAAAGGCTACCAAATGCTGGAGGGGTGTAGAGAAAGGGGAACACTCCTTCACTGCCAGTGGAATTGCAGACTACTTTAACCCCTATGGAAACAGTGTGAAGGACTCTTCAAAGACTAAAAATGAACCTATGATTTGACCCAATCATATCACTCCTGGGTGTATAACCAAAAGATCCATCCTATAGCAGAGATAGGTGCAACACCATGTTTATTGCTACTCTTTTCACAATAAGTGAAGAACTGGAATCAACCCGTGTCTCTCAACTTATAAGTGGATAATGAAAATGTGGTACATTTTCACAATGGAGTTCTATGCAGTGGTAAATAAATACGACATTGTGAATCTTGAAGGTAAATGGATGGAGCTAGAAACTGTTATGCTAAGTGAAGTAACCTAATATCAGAAAAACAAACGATGTATGATGTCTCTCATCTGTGGATTCTAGCACCAAATCCTTACATGTAAGTCACAGTGGGTAATTTGTTAGTAAAAATAATACCACATTAATGATATTACTATAGATACAGCTTGAAGTTTATGTCCCTGTTTTCTTTAGTTCTAAGATTATGAGAAAGAGTAAATCTCTTTTTAAAAAGTAAATTAAAATATACAGTAACTTGCTTTGTAATTTAGAAATATAAAGTAATATTTCTTCTTACCTGCATACAACTTTTTGCTAAAATGTTAATCTCTAAAATTGTTTTGGAATTAACCTATAGTTTATTTTCAGACTTTGTAATTTTGATATATAGGCGGAGTGTAATATGCATATTTTGGAGTGATATAAAATTATTCCATGCATTCTATCAGACCACAATGCAATAAAGTTCAATATGAACACCAAAATAAGCTCTAGTAGCTACAAGAACACATGGATACTAAACAACACAATCCTGAATAAAGAATGGGTCAGGGAAGAAATAAAGAATGAAATAAAAGTATTCATGGAACTGAATGAAAAAGACGATACAACAAAACCTGTGGGATACTTTAAAAGCAGTCTTGAGAGGGAAATTAATAGCCCTAAGTGCCCACATCAAAAAAACAGAAAGGGAACAAATAAACGATCTAACACTGCAGCTAAAAACACTTGAGAGACAACAACAAATGAATCCTAAACCCAACAGACAGGAAGAAATAACAAAAATCTGAGCAGAAATCAATGAAATAGAAACAAAGAAAATAATACATAAAATCAATGTATCGAAAAGCTGGTTCTTTGAAAAGATAAAATAGACAGACCTCTAGCCCAGTTAACCAAAAGAAAAAAAAAAAAAAAAAAGACAACTCCAAATCAATAGTATTCGTATGAAGGGGAACTCAATTCAGACAGAAAAAGGTCGACAACCAAATCACGGAAATACTTCAAAACTACACTTCACTAATTTGAAAACCTAGAGAACATGATGAATATCTGAACATCTGGGACCTAATCACAAAGCTACCAAAGAGAGTTGAATGTTTAAACAGACCCTATTATATATATATATCTATATATATATATACTATATATTTTTTTTTTTTTTGGTCTTTTTGAGACAGGGTCTCCCTGTAGCCCCAGCTGTCCTGGAACTCACTCTGTAGACCAGGATGGCTTTGAACTCACAAAGATCTGCCTGCCTCTGCTTCCCAAGTGCTAGGATTAAATGCGTGAACCACCACGCCTGGCTCAGACCCATAATATTTAAGGAAATTGAAGATGTAATAAAAAATCCTCCCAACTGAGAAAAGCCTGGGCCCAGATGGTTTCACAGAAGAATTCTATAAAACATTTAAAGAGGTCCTACAAACATTATTACTCAAACTGTTCAAGAGGTTACTGAGGGAATTCTCCCAATTCCTTCTATGAAGCCAGCATCACTCTAATACCAAAACCAGGCAAAGATACAAGCAAAAAAGAAAGCTATAGACCCATCTCACTAACGAATATAGATGCAAAAATTCTCAACAAAATACTTGCAAATCACATACAGACCCACATGAAAAAGATCATCCATCATGGTCAAGTTGGATTCATACCAGAGATTCAGGGATGGTTCAACATACATAAATCAATAAATATCCTAAAACACAATAAATATCCTTAATGGACTGAAAGACAAAAACCACACGATCATCTCAATTGATACAGAAAAGCCTTTGACAAGATCCTTCATGTATAAAGTCCTAGAGGGAATCAAACTGAAGGTAACATTCCTCAACATGATCAAAGCTATATATAGCAAACCCACTGCCAACATCATACTAAATGGAGAAAAACTGGAACCATTTCCCTTAAAGGCAGGAACCCTGAAAGGCTGCCCCTTATTGTGACTCTTCAACATAGTGCTTGAAATGCTTGCTAGGACAATAAGACAAGAGAAAGAAATTAAAGGAGTACTAATTGGAAAAGAGGCAGTTAAGCTATCCCTTTTTGCAAATGATATGATAGTTTACCTAAGGGATGCTAAAAACTCCACCAGAAAACTCTTAGAAATGATTAAGAGTTTCAGTAAAGTGGTGGGATACAAAATTAATCTAGAAAAATCAGTAGCCTTTCTTTACACCAACAATAAACAAGTGGAGAAGTAATATAAGAAGACCTTCCCAATCACGATAGCCTCAAAAATAATAAAATACCTGAGCACAAACCTAACCAAAGATAACAAAGATCTCTACAACAAAAATTTTAAACCCTTGGAGAAGGAGATTGAAAATGACATTGAAAGATGGAAAGACCTCTCATGCTCATGGATTGGGAAAATTAATGTAGCAAAATGTCCTTTTTACCCAAATTGATATGCAGATTCAATGCAATCCCAATCAACATCCCCATGACCTTCTTCACAGACTTGGGAAAAAAATCCTTAAATTTGTATGGAAAAGCAAAAGACCCTGAATAGATAAAGTGACCCTGAGTGAAAAATGCAATATAGGGAGGATTGCTCTACCAGACTTCAAGCTACATTACAGGGCCATAGTCATAAACACAGCCTGGTACTGGCAAAAAAACAAACCCATTGACCAATGGGACAAAATTGAAGATCCAAACTTGAGCTCATACAATTTCAGTCACCTCATATTTGACAAAGGAGCAAAAACCCTCAGTGGAGGAAGGATAGCATCTTCAGCAAATGGTGCTGGCAAAACTGGATCACCATTTGTAGAAGAACAAAATTAAACCCCTACCTCTTACCCTATACAAAAATCAACTTCAAGTGGATCAAAGATCTCACCGTGAAACCTGAAACACTGAAGGTGATAGAAGAAAAAGTTGGCAACAACCTATAAGACATAAGCGTAGGAAAAGACTTTCTAATTTAGACAGCAGCTGCACCGGAAATAAGGTCAACAGTTGACAAGTGGGACCTCATCAAACTCAAAAGCTTCTGTACAGCAAAAGAAACAACCAAGGAAGTGAAGTGAAAACCCACAGAGTGGGAGGAAATCTTCACCAGTGATACATCTGACACAGCATTCATGTCAAGAACATATAGACTACTCACAAAACAAAGAAGAAAACAAATGACCTACACAAAAGATGGAGTAAAGAGCTGAGCAGAGACTTCATCAATGAGGAATTAAAGATGGCTGAGAAATATCTTAAAAAGTGTTCAACATTATTAATAATTAAAGAAATGCAAATTAAAACCACTCTCAGATATCATCTCACTCTAATAAGACTGGCTAAGATCAAGAAAACAAAAGACACCAAATGCTGGAGAGATTGTGGGGGAAGGGGAACACTTATCCACTGCTGGTGGGAATATAAACTTGTACAACCATTATGGAAAGCAGTGTGGAGAACACTTAAAAGATTCAAAGTGAGCTTACCACCTGACCCAGTCATACCACTCCTGGGTATATACCCAAAAGATCCATCCTACTGTAAATATGCATGCACATCCATGTTTACTGCAGCTCTCTTCAAAATAGTGCCCCTCAACAGATGAGTGGATGACAAAAATGTGGAACATCTACACAGTGGAGTACTATTCATTGGTGAAGAAAGATGACATCATGAACTTTGCAGGTAAATGGATGGAACTCGAAGCCATTATGCTAAGTGAAATAACACAGTCTCAGAAAAACAAATGGCAAATGGTCTCCCTCATTTGTGGATGCTAACATCAAATCCTCAGTTGAAAGTCAAGCTGAACATTATTGTTATATTTCTTTTTATTTGAAAGCAACCATGTTGTTATAATGTAAATCTCTTAACAGGCTCTAGAATTGACCCAGCACTTATTTTCAGACTCTGTAATTATTGTATATGAGTAGAAAGTATGTATTCATATTTTAGAGTAATATAAAATAAAGGAGGAAAATGTGAATTCCTAAACATAAAAAAAATGACTGAGAGAAAGATGCAGGACATTAATGGCAAAATGCATGATCTGGGGTGGTGTGGGGGGAAGGGAAAAGGGAATATGTCTAAACTGAACTGAAAAATTAAGTCTGAAATACACAAAACATCAATAAAAGCATTATGTTAAAAAAGGATAAAAATGGTGGACACTGATAAGTTGAAAAAAATAAAAAAAGAGCTCAATAAAAATTAAGGAAAGATATATAAAGAAAAAGGAGAGACAGAAATGTTTTTAAAAAGTGTTACTATTATTTGCATATTAAACACGAGGAGGAGACCCATGGAAGTTAAATGTTTTGAACAAAGACATGCAGCTAACAACAACAACAACAAATAAAATGAGGTGAAGGAAAGATGAAAAATCAGGCACTTCTCAATTACAGCATCAGTTAGTACTAAGGACGTGGAGTCGCATAGTGGCTGAGCTCCCACTTGAAGGATAAGCTTATGAAGGAAGGGAATTTGCCCAAGAAAGTCATGAGAGAAATAGACTATGTATCTCTACAAAGGGGCTGTTGGGGTTAAAGATGAGACTGACGATACCAGAATGCTTTCTGTTCTTGACACAGCCCACAGTGAACAGAGAGCTGCATTTGCTGAAAAGTGAAACCCAGACCAACTTTCTTGAATCATTTCAATTAACAGAGATTTCCTTGGCCCAAACTAATACTGTGAAGAGATCTTCGATTATCATGATTAAAAAATTTAGCAGTGTGTGTGTGTGTGTGTGTGTAAATTTAATATATACTTTCTCTCAGAATTTCTACATTCACTATTATTCATTTGCCCCTACACACCCCTGCCATCCCAAATTAAAATGAAGGTAAAATCCAGTCCATAAAAATCACTGAAGACTCAGAATTCATCTCTACTTGAATTCACTAAAATAGATTCACTGAAGGAAGAGGCTGCTTAATTTGTTCCTAGTTCTCTCTCAGCTAATTAAGTATCCAACAGAATTTATTGAAAACTTTTATATCTCAGGCATTCTGAGCAGGCATACAGGACATAGATGTTGCCGTCCTACCCTCGAAAAGCTTATAGAACAATTAAAAGATCAAAATGAACGTGTCACCCCGGCCCCTGTGCACCTCAATTTGCTCATTTATGAAACAAAGAACTCTCCACCCTTATGAGAGGGAAAATGGTCCCATTGGATCCATCACAGCCTGTGCTGTATTGCAGCAGGAAAAGTAACCCGTGAGAAAACTATTTTTACCTTTTATACACTGCTTCATTTAGCAGTCAATAAGCTAAATCTAAACTATTTGGATGAATTAGGCAATTTTCTACCAAATGCTCTGAATTCCTGAGAGATCACTAATGTATAATATGAAATACCATCCACTTGTTAAGAGGAGGCCAGATCATGGACTACCAAGATGGCCAAGTGGGTAAACACACTTGCTGCAAAGCCTTACAACCTGAGATTGCGTTTTAGAAATCACACAGTGGAAGGAAAGAACCAACTCCCATAAATTTAATCTGACCTGCACATACACACACACACACACACACACACACACACACACACTCTAAATAAATGTAAAAAATAAAATATTTTAAAAGAGGCTAGATCTAGAACTAGAGGAGCATCATTTTGCAGATTTAGTAAGATTGCATTATTTTGAATTATATTTGTCTATAAGTAGCAGGGACCCTGAAGAGAGCCATGTAAGGCAAAAGTTTATTTTTCTTTAATGTAAGAGGAGTGAAAAATAGATAAATCCAAGAGTAACATGGTCTTTCTTTAGCTTTCACAGTTTTTTTTTACTTTCTTTTATTTCATTTTTTTTAACAATAAGAAATAAGTTATGAGTACAAGCATCCTTCATGTAAAACCAATTGGCAAGCAGTTGTGCCCAAACCCGCACAGCCCAAGGCTCCCACCATCCAGCTGGAGGGGCTTGAATGTACAAGTTGACCAAATAAGCATCCAGTCTATATTGCTGTAGTTTCACCATTAACCCCAATTGCAGCCCTTACATTCTACCACACCCCCTCTTCCACATATTGTTCCCTAGGCTTAGAAAAGGGGTACAGGTGGATGAGAAGCAAAACAGTCTACTTTCTCTGGAGATGTCATTTTGGACTCTGATCAGTTCCGGCTGTTTCTTTTCATTGGCTGACAGTTTGTTCAGGAATAACCTTTCAATCCTACTAAAGAAGCACATGCAATTAGATATATAGGTATTTAAACAGTACTAATTGTTATGGTAGGTTACTTTGGTATAGACACAGATGTTTGGATGGTATGCTAATCTATGAATTATGTTTTTTTTTCTGTAAAAGATGACAAGGTCTTACTGTGGCTTATAACATCTCCTAACCACTGGAGGATGTAAGCTTGTGGCATCAGCCATGAGTTATTCCTCCAAGGAGAGAGCTACTAGCCAATTAGATTTGGGATATACAGACATATGGCTGCCACTGCTGCACAGTATTTCCAGCAGGTGAGGTGTAGCTGATGCTGATGGAGGAGTCTTGCTTGATTCAAGGAGACCAGTATTTGCTTTATTGGTTTAGTGGCCTTTGGTAACACTCTCTGGTATTCCAGAGACCAACTGTACACTTGCAAGTGCGGTCTCAATACAACCTTCCCATGCTTACATCAGGTCTTCGACAGCAGGGCCTTACTGCCTCTCTTCTTGCATGTATCCCAGTTTACAGGCAAGAAGCCTTTACCTTTTGGGGGGGGGCTTGGATCGACTGGCCAACATCTCCTTGGCAGAATAATCCATTGCTGATATCAGAGCTCTCCTGTATTATACTTTACTTAATTGCTTAAAGAGACTCTAGTATTATATTTGGTTCTGAATAGAGAATAATCCTTTTCACATTTCCTATGTCTATTGGTCAATTAAAGAAAGCAGTTTTACCAGTTTTATAAGAGATCACCTCTATAACAGTCAGCTCTAATTTACAGTTAGAGAATGACTTCATTACCATCATATTTTTCTTTGTTCTATGAAAAGGAGGTAAGAAAGTCTCTCATATTAAGACTTTGTGGCACCTAGAATGGTAAGGTTAATTAGGACTCATTATAAACAGTTGTTACAAATAGGATCCACAGAGATGTTTGATGCCCGTAGCAGTCTGAGGCTTTTATTCCTTTTAATGTTTAGATGGGCCAACTTCTCTGCTGGTATTTCTTGGTACACCCTATACAATGCAAGGCTGTATCTTTTCTTTCTCAGCCATTAAGTTGGTGACATTTTGACCTGTGGGAATATACAAATCTTTTCACATAGTTAGTTTTAAGATTAAATTGAAAAATTTTTGACAAAAAAGGTTTAATGTATAACTGTATCCCCTTTTTTTATTTAAGGGTTTTATTTTTGACCCATGAGTCTCAAAAAGGCAGTTGTATTACACATACCTATAGGCAGAAATCAAGGTGAAAATTTCATTAAGTTTATCCAAGCTGTTTTGAGTGACTGTATGTCGTTCATTTGGGAAGCAAACTTAATTCCTTAAGTTAAATTATCCTACAGGTAAAGAGAATGTTACAAGATGATACTGTATAACACAAAAAATATAGAGAACATTTGTATATGTTAATCCCAAAGTTATTGTTATACAGATTTTAAGTAAAACAAATATGAACAATGATTTATATTTCCAATTAACTTAGATGTATTACTGATTTTATTAAAACCTTTAAACCAATGTTGTTTAATATAGACATTTTTACTTTTACTAAGTCCTAAAATACCGTGTAATTTGTAGATAGAGCTTGGGCAAAATTGGATACTTGTTGAACTCACATCAATTAAATATACATTAACCAAATATAGACCCATGTCCCTCTCCCAACCCTCCCACCCCTCCAGATTCACCATTTCAGTCAGTTTTCTGATGCAGTCTTTCTATTGTTGTTCTTTCAATATGCATCCCTCTCCACAAGAAATTTTTACAAATGGGTTATTGACACTAGACTAGCATCCACAGATGAGGGATACCATTCATAGTTTGTTTTTCTGGGACTGTGTTACTTCACATAATATAATATCTTCTAGCTCCATCCATTTACCTGCAAAGTTCATGATGTTGTCTTTCTTTCCTGCTGCATAGAACTCCATTGTGTACATGTACCACATTTTCTCTATCCACTTGTCAGTTGAAGGGCATTTGGGTTGGTTCCAGCTATTTGCTACTGTGAACAGAGCTGCAATAAACAGAGCTGTGCATGTATTTCTGCAGTAAGATGAGTCTTGTGGGTATATACCTAGGAGTGGTATGACTGGATCAAATGGCAAGCTCATTTTGAGTCTTCCAAGGGTTCTCCACACTGCTTTCCGTAGTGACTGTACAAGTTTACATTCCCACCAGCAATGGATGAGTGTTCCCCTTTCCCCACAACCTCTCCAGCACTTGATATCATTTGTTTTCTTGATCCTGGCTAGTCTTATCGGAGTGAGATGATATCTTAAAGTGGTCTTAATTTGCATTTCCCTAATTATTAGAGACATTGAACAGTTTTTAAGATGTTTCTCAGCCATCTCTAATTCCTCCTCTGTGAAGTCTCCATTCAGTTCTTTGCTCCATCTTTTGAGTGATCCGTTTGTTTTCTTTCTTCTTTGTGTTTTGAGTAGTTTGTATACTCTGGAAATCAATGCTTTGTCAGATGTATCTGCAGTGAAGGTTTCCTCCCAATCTGTGGGTTTTCTCTTCATTTCCTTTATTGTTTTTCTTTTTTCTTTTTTTTTTTTTTTTTTTTTGATGTACAGAAGCTTTGAGTTTTAATGAGGTCCCATTTGTCAATTGTCAATCTTATTTCTTGGTGCAGCGCTGTCTGATTTAGGAAGTTTTTTCCAATGCCTATGTCTTGTAGTCTGCTGCCAAATTTTCCTCTATCGCCTCCAGAGTTTGGGTTTTCACGTTGAGGAATTGACTTTTGTGTGCCAAAAATGTTCTGGAACGCTAGAAGACTGTTGTTGAGGCTCTTGCAGAGGACCCGAGTTAGATCCCCAGCATCCACATGGCGGCTGAGAACTGTCTGTAACACCAAGATCTACCTGTCTGGAGCTGTGCCAGGCTCTTACCTGTGCTTCAGGTGTACTTAGCAAGCAAGGCCTGACTCTGAGCTCCCCACACACAAACTCACTATGGTGGCAGAGCCAGTGCCGTCAGCAAGGGGGAAGGGCGACCCAACCTGGATAGCCACACCCTACAAGGGTTTAGGGTTTAGACCCAAGCAGGCAGGCTCACAGCACCCCTGCCACAAACTAGCAAATCAATTATCCAGCAACCCGAGTCAATCTATTCTAAGATCTATCTGTCTGGAGCAGAGCCAGGCTCTTACCTGTGCTTCAGCTGGTCTTAGTAAGCAAGGCCCAAAAATGAGCACCCTGCACACAAACTCACTATGGCGGCAGAGCCGCTGCCAGCTGCGACACAGTTCCTGCAGCTCAGCTGGTCCGGGCCTGGCGGCTGCTGTGTGCCAAATGGGCCTAGCTTCTCCTTCCCACAATCCTCTACCAGACGTGGTGCAGTCCCTGCAGCCTGGCTGGTCTGGGCCCGGCCTCTGCTGTGTGCCTAGTTTTCACACTTCTTTTTTTTTTTTTTTTTTTTTTTTTTTTTATAATTTTTAATTTATTTTTGTATGTGTATGAATGTACTGTCTGCATGTAGGTTTGTGCACCCGTGTCGTGCAATGCCACGGAGGTCAGAAGAGGGTCTCGGATTCCCCTGGAACTGGAGTTCTCCTGGAATTGGAGTTACAGACAGTTCTCAGCCACCATGTGGGTGCTGGGGATCGAACCTGGGTCCTCTGTAAGAGCAGTCGGTGCTCTTAACCGCTAGGCTATCTCCCCAGTTTTCACACTTCTAACTTTCTTTGCTTCCTTGGTCCAAGGTAGCTGCCATCATATTCATCTCCCAATAGCCAGATGAACAGAAAAGTTTAGGAAGATGTGGCCAGTCAGCTTGCAGCCCAACAGTCACAACAGAAATGCACAGCCACACTTGGTGGCAAGAGGGGACAGGCAGTTTAGTCTTTATTTAGGTATTTAGGGGATAATGTACTAAATTCAAGTTCCCTTTGAGAGGGTGAAATTGGAATACAGACACACACACACAAACACACACACACATACACACACATCAGGAGCTAAGACATATATCATTTCCTTGACAGTTTCATAGATGGGCATCATGCATTCTGATTACTCCTATCCCTAACCCCTCCTTATCTCCTTCTTATCTCTGTCAAGCCCTCCTCCTCCCTACAATCCCTTCTACATGCATTTTGGGTTTTTTGTTTGTTTGTTTGTTTGTTTTTGAGACAGGGTCTCCCTGTAGCCCCAGCTGTCCTGGAACTCGCTCTAGAGACCACAGACATGGAACTATCCATTGGAGCCTAGTGGGCTCCCTAGTGGATATATAGCTAAAATCAGTGACTCTGCTTCCTCCTCCTCCAGCATCCATCCGTAGCCAATGGCTCCCCATGGAGTGGTAGGGCCCCATGAGATCCTCCCCTTTAAACGATTAACTCTTGTGAGATCTTGTTGTAGCTTCTGTGTGTTCATGGTTGCAATGGCTGCATCCCTGTCATCTGGCTCCTATATTCTTTCTGCTCCTTCCTTTGTGATTAGCTTTTTAAAAAAAGCAATTATCAACCTTGTCTACAAGGAGTGTCAGAAAGATACAGAAATACCCATTGACAACTCCTTCAGGCCTATGTCCTTTCTGAGAGCTATCACTGCTTCTTCTGCCTGGAAGAACCCTCACTTTTTTCTTTTTCTTTCTTTTTATAAAAGATTTTATTTATTTATTTCTGTATGTGTATGAATGTACTATCTGCATGTAGGTTTGTGCACCTGTGTTGTGCAATGCCATGGAAGTCAGAAGAGGGTGTCGGATTCCCCTGGAACTGGAGTTCTGGAATTGGTGTTACAGACAGTTCTCAGCCACCATGTGGGTGCTGGGGATCTAACCCGGGTCCTCTGCAAGAGCCTCAACAACAGTCTTCTAGCGTTCCAGAACATTTTTGGCACACTACGTAACCCTGATGCTATTGCTCAAGAGTTCTGGGTGTGACTGTGACCTGACCCACTTGACATGCCTGTTTGGAATTAACAAAGGCCATACTTTGTTGCTCCAAATTGCTGAAATCTGGTATTTTCCTTACTTCTGATGTATTGCCAGCCCCACAGCAACTTGTTGGCCTATGACCTGCCTCAATTATTTGACTCAGGTTTACCCTGGGTGGGTGAAACACTGACACCGAAAGACTCATAATTTGACTTTTCTCTCCAGTACTCATGAAATTAGTCACTTGGGAGCTCCAGCTTCCTTTGTCATCTCTTTACAGCCTGATGACTTGCTTTTGTGGACTTCCAATGGTGGTAAGTCAGAAACTTCTAACCATTGATCAAGAAAGACAATGATATTTTCTGGTTGATGGAGCAAAATACTTTTCCATTTGCTTCTCATGTTTTGCCTGTCTAAGATGACTTTACTCATGGCTACAAATGCATGATCTTTAACATGCCTCACTTACCATTGGCTCTCTACACACTCTAGTTATCTTTGTACATTGTCTTTTTTCCAGCTATTGAGCACCTGAGGACTTCAGCACACAGTGCTCAGCACCCTGGGTGCTGGGTAGTTGACCTTGAGGAATGATGCTTACTGATGCTTGCCTCCCTCCCTACACATTCTGTCCACAGGGGGCCATGAGCTTCTCTGCTTTTTCTCTCTTTACCATCAGTCACAGATGGTGTCCTCGCTCTTTGCCCCTTCCCTTAGCTGAAAAATAGTAGTGCTCAATATCCTGGCATTCTACTTTTGAGAGGGCACCAGAACTTAATGCAGGTCCTTGGCAGGCACAGACAAGGATAAAAGGGGACAGAACATGGATTTCTAAAGATTTTCTGTCCAAGAGGAGTAGTAGGTGTCTGCACTCTACCAAGGGGACCTCAAATGTGGCAACAGTGGCAAAGCTTGATCCTGTTCTAGAAGAGAGTGTTCAGGGTCAAAATGGCTTATACTGCTGTTCTGGGTGTGTGCATTGCAGAGAGAGAGAATAGCCCTAGAACTGCCAGCTTCAGTCTCTCCCTGACTAATTACATGATGAATTGTCACCTCCTTCACAATGGTGCCACATCACAGACCCCGTGGAAATGAGTTACTGAGAGGTCTGTAAGGGAGAAAATAGTGCTAATGTTCTCAGAAATGTACACTTCTTCCTTCTTTCCTGATGTACTTTTTTGGTATTAGAAACCTAAAGCTCATCCAGGAAGCACAACTAAATGAGGATTTAGTCACCCATACCACAGGTGCCAGGCTGGCCATGGACAAGGAAATTGATCTGTCTTATAAACCTGGTTGGGCTTAAGGAGATAGTTCCCCAAGCTCGTTCATCTGCCTTAATCAGCTGCATTTTTTTCAGTCTCATTTAACTTTTCTTGCCACAGGGATAAAATGAGTGTGAACAATGAAAAGGGGAGGGAGTAATGGAAGGTAAAAGGAATTAGAGGGCTCCCCAGTGAATAAGTAATTTGACTCACTCTTTATACTGTCCATGAAATTATTTAAGATATTTAAACAGTTGGCCTACTGATGACCTTTAAAATTAAGATTTTAGAGGAAAAAAAAGAAAACCAAATACACCTGGGAGCCATACAGACTATTTTTTAGATTCTAGTCTTAGGTGGTCAGGTTGTAGTCATTACTGGGGTGGGACCTGAATGAAAAAGTTTTTCTTTTCACTCTTTAACAGACTATCAAAAAGTTATAGCAACCTATTATGTGCAAAATAATATACCAGGTGAGAAAAATATAGTTGGAGGCAGATCGAGTAGAGAGCACACAAAAGCAGCACGCTTCCGGGTGGCGCAGTGCCGAGTGGTGAGCAAGACAATTATGCAAAAGGCTGGAGAGGGAGAGATTAACACGGGGTATAAGTCCAAGAAAGAGTGCACCTGTAGGGGCCCATGTCATATATAAAGTTCAGACAGAAAGGAAGTAATAGTTCCAGGAAATGAAAGCCATGGGATACAGGGATAAGGAGAGGGTGCTAGAGATTATTGGGTTAATAGCTGCTTAGAGAATTAGTGAGGAGACTACCATGGGGGATTGTGGGCAAGATGGCAATTGTTCTAGTTAGCTTCCTCTACTTCTGTGATAAAAACTGACCAAAACCAACTTTGGGAAGAAAGGGTTTATTTGGCTTACAGCACAGTTCATTATCAAGAGAAGCCAAGGCAGGAACGGCAGGGCAGGAACCCAGAGCACAGACCATAGAGGAACCTACTTCCTGACTTGCTCCTCTGGCTTGTGCTCAGCCTGCTTTCTTAAACAATACAGGACTACCCATCCAGGGGTGGCACTGCCCACAGTGGGCTGGGCCCTCCCATATCATTCAACAATCAAGAAACTGCCCCACAGATATGGATGGGCAAGGCCAACCCAATGGAGATAATTCCTTTAATCAGGTGTGTCAAGTTGATAACTAAAGCTATCCAGCAAATTGAACCCATGTCAATTTGACACACAAACACATTGGTATTAAACTACAACCTTTCCATTTCTTGTCCCCAAGACATGATGTTAATATTAATATCACAACATAAAACAACTTTAAAAGTCCCACAGTCCTTAAAAATTCCAGACACTCTAAAAGTTCAAAATCTCTTTTAAAAGTCTTTTAACTGTGGACAACTCAAAAATCCCAAACAAGTTGAATACTGTCTTATTTCAAAGGGGAAGAAATGGGTACACTTAAGTAAAACCAAAGTCCAGCAAAGTAGCTCAGGGCTGGATATCTGGGATTCACTCACAATCTTCTGGGCTCCAAAGGGCTTGGGAAGCTTCACTTGTCTGGCTCTGCCATGCACAGGACACACAGCCTGTCTCATAGGCCCATGGCAACTCCTCACCTGCCACTGCCCTTGGTGGTCATCCGATGGTCCTAGAATCTCCAGTATGCTGGAGTGTCTACTGAAACTGAAGCAGCACCTTCACCCATGGGCCCTTATGGCCTCTCAGGGTGCAAAGCCTCAGCTTCTCTCCATGACCTTTTCAATCCTGGGGAGGGTGGTCTTCATTGCAACTGAGGCTGCATCTTCAAAATGGCCTTTCCTGGCCTTTCACAATGCCAAGCCTCAGCTGCTCTCCAAGACCCCTACATGCCTTCAAAACCAGTACCAACTAGGAGACGTTTATACTTTTCCAAGTCCAGCTTCCAGATTGTGATGGAGCCTCAGGCCCCTCTGGACCACAATTTCTATGTGCTGACTCTGAGGAAATACTTCCCAGAAGACTCACCTTGGTAATGCTTGTTGCTCACAGCTGATTTTTCAACCCCAGATAACCAGCATCAACTGTCTCAGGAAAGCACAAAAGATTTCACTTCAGTGGTGCTGGACTCTTAATCATGCTGATTCTCAGCCCCAGGGGACCAGAAACCACAGATTCTAAATTCAAAATATCATACAAACAGCTGTGATAACCCTTGCTTCCCTTTGAAGCTTCACGAGCCAGGCCTCCAT
The DNA here is from genome assembly GCA_009823505.1 of Rhizomys pruinosus. Taxonomy (NCBI): domain Eukaryota; kingdom Metazoa; phylum Chordata; class Mammalia; order Rodentia; family Spalacidae; genus Rhizomys; species Rhizomys pruinosus. Next base: position 621,412 of record VZQC01014390.1, on the reverse strand, counting down.
TATCTATACCTCTTTCAGCACTATCTTCCAAGTTCCTACAGAAGAGCTCACTGAGCTCCAAGCAATTTTCCAGCCCAAACTCCCCAAACTTCCATAGTCCTCCCAGTCATATACAGTCAGGTCTATCACAGCAATACTCCATTTCTGGTACCAACTTCTGTTCTAGTTAGCTTCTCTATTGCTGTGACCAAAACCAACTTGGGGAGGAAAGGGTTTATTTGGCTTACAGCACAGTCCATTGTTTTTTTTTTAATTAATTTTATTTATTTCTGTATGTGTATGAATGTACTGACTGCATGCAAGTTTGTGCATCCATGTCGTGCAATGCCGTGGAGGTCAGAAGAGGGTCTCAGATTCCCCTGGAACTGGAGTTCTCCTGGAATTGGAGTTTCAGACGGTTCTCGGCCGCCATGTGGGTGCTGGGGATCGAACCTGGNAGCTGCACGAGTGGTGAGCAAGACAATTATTGCAAAGGCTGGAGCAGGGAGAGATTAACACGGGGTATAAGTCCAAGAAAGAGTGCACCTGTAGGGGCCCATGTCATATATAAAGTTCAGACAGAAAGGAAGTAATAGTTCCAGGAAATGAAAGCCATGGGATACAGGGATAAGGAGAGGGTGCTAGAGATTATTGGGTTAATAGCTGCTTAGAGAATTAGTGAGGAGACTACCATGGGGGATTGTGGGCAAGATGGCAATTGTTCTAGTTAGCTTCCTCTACTTCTGTGATAAAAACTAACCAAAACAACTTTGGAACGAAAGGTTATTTGGCTACAGCACAGTCATTATCAAGACAGCAAGGCGATGGCAGGAAACGGCAGGCAGGAAACCCAGGCACAGACCATAGAGGAACACTACTTCCTGACTGCTCCTCTGGCTTGTGCTTCAGACTGCTTTCTTAAACATACAGGACACACCCATCCAGGGGTTGGCACTCGCCCACAGGGGCTGGGCCCTCCCATATCATTCAACAGTCAAGAAACTGCCCACAGATAGATTGGCAAGGCCAACCCAATGGAGATATCTTTTAAATCAGGTGTGTCAAGTTGATCACTAAAGCTACTCAGAAATTGAACCCATGTCAATTTGACACACAAAACACATTGGTATTAAAATAAACCTTTCCATTTCTTGTCCCAAACAATGAATTAAGATATAATAGACAAAATACAACATACTTAAAAGTCCCACAGTCCTTAAAAATCAGGACAGCTCTAAAAGTCAAAATCTCTTTTAAAGTCTCTTTAACGTGGCAACTCAAAATCACAAACAAGTCTGAATACCTTGTCCTTCATTCCAAAGGTGAAGAAAGGGTACACCTTAAGTAAAACCAACAGTACAGCAAAGTAGCTCAAGGTGTGACACCTGGGATTCACTCAAGATCTTCTGGGCTCCAAAGGGCTTGGGAAGCTTCACTTGTCTGGCTCTGCCATCCACAGGAACACATAGCTCTGTCTCAAAGGCCGCAAGAGATCTGCACTCCACACTGCGCTGACTTGGTGGTATGTCCAGAGGTCCTAGGCAATCTCCATAAGCTGGGAGTGCCTACTGAGAACTGAAGCAGCACCTTCACCATTGGGCCCTTATGGCCTCTCAGGGTGCAAGCCTCAGCTTCTCTCCATGAACTTTTCAATCCTGGGGAGGGTGGTCTTCATTGCAACTGAAGCTGCATTTTCCTAAAAATGTGCTCTTTTGGCCTTACAATGCAAGCCTCAGCTGCTCTCCACGACCCCTTCATGGCCTCTCACACTCAGTACCAACATAAGAGACCCTTCAACTTGCCAAGTCCTACTTCCAGATTGGTGAGGTGAGGCCTGCAGGCCCTCCTGGAACGCAACAACTTTCTATGTGCGACTGCTGAGGAAAATACTGTCCCAGAAGACTCACCTTGGTAAGCTGTTGCTCACAGCTGATTTTTCCAACCTCCATGGTATAACCAGCACATCAATGTCTCAGGAAAGCACAAAGAAAGATTGTCCACTTCAGTGGTGCTGGACTCTTAATCATGCTGATTCTCAGCCCCTAGGGGAACCAGAAACCACAGGAGTGTCTAGTAATCAAAATCATATCTACAAAACCAGCTGTGATAACCTGTCTTCCGTTTGAAGCTTCACGAGCCAGGCCTCAGTTATCATACCTGTTTCAGCACTTATCTTCCAAGTTTCCTACCAGAAGCAATCACTGAGCGTCCAGCAACTTTTCCAGTCCCCCAAACTGCACCCAAAACTTCATAGTCCTACCCAGTCTATACAGTCATGGTCTATCACGCAACTCCCATTTCATGGGTTAACCAACTTCTGTTCTAGTAAGCTTCCTCTTGCTGTGGACCAAAACCACTTGGGGAGGAAGGGTTTATTTTGGCTTACCAGCTAATCAGGTCCATTGTTTTTTTTTTAATTTAATTTTATTTATTCTCTGATGTGCTATGAATGTACTGACTGCAATGCAAAGTTTGTGCATCCATGTCGTGCAATGCCGTGGAGGTCAGAAGAGGGTCTCAGATTCCCCTGGAACTGGAGTTCTCCTGGAATTGGAGTTTCAGACGGTTCTCGGCCGCCATGTGGGTGCTGGGGATCGAACCTGGGTCCTCTGTAAGAGCGGTCGGCGCTCTTAACCGCTAGGCCATCTCTCCAGCCTGAGCACAGTCCATTGTTAAGGGAGGCCAAAACAGGGACTCAGGGCAGAACCCGGAGCACAGACCACGGAGGATCACTGCTTATTGGCTTGTTCCCAGGCCCATGCTCAGTCTTCTTTCTTATACAATACAGGACCACCTGCCCAGAGGTGGCACCGCCCACAATGGGATGCCCCTCTCACATCATCAACAATCAAGAAAATGCCCCACAGACACAGCCACAGCCACAGGCCAATCCAGTAGAGACAATTCCTCTAAACAGCTGTGTCAGGTTGACAACTAAAGCTATTCAGCACAGCAATATTAAATGAAATTTTACAAAATCCCTCTCCTACATTCTGACCAGAAGAAACAAAGAGAAGAAAAATGGTGAAAAATACTCCTTTACTGTTCAATCTCAGAAATGATCATTATTTTATATCACAAACTCGGAAAAAAATATGTATAAAATAAGTGTCAAAGGTTAACAACTCATGCTCCTTTCCAAAAAAGAGTAATGTAGTACTGCAGATAGAGAAATTCTCTGAAACAATTTTTAAAAGATTCCAATTTAATTTTTTAAATTTAAAATTATGTACATATGTGTGTTGTGTGTGTGCATGTGTATGTATGTGTATGTGTTTGTGCACATGAATGCAGTGTCCATGGAAGCCCACATGAGCACCTCAGCTCTCTGGGAGCTGGAATTATAGGCAGCTGTGAGACTGTAGGTGCTGGGAACTAAATTTGCAAGAGCTCTACATTCTCTTAACCACTGAGCCATCTCTCTAGCCCCTCTTATTCAAATTTATTAAGATGAAGACGGGACCTATGAACAGACTACAGGCAGGGAAGCGAACTCCTTTTCTGACTTTCTTGCCTCACAGAGGTCAAAAGTGTCAACACAATAGTTGGGACAAAAGCTGCATGGTCTTACAATAAGTTTTGCCATCTTGTCTTACATGACTTCTTAGTGGTGGCTCATGCTAACACAGCAATAAAGGCAAACCCTTCCTAATATGGATAGGCATGGTCTAAGGTACAGTGTCTGGTTGTTTATAATACTATAGAAAGGCCACAAGTTTGTATTAGCTGCTCTTGATTTGAGTGCCTGTCTCACTGACTATATCTTGTTGAATCATTCCATCCTCTTCCATGTCACCAAGGTATAAAGGTTGGCCTAAAATAGCATACGAAGTAACAAGAGAGTTTACCTCAGTTGGGGAAAATAGTAACAGATTTTTTTGGGGGTAAAGTTTTTACTGAAATTTTATGTATTTCATACAGAACATTTTAATCATCTTCTGCCCCCGTCCGCACTGGCACCCTTCCATAGCACCCCCACCTCCACCCCCTGGAATTCATGCATTCTGTCATTTGTTTTAAGGCCTATCTAGTCGAGTTGGCATTCCCAGATGTTCCTCAGCGCAAGTTCATCCACTCAGGTCTAGTAACCATATGTAGATATCCTCCCTTTAAGAAAATCAGATCTTCCTTACCCAGAAGTAATCAGCTGCCAATAACTATTCTACTAAGATGGTTATTTTTTGTTATTGAAAATTATGAGCAAGAAAACAAATAGCAAGCAAAAACCCCATGATTTTGGCAAAAATCTTGAAGTGAAAACTGAACACACAGAAAATGGAAATGAATATATTGTCTTTATTTATTTATTTATTTATTTAGTTAGTTAGTTAGTTAGTTTTTTGAGGCAAGGTTTCACCAAGTCACACTGACTGGCCCGAAACTTTCTGTACAGATCAGGGTGGTCTTGAACTCAACAGAGATCTGCCTGCTTCCAGAGTGCTAGAATTAAAGGTATGTGCCCCAATGCCTGGCCTACATTTTTAATCTTAAATAAAATTATTCACTTGAAAGGAGGTTTAGTAAAATATTTGCAGACCAGATTTAAGAACATACATCATAACCAAATAGGTTTCATTTCAGGGATACAAGGTTGGTCCCACTTGTACAAATTAATAAACATAATATATCATAACAGAGATAAGGAGAGAGGTCACATACCCATCTTGGTCTTGGTAGACACAGAAAAGGTGTCAAGAAAGTTCAATATGCCTTCATGATAAAAGTTCAAAGGAAACTAGGACTAGATAGGACAAACCTCAACATAATAAAGGCTTTATATGAGGAACCTATCTCCAACACCTGCTACACTATTATTCAATATACTGTTCAAATTCTTAGTCATAAAGGGGATAAAAAATAGAAAGAGAAGTCAAACTATCCCTATTTGCAGGCAACATGTTTCCATACTCAAAAGTCCCTATGGGGAAAATTTTTTTAGCTCTGATAAGCATCCTAAGCTCTTGAACTTGTATAATTAATATTGTGAAAATTATTGTACAACCAAGAGTATATTCAGTGCAACCCCCACCAAAGTTTCAATGAAATTCTTCATAGAACTAGAAACTTCAAATTCCTCTGGAAACACAAAAGACCATGAGTAGCCGAAGCAACCTAAAGTAGAAAGAACACAGCCAGAGTATCACAGTGTCTGACAACAGCATGATACTGGAAGAGATATTTATATGTCTTTTTACATGCAAAGGCTGCATTCTTTTAAAAGATGACTGCATAAAATGTGAAGTAATTATAAATATATTCCACCAAATAATACAGTTTTGTAACCACCGTGCAACAAAAAGAGAAATAAGCAACAGAAGTACAAATAATTGACAAACTGAAATATTTTAAACTCTAATGAAAGATCTCAGACCAAAAAGGATGTCAAATCATAATTACAGCACATTAAATAAGAAGAAAGCAAACCATCACAATCAAAGGAATGCAAACAAAACTGCATCTAGGGAGGCTTCACAGCCTTAAACTACATCATTACTAGACAAAAACTGGTCTAAATGCTATTTGATTAAAAAAGAAGTAGAAAATAATGAGGAAAAGCCATAAATTCACATATAAAACCCAAACTCAGTGAATCAGGTTTTGTAAAATCTGAAGAATTAACAGATAAATAACTACCAATAAATTAAAAAACTATAAATACATAATACTGAAAGTGGTAAAGGAATTATATTCACAGATTTAATAATGTACCTCACAATGTATACACACATTGAAATATCACATACTTCATAAATATATACAATTATTTCATATTCAGTAAACTTAATTTATATTTAAAATAGAGAGCAGGGCTGGAGGGATGGCCTACCGACTACTCTTGCAGAGGACCTGGGTTCGATCCCCAGCACCCACATGGCGGCTGAGAACCATCTGTAACTCCAATTCCAGGAGAACTCCAGTTCCAGGGGAATCCGACACCCTCTTCTGACCTCTGTGGCATTGCATGACACGGGTGCACAGATCTACATGCAGACAGTACATTCATACACATAAAAAAATAGGGCTGAATCAGCCATAGAAGGGCGGTGTGTCTGGACTCCAGGTCCGGACCTGTTAGGAACACTTGGAGCCGTCCAACATGGCTCTAGCCAGGTAAAGGCTTAGGGCAGAGTGACTTTTGTGGTTTTGGACAACTGATTTCTGGTCGGTGGCGGAGGGCCAGGTGGCTGGCGGGGCCTAGGTTCGGGTCCTCAGCCCACCGGGACGCCCTTCCCCCCTCGCAGC